>CM069932.1:26888398-27435814 GCA_036172225.1 Cryptocoryne crispatula var. balansae
ATGCCGAGTGAAGACTCCAAGCGCCGTACTTCCATCTTTCAAGGCACTATATTTCGTCTCGCAGGGTAAGTTTACGTAGGGTAATCATTGATAGTGGAAGCCTACTAACACTATTCTCACTCGCATAGACGAAGTCTTGGTTCAATCCTGCCCAACCACCCAAGCCCCTATTGGTTTTCTTGAGTCAATGCCACTTCTATCCTAGTTCATACCCGGATTTCTTTAGTTCCCATCGGTTTCCCTCCGTACTCCAGTAAAAGATCCGGTGTGATGTCATACCCATGGAGGTTGGAGGTATTATTTTAGGCCTAACCAACACTTGTGTATTTTCGAGCATCTCGGTTGGCACATCAGCACTGTCTCCTCTTCCACCCATACCCCCTTCTTCTAGTAGTTCGCCACCCTCATCTCCCTGCTAAAACAAATACATGACCCTCCACTCGTAACCACCCATCAAAGCTCTATCGCACCCTACTTCGCCGACAGGCAACTCGTTGCAGGCACTTGCCCCCTTCTCCATTGACTTCCTCTCAGAAAACATCTTTGTCTCGAAGAAGCCACATCAAAGGGGATTGTTGTATGTGAGTTCGTAGCACCAACTTGTCCTTTTCATTTCACTTCGTACACCAATGAGGTCGAGCTAAGCCTTAGATGTCATCAACTAGATTTTAATAACTAAGATTTTGATGTAACTAGGTTTTGATAACTAGATTTTTGCAGTAACTAGGTCGAGTCTAGCCTTCATTTCATCTTGGATGTCATGCGATATCATCAACTAGATTTCCTTTGATAACTCTACAAGTGATCATAACCCTACTTAAAAACAAGTACTAACCCTCAAAATCTGATGCTACAATAACATCTTATCTTTTAAAAAGACATACTGAATACTACTAATACAATCACACTAAACAATTTAATTTCTTCTTCAAAGTTTAGATTTATAATCTCGATTTCCGATATCCAACTCTTCCATTCGAATCCTCTTAATCAAAGTAATATTTCAAAAATGTTTCTATCACCTAAGATAGACTCAAACAACCATACTCAAAGTAATATCATCTTAACTCTTCATACCACATATATGCATAGATTCCACTAATTACACATAAATCAGATTACTTACTCACATATCATCAATTGAATAAATTCAAATTATTCTACATACGTTATCCAATGAAATCTCTATAGCTGATTCAACAATCTCTCTTATCTTTCAATCTATCGCATGATATCATTCTTTTTCATATCATACATATCTAATCATTATCTAAAACAAACTCGAAATTCTATTATCCTTCTAAAACAAGAGTATCAATCATAATTCATCATTCATTTTCTTTTTATAAATGATAGAACCTAAACACCATTATCACCAAATTATCACCAACATTCACTTTCTTCAAAATTTGGAAATCTAGATTCTCGATCAATCTTAACTAACAATACAAATTATTCCAGCATACTTACAAAGAGCCATAATCTAACGCTTGTAAGGACATTTTCTAATTCTTGCAGTTAAACCTCTACAAATATATCACGATCTCTAATTACTTTCTCAATAGAAGTTAAATCACAATTTCCAAATTACTCCAAACAACTTAAATAATACTCTTAATACGAATCGAAAGTCTTAACAAATCAATATTCTAACAAAATACCTGTCCACGATACAAATTTAACTCCATAATTATCAAGCTAAATCACCTAGAGGCCTATATACTTCCTTTAATGGATTTAGAAAAATTCCATGAATCAAAGATTTGTAGTTCTTTGGGACAAGATGATATTGATTGGTAGAGAAATTACTCGTATTCTAGATCGGTAAGTAATAGCTATGATTCCGGATACTATGGTATGGAAGTATCGACTTAGATTGTGGTATCTTATAACATACCTAATCAAAGCTCCACTTGAACAATCCGATATACATGATCTTCTGAGGTATCATCTCTACAATTCTTTGATTGACTCAATCTCTATTCCTTAATTCTTCTTAGGTGCATTGGCTAATCTCCATACCTTCTAATAATACATGCATATTATATCCTCTTATCACAAATATATCCTAATTAACTTACACCATTCATTTATTTATACTCATGTATGATCATCATATGAAATCATTATAAAACCCACTTTACTTCTCGAATATAGAAAATCTACCAATCTAACTAGCTTTCTTCTATCTTTACTTAAATAATAAATCATATCTTGTCATGACCTTAATCATATTCATTTGATCAATCCAATTCACCGGATTTACACAAAATTTGAACTTCATCTCATAAAAGATACTAAATCATATGATATCTATCAACTATTAAACTAAAATTCTCTACACCAATGACAATAAAATCTTGCCTTAATTGAAAAATTGATTTCTATCAATCCGAGCTTTAAGATCAACCAAATCTAAAAAGTTAAATATCATACATTGATTGATCATCCAATTTAAATCTCTACATATTAAATCACCTGTTTAAAATCAAAATCAAATTGACCCAAATTGATAATCTCCTCCTATTGTCATAAACCGAATCTTCAAGATTTACCAAAACTGTAAAATTGATCCTCATAAACATATACAATCAATTATCCAATCTAGACATCCAATAATGTAATCTTCAAAGTCTAAAATCAAATCCATTTGATTCGATAGATAATCCAAGTATCAAATCTAATTCACCCAAATCAATATCAAACACCCTGTGGCGGTCAAGATAGACCTTCGGCCGAGTTAATGCTCTCGATACCACTTCTTTCACGACCCGAAATTTAAATAACGTAACCTCAAAATATGCGTAGAAATACATAACGTCGTGACAATGGGATGCAACCCAACACTAAGTCTCACAACACTCTTGCTCAAAAACAATCAAGATCATCTACCTAAGTAGAGAATACCAAGAATCTCCAAGTGCATAAGACTCTGATTTTTTTGGGTTCCACCTGATCCTCATCTTCAAGCTCCTAAATATTCAAAACCTACTGAAAAAAAATTTAACCCACAACGGGGTGAGTCCGGAGACTCCGTAGGATTTACACCTTTTTCTTGCCAATCAAATAACTAGCATATAGTCAAACAATGATAGATAACATAACTAGATTGAGATGTAATACAAATGATAATAACATGTCTTCTATATTTATTCATAACCCGTAACCAAACCATGATTATCTTTAAGGAAAAAGATTATGCCAATGCTACTCAATTCTAGACCAATGTGCACAAGACCATAAAAACTAAACAAATATCATCTAAATGACCTCAAGACTTAACTTAACATGACCAAATTAAAACAAGGCAAATATGATTTTTCTAACATGACATGGTTTAACATCCATACATGACACACAAGTAACATATTTCATATCCTTTCCAAACACAACCAAAGAGCAAGGAATTGGTCATCTTGCTTCACATGTACAAATACTTTCACTAGCTCTAATATATATAGCAAGAACATACAATAAGCTAGCCCAAACTGCACCTAAGCGTTGATGACACTAAGGGAAAACCGCGGTAATCCGCGATCTGTGGGAGGGCCGGATTCATCTAAGTTACCCGTTGCCCACGGGGCAATTTACTAACATAGGCTGGGGAAGCCTTCATAGCACGTCATATCAAGAGTTCATAACATAATTTCAAATCATGACATACTTGACCATACCATGCATACATGACATAAACATCTAATTTCATAGCATTTCATGCAAGGCATAGCATTCATAACGAACTTGACAAGACATATGATAATCCGACTTAATTGAACTTGTTCTCAATGACAACTTGTACTAATCATGACCAAATTGACATAACTAACTATGCATAGCATAGCCCATGATCTGAAACCAAATTAAACATATTTTTCCATGACTAGACAAGACTTGTACTAACCGACTTGGTTGACATATTCTAAATCAAACATATATCAAACTTGACCATATGAACATAATCATATCATGCATGACATAATACATAATCTAGAACTAGACTAATCAAAATTTACATGACCCCGACACATGCAACGACAGGTCGAACTAGACATACTTAATTACATATACAAGACAATTAACTTAAATCAAGCATGGCATAAACGAAACAAATTAAGTTCTGATATAATCAACCATAATATGATCTAAACAGGTTCTAAAAAGTGTGATTTGATGGCCCATGAGTTTTCCAAATCTACACATATTTATATTTCAATTCTAGGTCCAATCTAGCATATAATCACATACATAACTAACTTAAGGTCAAATCTTATGAAACATATCTCTACCCATCCAGAATCAAGCTAAACATGTTCTATAATATATAAAATAGCAATTTCAAGTTTCTGATTTCAAGGATTTTGAGAAGAATCACTAATCTTAAGTCTAAAAGCTAAACTAGTCAAATCAAGGTCCATAAACTAAATCATGCATATTTTCTTATCCAAATGAGGTCAAATACATAGACAAGCTTGAGAAACCTACCTGGAAGCTCCTCGTGAATTTTTCCTGATTTTTACGGATTCTTCCACTATTTTTTCTGAGCTATTCTTTGATTTCCGAAAATATAAATCACTAAAACTGAAAAATGCTGAGCCGGCAGCTCGACTCTGCTGAACCGGCTTCAACCAAGTGTGCGAAGGAGCTGGGCCAGCGTGCTCACGCGCGTCGGCCGGGTGGCCGCCGGCGCGTCCGCACACACCACGACACTCATGTGCGATGCTCGCGGAAGGTGGTCGCGGAGAAGAGGTGGCCGCCGGCAGGGGTGGCAGCCAACGGAGCTCACGGCGGCGCTTGACGTCAACGGGGTAGACGACGCAAAGGGGAGCCGGCGCAGCGGATGGCGGGGCTGACGCGGCAGCGGCCGCGGCGGGCCGGCGGCGACATGGTGACGCCGCGGGCGCTCGGGTGAGGCTACAAGCGGCGTGGGGCATGGCGGTGGGGCTGAGCATGGCGATGGCCGGGCGGCGCCGCAAATAGGGCGGAGGCCGGCAAGGTGACGGTGGCGCGTGGGTGCGCACCGCAGCCGGCCGCTGGCGCCCAGGCGGCCGGGCTACGGCGGGCGGGTGGCAACGCGCTTGGGGGGTTGCAACGACGACGGCGGGGGATGGGGCTCCCGGTGGCCGAGTGGTGCTGAAGGCGACCGGTGGGGGCGGTCGGTGGCCTCCGCCCGCCACTGCGGCTGGGCGCGGAACGGTGCACGGTGGCGGCTGCCGTGCTGGGCAGCGCGCGGGCGCAAGCAGGACAGTGGGTTGGCGGTGGGGTGCGCAGGCGCTGGCACGGGAAGACGATGGCGATGCGGGCCGGCGGCTGGGAGGAAGGAGAGGGAGAGAGAGGGAGATCCAGCGGGGGGGAGGGGGTTGTGTAACCGGCGAGAGAGAGAGAGGGCAGGCGGGGCGGTTACATTTTTTTTTTAAAAGCCGTATATTACAAAAAATGACTTTCAAGACAAACGCCGGCTTATATGAGTGGCTTGTAATGTTGTTTGGATTATTGAATGCCCCAAGCACCTTCATGAGGCTGATGAACCAGGTGCTTTGGCCATATATTGGGCAATTTGTTGTCGTATATTTCGATGGCATCCTTATCTACAGCCACTCCTATACGGATTACTTGGATCACCTTCAATAGATTTGTCATGTCCTTCGACGAGAGCAATTGTTTGGAAACCTTAAGAAGTGTACTTTCATGACTCCTTCATCACCTTCTTAGGGTTTATTGTATCCATTGATAGTGTATCTGTTGACCCTGACAAGATCAAGGCTATTGATGAGTGGCCTCAAGCACCAAAACATCCATGATGTTTGTAGGTTTCATGGCTAGCAACCTTTTATCGTAGATTCCTTAAGAGGTTTAGTACTATCACTACCCCAATTATTGATTGTCTTCGAAAGGGTACATTTACATGGACAAAAGTCATGGCTACGACTTTTAACACCCTAAAAGAGATGAAAACTCAAGCACTTGTACATAGACTATCCAATTTTTATAAGGTGGTTGAGCCCGCATGCAATGCTTTGGGAGTAGGAATCGGCAAAGTCATGTCACAGAAGGTCACCCCGTAGCCTACTTTAGTGAGAAGTTATGTGATGCTAAACTAAAATATTTCACTTATGACAAGAAATTTTATGCAATCACGTTGTGCCTTATGTCATTGGCGTCATTATTTACTCTCCCAAGAATTCATACTTTACTCCAACCATGAAGCTCTCTGATATTTGAATGCCTAGAAGAAGCTCAACTATCGACACAGTCGATGGGTAGAGTATCTCCAATCATTCACTTTTGTCATAAAGCATCGAGCCAGAGTAGAGAATTGAGTAGCTGACTCCTTGAGTCATCGAGTATCTTTACTCTCTACCATGGGAGTCAAGGTTATTGGGTTTGAACGAATTAGGAAGAATATGTTGATTGCCCAGATTTCGGCTCCATCTTTTCAGCGCTCCAGTCAGGACCATCTAGTGATTACAACGAGTATCTATTACAAGATGGTTATCTTTTTCGAGGATCTCAATTATGTATTCTACGAACTTCTGTTCGTGACTTTTTGGTTTGGGAATTACATGCAAGCGGTCTTGCCGATCACTTTGGTCAGAATAAGACAATAGAGCTTATGGAAGCTCGATTTTACTAGCCTAGTTTGAAGTGTAATGTTGCACATATTGTCGCCCAATGTCGTACTTGCGTTGTCACCAAGTAGCAAAAGCAAAACACGGGCCTCTACACTCCACTTCCTATCCCAGATTCTCCTTGGCAGGACGTTAGCATGGATTTTGTCCTTGGATTGCCACGTACCCTTCGTCGTCATGATTCTATCTGTAAGGAATCAATACATGACAGCGGAAAAATTTTGATTCCATAAAACCATGATCTTTGCCTTGATCGATGCCGAACGAGTAAAACCGGGAACCGAATATGAAGTAGAATGAGAGTACCTCATGGGATTTCTCAAATCCCTCACCATGGATGAAGAGAGGACGTTCCTCCTTGCTGAAAAACTGTTCAAGTGTCCGGTCTCTAGCGGTATCAACACGATCTGCTTCAATAGACGAGTTCTCTCTTCCTTCGGGCCTCCATAAACCTTCCAGATCCAAGCTTGACCATGGGAGATCACCTTCTAGAGGAGAGAGGAGGGAGAGAGGAGGCTTGGGACGTGCTCCAGCCCTATGGCTTGTTAGGGTATGGCTTCATAAGCCATTTATATATAGAAGATGGAATTTTTCACAAAAACCCAAAACTTCTATAAAATTGCGTCCATGCCCTCATCTTATTGACCAGATCTATTGTGTGTGACCCACTAGGCCCAATAGTCAATTTGGTTGAAGCCTTAATTAATTTAAAAGAACAATTCCTTTAAATTAAATCAAAACCGTTATCCGATAACAGTTTTTACGGCTTTCTGATCATAAAGGGTACAAGCCACATCCTATGATCCCAAATGACTTTGGGGAGTTAAATAACATCCATTGAGCCTTTCCATCATCAATTACCACACGGATTTAAATCCTCGTTCATACAATGTCCCGGTCGGTCAGGAGTTCAGCACTAACTGTCAACCCCTAAGTATTCCAACACTATGAAATCTTGTACTCAGGAATGGATCAACTGTAAAACTCCTTTCCGAATTATCCTATCTACCTTGGCCAAGGATTTAAAGTACTATCCATAGGACATTCTCTCTCTCCTACCGAGAGTGAACGATCCCCTATTGTCCGCTCAATTGCCTCCTCCAGGTTTCCCATATACCCAATCCATTAACTATATAGGACCACAATACTAAGTGATCCATCAGTCAATAGTCAAAGTACATAGTACGCCTGGCAAGACATCTTTGGCGACTCAGGTCAAAGATCCAACCGTGCTGTTGAGATGTAAGAATAACCTGATAGACAGTTCGGTAAGATACCGATCAGGTTTTCTTAAATTGGTCAGTTCAGTGAACTCATTCCACTAATGAGCACCTGTGTGTGTGTATCTCAATGTCCCCACACTGATGACCAATGAGATCGGTCATTCTCATCATATGAGAAGACATCACACACACTAGTCTATCCGGATTCTTGATGTCCTGTCTCAATGATCCTATGACTAGGAACATTTAGATCACATACCTCTAGATGATCGATCTCATTATCATGATCTCATTATGATTCAATCATCATTGCATGTGATTAAGGACTTCATTACGATATACGCTTCTAATAAAAGCTAGTAACGAAGTTTTGCCTATTTAATTGAATAAGATATTCCTAGAAATGTCGAATCATATCATATATGATTGGCTTGTAGGGCATACATTTCTATCAATCTCCCACTTGCACTAAAGCCAATCACCCATCTGGCTGATCTCTATCTGCTCAAGGTGAAGCTCAAACACTCTTTGAGTATCTGCTTCAGTTAGTGGATCTGTAATGTTATTAACGGAAGATACTCTATCTTTAATTATATATCTATCAACTGCATTCTCTCTGATTCTATGGTATTGCCATAAAAGTTTGAAACTTCTAATGAGACTTGGATCTACCCTATTGTTTTCTTAAAACAATACACTTTCAGAGAAAGTTGGGACAATCTAATAAGTCAGATGAACATCTTCATCTAGTCAGCTTCTCAAGCAATATACAGTTATTATTCAATTTACTTTAGATTAGTTGTAGAATTAGCAGTGTTCTCTTGCATGGAACTCTTCCATCTCACTGCACCACCATTATATTGACTTATTATCAGACTTATCTGATTAGAAGCTTGTGTTCATAAAACTACAAGACTTCAAGTCTTATCCTCCATACATTAGAGATATATCCATAGTGCTTCTCAAGTACTCAAGGACACATCTCTAAATTATCCTGTGACTCTCACAAGGATTTACTTGATGAATGCTCATAACACTTAGAGCATGAAGTCATGTGCGTAGCATCACAAATGTGATAAGTTCTATTGCAAAAGCGTAAGGGCTGTACTAATGTGATCTCTTTATTTCTCAAGAAGTCTACAAAGACATCTCTTTAAAGAGATCAACTCCACACGACATAGGTAAGAAACCTATCTTGGAGTTTACCATGTCAAACTCTTTGACTATGGTAACTACGCACACGAATTGGGTAAGGCCAAGAAACCTTTTAGATCTATCTCCATAGATCTTAAAACCCATATTAAGTTTGGAGGATGAATTGATAACTAGGCTCACTTATGATAACATATATACTTCATTCTTAATGAGTAGTATGTCATACATATATGATGTCAAGAAGATAATAGCACTCCCACTTATCTTATATGAAAACACAAGGCATATCTTTATTCTCAATGAAGTCATAAGATTTAATCTCATTAAACCTTATCTACCATCTATGGGAAGTTTTACTTGAGTCCATAAATGGACCTTATGCACACACTATTTGAATGTTTTGGAACTTGATTCCCAAAGGTTGTATCATATACACCTGTTTCTCAAAAATAACATAGAGAAACACTATCTTAAGATCCATTTGACATATCCTATAGTCATAGTGTGTAACAATCAAATCCGAATGGATTAATTCCATGGCATAGGTAAAAGGTCTTATCATAGTCAACTATTTGACATAAATGATATCCCTTTTAACTATCCCTACTTTGAAGGTCTCTACCTTCTAATATACTTCAATCTATTCTTTAGTGATCCATTTATACTAAATCCTTAGGTGGATCAATCAAGTTCTGAACTTGATTAGAATATATAGAGTTTATATCGGATATTATTATTTCATCCCATTTTGAATCAATATCTCATATTGCTTCAATATAGATCTTAGGATCATTATCCTTTTATCTTATGTCTCATTTCTTCCATCAAAGATATGTCTCACATATCACTTAGGTTGATTGGACATAAGAAAAGATCTATGATTTTCTCTTGTGTAAATATAAACTAGTACCTTAATAAAAGTGTCCATGGATTGTGGGACTGGAACACCTTCCATTTATGCCTTGCTCCCACTGTCTTTCTAAAGGAGGGACTCTTCATCTAGAAATATGGAGAGATGAGCAACTCATACCCTTCTCCCTAAGGGAGGCATTAATATCCTTAAGTTTCCTTAGGATATCCCACAAGCCAACACTTTGTAGTCTTATATTCCAACTTGATAGGGTTATACTTCTTTACCAAGCCAGACATTCTGGAACCTTAACTTGCTTAAGGTCAAGCTTTAATCCCTTTCCATATCTAATATGGAATAATTGGAATAGACTTGAAAGGTACCGATTTAAGATCAAATGTCTATATTGAGTGCTAACCCCTAAACGGACAAAGAATAATTTTTGCAAAGGTTGTCAATGTCCATATTATGTCCTACACAATACGGCTTCTCATTTTAGCTGCTCAATTAAGCTAAAACGTATAAGAGGTGTCCATCAAAATTAGATTATACTATCCTTCCTTTATGTGTGAATTATTACTTAAGTATCCCCTCTTTGATCTCATCAAAGAGTTCTAATACTCTTTTCATTAATATTTCCTCTTCATTCTTAATCTCAAATAATTTCTCAAAGGTTTTGGATTTGTACTTCATAAAGTACATATGTCCATACCTAGAGAAGTCATCTTTGAAAATTAATGAAGTTGAAATATTATCCTCTAACATTAATAGATATGGGCTAACATGCATCTAGATGCATGAGTTCTATAAACTCATTAGCCCCTCTCCATGTCTAACAAATGAAGAGTTGGTCATTTTGCTTAATAAGATAAGACTTACATATAGTTAATGATTCCAAATCATTTACCTATATGTTTCTATCCGAATAGTACTCCTTAAGTCTTTTCTTATAAATATGACCGTACCATTAAACAATAGATTGATCAATATCAATCTACTTCGCCTAATGAGGATTTTTCACACATATTATAAGAGCATACATATCTTATATGAATAAACTCTTTATTATGCTCCTACTGGTAAACACTTTACCAGTTATCATCTTCATACCATAGAATAAATCTCCATTTATTCAACTAGGAAATGAAAACCATATTCTTTTAGAATGATAATTAAGACAACTCTAGAAGGCTATAGAAAATTTGTATCTCCCACTAGTAATGATGCAACATTTTGTACCATTTCATATGTAGGATAACAATCTTCTTTAAGTCTTCATTTACTTGCTATTATCTACAACTCTTTGTAGATATATGATGCATATCTGGTATCTCATACTATTATATGCACCCCTAGTATCTTATACTAGAATACACATACATAGTATCTTATACTATCAAATGTGTATATAAGACAAGTAAATATTAATGACATAGATACATGGAGCTTCTCAAGTTCCACCTTTGCATTATATGCAATACACTTTGCACTTCTTCTTCTACTTACCATCATCATGATAGTAGAGGAATGCTATGTCAAATTTGAGTTATAATATCTTGACTCACTTCTTTGACTTTTAACTATCACCATCTATCTTTATCTAATGATCTTACTTATTTCTATTGGTCTTACCAATAAGAAGTATTCAAGATGTATTATTCTTCATCGCCTTTAATTAGCTCATCACCATGAACCATGATGGATATCAAATCCATCTATCAATGTTGCCACTACTAATTTTATTTGATAGAGACTAACATCTGATAAAAGGTAATTAATACATCATTTCAATGAGATAAGATTTTATCTTCTCTCACTTCATTAGATAGTGTAGGAGATACTTACTTCTCAAGTAGGATAGTCAATAGGTCAACTATGAGAACTATTCTCTTAGTTCTAAACCGATATAAGAAGTGTGAGCCATTAAAATACTTAGCATCTAGCATGCTAGATTAATGGTGGTTTATAATATTCTACAATAGAGATATAATTATATTAACATTACGGACATTCATTCAAATTAAGATATGATCTTTCATCCTAATTTATACTCCCACTAACTTTTCGATGAATTTGCATAACCCTCATTATGCAAAGACGGGATATCATGATAACATCCTAGTGGGGACCAAGACCCTACTAACTTTATGGTGATGACCTTGTGGTAGCACAACAAATCATCCCATACTTAATAGGTAGGCAACTATTGCCAGTTGCAACTCTTGCAACTCTTAGTCATTTAGCCTCTAGAGTTATGATCTTGTGGTAGCACAACAAACCATATACTCTAGTTAGGTCAAACCCGCTTGTTACGTTATGAGAATGGATTCTTCACACAGCCCTTGTGGTAGCACAACAAAGCCATGCAAATGGTCCACCCCAAAGTTCGGCTAATGCCTTGGCCATGATCTCCAATCCCATGCTGAATAGGCCTTGTGGTAGCACAACAAACCCATCCAATCTAAGATTGGCTCATCAAGACCATAACAACGGAAGGCTACGTGAGTCATTCTTAATGTCTCACATTTATCGACCTAATTAGAACGAGGAGGGATTTTATTTTAGTCTCATCAACATAGGTGCTACGTATAAATATTAATATACCTTTGGAATATCATATATTTAAGGTATAATCTGTAGCACACACCACATATCAAATATGCATTAAAACATAGGTGATCATGGACTTAACCCTAAGCATACACCTAAGGCACCCCTATAGGTGCAATTCCTTGCTTCATAAGGTTGAGTTGGCATGCTCCCACTTCAGAAGGGTGCTTCTCCAAGTGGTCCCGCTCTCCATTCTACCACGAGCCGGCTTCTAACCATTACAAGCAGCTAAAGGGTACACAGACCCACAAATGTACAACTCATAATAAGAAACCTTGGTTTTAACCAAGGGGAGTACACAAATGGGGGGAAGGTAGAATGTACAATCAGATTGTATAGAGAGAGAGGAGGCACACGCAGGCCCCATTTAATAACATAACCAACTTAATTAACCAAGCAATCAAAAGCAAAGCATATTTAAGTCCGTGATCACCTCCATACACACACCAACATTCATCACATGAACATAGAGCGCATACGTGATAATTATATGAGATATATCATATATACCATAATAAAATTATATACTGTACTTTTGAAATTCCAAATTTCATGCTTGTCGAATTTTCATAAAATAAATAACATGAAATGCACATATAAACAATTTACATGCATAAGACAAGCAATACAAAATATTCAGATGATTCATGCTTTTCCAAAATTTCTCAGAGCATTAAATTAATGTCCAAATCATAATTCTTTAAAATCACATTTTTCAGAATTTATTTGAACACTAATTTAATCAATAAAGATTTTAAAACAATTTTAAAATCATTTATAAAATGATTCTATGGCAACCAAAGTCCAAAACTATTTAACAGGTTCATAAACATTTTAAAAACCTATTAAATAATTTTTCAGAACTAATATAATCATTAATTTCATTAATTTTGATTTTAAAACAATTTTAAAATCAAAATAGTAGAATTCAATGACAAAATGGTAAAACTCTATTTAATAAGTCATTAAACACTTTAATAACTCATTAAATAAATTCTACAATTTTTCAGAAATTTTCTAGAATTTTCTGGAAATTTTTCAGATCAAAAATGAATTTTAAACAATTTAAAATCATTTTCGGAATATTTAACTGGCGGCGCATTGCGCCGGCCAGTCGGCGCCGGCCACGTATCCCCCCCCCGGGTGCGCCGAGCCGCCGGCGGCCGCGCGCCCGCGTGGCCAACGCGGTGCGGCCGCGTACCCCTTCCCGGGTGCGCCGCGCTTCCGCCACGTACCCCCCCTCCCGTGCGCTGCTGGGTCCGGATCCGATCCGGACTCCTCCTTCGCCCGATAAGAGCTGGACAGAGCGCGGAAACCCTAGAAAAACGCCGACGTTCGGGCCTGATTTGGGGGGTCAAACGGTGTCCAAAAAATCCGCAAAAATATGCGTTGGAATCCTTGAAAAAATTGGATTCTATCTATAGAAGTTTCATCTCATGAAAAATTCTATCTAATGCGCAGTTTTAGGAGGAAGTTGCCACGGCCGCAATTAAACCAAAACGCAAATTCCTCTCAAATCCGGCACCTCCAAGGGCCGTTGAGTGTCCAATAACTTATGGAAACTCTAGGAAACTTAATTTCCTATCTTCCTACGTCATTAGACAGAGGTATTTGAGTCCAAATAGGTAAGTTCATCAACTCCCCTAATTTCGGCTGGATTTTCGGATATGATCATCTTAGCAACTTTATGAACTCATTCCGAACTCTCCGGAAGGACAAAATTCATGAGGTTTGTGGCATTGGAAAGATATCATCCACGAGAATCCAATGAATTTAACCACACACAGTTTTGTATCTCATAAAAACTTTGGTGATCAAATCAAAACAGCTCTATATACAGTTTCGGGAAAGCAAGAAATCACATGAAATCAAGCCAATTTCGATTCAACTTTGACCAAGGCTTCAAACAGGCTCTGATACCACTGTAAGGAATCAATACATGACAGCGGAAAAATTTTGATTCCATAAAACCATGATCCTTGCCTTGATCGATGCTGAACGAGTAAAACCGGGAACCGAATATGAAGTAGAACGAGAGTACCTCATGGGATTTCTCAAATCCCTCACCATGGATGAAGAGAGGACATTCCTACTTGCTGAAAACCGTTCAAGTGTCCGGTCTCTAGCGGTATCCACACGATCTGCTTCAATAGACGAGTTCTCTCTTCCTTCGGGCCTCCATAAACCTTCCAGATCCAAGCTTGACCATGGGAGATCACCTTCTAGAGGAGAGAGGAGGGAGAGAGGAGGCTTGGGACGTGCTCCAGCCCTATGGCTTGTTAGGGTATGGCTTCATAAGCCATTTATATATAGAAGATGGAATTTTTCACAAAAACCCAAAACTTCTATAAAATTGCGTCCATGCCCTCATCTTATTGACCAGATCTATTGTGTGTGACCCACTAGGCCCAATAGTCAATTTGGTTGAAGCCTTAATTAATTTAAAAGAACAATTCCTTTAAATTAAATCAAAACCCTTATCCGATAACAGTTTTTACGGCTTTCTGATCATAAAGGGTACAACCCACATCCTATGATCCCAAATGACTTTGGGGAGTTAAATAACATCCATTGAGCCTTTCCATCATCAATTACCACACGGATTTAAATCCTCGTTCATACAATGTCCCGGTCGGTCAGGGGTTCGGCACTGACTGTCAACCCCTAAGTATTCCAACACTATGAAATCTTGTACTCAGGAATGGATCAATCGTAAAACTCCTTTCCCAATTATCCTATCTACCTTGGCAAAGGATTTAGAGTACTATGCATAGGACATTCTCTCTCTCCTACCGAGAGTGAACGATCCCCTATTGTCCGCTCAATTGCCTCCTCCAGGTTTCCCATATACCCAATCCATTAACTATATAGGACCACAATACTAAGTGATCCATCGATCAATAGTCAAAGTACATAGTACGCCCGGCAAGACATCTTTGGCGACTCAGGTCAAAGATCCAACCGTGCTATTGAGATGTAAGAATAACCTGATAGACAGTTCGGTAAGATACCGATCAGGTTTTCCTAAATTGGTCAGTTCAGTAAACTCATTCCACTAATGAGCACCCGTGTGTATCTCAGTGTCCCCACACTGATGACCAATGAGATCAGTCATTCTCATCATATGAGAAGACATCACACACACTAGTCTATCCGGATTCTTGATGTCCTGTCTCAAGGATCCTATGACTAGGAACATTTAGATCACATACCTCTAGATGATCGATCTCATTATCATGATCTCATTATGATTCAATCATCATTGCATGTGATTAAGGACTTCATTACGATATACGCTTCTAGTAAAAGCTAGTAACGAAGTTTTGCCTATTTAATTGAATGAGATATTCCTAGAAATGTCGAATCATATCATATATGATTGGCTTGTAGGGCATACATTTCTATCACTATCTTCATGGTAGTTGATCGATTCTCCAAAATGGTGCACTTTATTTCATATTCTAAGACATCCGATGCATTGGTAGTAGTCCAACTTTTCTTTTCAAAAATTGTCCAACTACATGGGCTACCAAAGACAATTGTCACGGTCCATGATGTGCGATTTGTTAGCTATTTTTGGAAGACCTTATGGCATCTCCTAGGAACCATGCTTAAGTTCTCCACTACCTATCATCCACATGCTGATGGACAAATTGAAGTTGCCAATCAAAGCTTATGAAATCTGTTACGATGCCTTGTCGGTGAGCATGTTTGTACCTAGGATCTCGTTCTCCATTTAACCGAATTTTCCTACAATGACTCACTTAATAGGTCTACTGGTTTGAGTCCCTTTGAAATAGTTAATGGCCATAGACCTAGAAGACCTGTTGACTTAGTACCTTTGCCCATTTTTACCCGTGTGTCAGCCTCTACAGAGCCTTAGCTAAACATATTAGAATTTTGCATGATCAAATTCGGCGTTGGATAGAGGACAGCAATAAACAATACAAGAAACATGCCGACTTACATCGATGAGCACAAGAATTTCGAGTTGGCGACTATGTCGTGATCAAGGTTAGACCTGAGCGACTCCCTACAGGAGCCGTCAAGAAGCTTCAAGCTCGAGGAGCTGGTCCCTTCAAAGTGGTTGAGTGGATTAGGACCAATGCATACATTGTGAATCTATCGTTTGATTATGGGATTTGCTCAACGTTCAACATCTCCGATCTAGTAGCCTATCGAGATCCGACAGTGATACCTAGTGATATTTTCGAGACACTTTCCCTTCCTTCGAGTGATCCCACAACCGAGTGTCCACCTCTAGCTTTTATACTACTGCGACACGAGCAAATCGAATGCATAATGGATGAGCAGGTAGTAACTATGTGAGATGGAGCATACCAGTGCTACTTAGTATGCTGGAATGGTCGACCTCACACTGAGGATACTTGGATGACATGAGAAGAGCTTTAGCAATGAGACCCAGATCTTTTGTAGCACTATCAGAGAAGCCGTGACACTTACTCGACGGGGTCGAGTTTCACCCAACCGGCAATTGGTGAGGACACCCAAGCTCGGATCCTCTTCGATCTGAATCGAGTATACTGACATAGCCATCCAATCATAGACTCTTTATGGATCGGGGACAATTAGTCGACATCGGGTGTTATTAGAAAATATTTTTAGGCTATTTAGGCTAATTAAGGGTCTCTGTGTATTTATAAAAAAATTTGGGTTTATCTTAAATTTTGTACCCACACCCCTATATAAGGACCCCCACCCCCATGTATGTTGATGAGGAATTTAGTGAAAAATAAATAATTTTTTGAGCTGCTGCGTACATCCCCTCCCCCGGACCAGGTCTGGCCTTCTTCTTTCTTCCCCCCTTGCTTCACCCACCAGAAGGCCCATCCGCCAGGCTGGTCGCCACTGCCCCTTCCCCAAAAGGCTACTGCCCCATCTAGTTCCACTTCTCCCATCCCCGGTTAAGTCTGGTATTTCCCCTTCCTCTCGTTTCTGCATGTTGTCATCGTCCCTACCTTTCATCGTCATCGCCAACAACTCCGTGCGACAACATTGCCACCGCCGGCTTCTCTGGCACCCTCCGCCTCTTGCTGCCATCGACGCCTCCATCTTTCCCTCCACTCGCCGTCGCCGTCCCCTACAACTGTCAGTTCTGTCGCCATCACCTCCCACGTCCGATTCCGTTGGCCCCGCTGCCGCCACATCCTCCATCTCCGGTGGCTGCCACCACCACCGCCTCCTTCTTTGGTCGTCATCACCTTCTCTACCCCTGATGCCATTGCCTTCTCTGCCTTTTGTAGCCATCGACGTCTCCGCATCCAGCAGCTACTGC
The DNA here is from genome assembly GCA_036172225.1 of Cryptocoryne crispatula var. balansae. Classification (NCBI taxonomy): domain Eukaryota; kingdom Viridiplantae; phylum Streptophyta; class Magnoliopsida; order Alismatales; family Araceae; genus Cryptocoryne; species Cryptocoryne crispatula. The sequence goes on from CM069932.1 coordinate 26,906,159, forward strand.
CACCTCGTGAACAGGAAGTCGCACGCGAAGACAACTAGGTTAATGTAACTAAAAGCTACCATATCACTGTAGCATTATGCTACAGTAGCAGCTACAGTAGCCTCCGGTTACTGTAGCAGGAGTTGCGCACATAAAAAAGGAGGCTAGTCAGTTCTATCTACAACTGATCGAGCCAAAAAAAAAGAGGGGGCTTTTTTTCAGAAAAAAATATGTATTGGTTGGAGTTAAAAAAAGGAGTTTGTTTAAAAAAAATAAAAAAAAATAAAGAGTGTTTTTTAAATAAGAAAGATAGTAGGTTAAAAGAAAGAAAGAAAAAGAAGTTAGAAAAAAAGAAAAAAGGGGAGTTTTGTGTTAAAAAAAGGGGAAAGAAGTTTGTTAAAAAAGAAGAAGAAAAGAGGTATTTATTCAGTTTGATTTTATTAGAAAAATTCATATTAATATTATTATTTTATAATTACATCATGTAAAGTCGTGTCAATATCAAATCATATACGTATTCCGAGATATTAATTAATTAGATTAGTCAAGTTTAATTCGTGTTCTTATTTCTAGTAGTCAAGTACAATTCCTATTTTTATTCCGGAAGTCAAGTTCAAATTGTATTCATATTTTACGTAGTCAAGTTCAAGTTGTATTCTTATTTTGGGTAGTCAAGTTGAAATTGTATTCTTATTTTAGATAGTCAATTTCAGTTTGTATTAGTATTTTAAATAACATTAATTACACATTTAATCAGTCAAGTCAGTGTCATGTCAGTCACATCAAGTCAGTGTCACGTCAATCACATCAAGTCAATGTTACGTAAGTCTCATCAAATTAGTGTCACATTGACATACAATCAACATCATCACATCAAGTCACATCAATCATCACGTGGTTCTAGACATTTAGATTCAACATTCTTTGAGGCACGCATGAAGACGTGGTTTGAGATAGGTCGACTGACGAGAGAGCAACGAGAAGATCAAAGTCGATTGAAGTGCGAGCAACCGAGTGGACGACACCCATGCCACGGTGTGGAGGTGCGACTCTCACACCCTCCTTCAACATTTGCTTATGCTTATTTATTATTCATTCGATTGCCGTGTCACTCATGAGAACAGTCGCCTAGCTAGTAAAATCAAAATCACTATTGGCGTGAGTTTGAGCGAACTTATCTCGATTCTAGTAGATCGACATTTGAATTTGAGCGCCCTAAACTCGTGTAGTTGTCCAACTACCTCGGTCCCATTCACTCGTGGGCCCGCACCTCAGTCGCTTCTAGTTAACATAGTCATTAATTTTGAAATCTTGCGAATGTCGATATTTTGGCAAGTACAAGTATCGGTTTGTTGTTGTCCTATATCTAACCTAGAGGTTGCTCCGCATCATATGGTTAGCTATATAAATCCTTTCTTTACTCATACCAATTTTGGATTATTTATTTAGGGATATTTAAATTATTTAAATCATATTGACTTGCCCTTCCTCAAGTTAACCCATGTCTACCACGTCATTTTTTATTTCTATTATTTTAATATTTTTTACTTTCTTACTCTTAGGTTTACGTTTAATATGAACAAACCAATTGTCGCTAGTTCTACAATTTATAAAATATATTTATTTTTTATTCTATTTAATTTAGTATGACCACTTATTTATCATCTTAACATTCTTATTTTAGCAACACTTATTTTAAAAGTATGTTTTATTTTTATTGTCCAACATTCATTACCGTACAACATTGCATGTCTTATATTTGTACGATAAAATTTTCTTTTCAACTTTAGTGGAATCTTACAATCATATAGAACTCTTGTACCGGCATGCTTTAATTATATGATTAACATTTTCATCACATTCTCAATCTTTCTGAATATTTGATACAAGATACTTAAACTAAGTTCTTTAGATAATAGTATCATATCTAAATTAACACTATCACCTACTTTTCTTTGATTTCATTAAATTTACAATACTTATATTCTATTTTAGTTCTACTTATCTTAAAACCCTTAGCCTTTTAAGTATTTTTTTACGATTCTAACTTTTTATTCACTTTTTGTGTCTTATCTATCAATACAATATAATATGAAAATATCATACACCATGGTATATCATTTGTGTAATCTTCATTAATTCATCAATAACTAATCTAAAGTATAAGAACTTATTGTAAATCCTTGATGTAAGCTAATTAGAATAGGAAAACCTTTCGGTTCTTTTGTACAAGAACTTATACATATCTTTTGTCATTTGTATATATCTAGTAGGTACCATCTTTCATTCCAACACCTACCACAATGTCTTTTGGAACTCTATCATAGGACTTTTTCAAGTCAATAAACACGATGTGTAAATATTTTTTATATCTCAATATTTTTCTATCAGATTTCTTATAAGAAAAAATAACATCACTTGTAGGTTGGCTAGGCAAAGGCACAAATCCAAATTTGTCAACTAAAATATTTGTACAATTTTGTAAATGTCATTCAATAATTCTTTCTCATAATTTCATAGCATAACTCATGAGTTTGATACATCTATAATTTGCACAACTATGTATCTCTTTTTTTATAAAAAATAGGTATAATAATGCTCTTTCTCCATTCATTTGGAAAAATTTTCGATTTTAGAATTTTGTTAAAAAATATAGTTAACTATTCCATTCTTAAATCTTTCAAATATTTTCACACTTTAATAGGAACGTTATCTGGACCACATGTCTTGTTTTTATCATATTCTATACTTTTTCACTTTTTAAAATTGAATTCTCCTAATATAATTTGAATTAAACTTTGTTACATTTTCTACGCCATCTATGTTTTTAATGAAGTTATCATTAAAAAGAATATCAAAATGATTTTTCCATCTCTCTTTGATATCATTATTTTTGATCTAAATTTTTTTCTTAATGCATCTAATTTGGTTAAGATCTTAACACATTCTCTCTCATTCTTGCTAATATATAAATATATTTTTTGCCTTTTGTAGTTCTATGTTTTTCATACATATGTTTAAAACATGATCTTTTACTCGTCTAATAGTCCTCTTTACTTTTTCTTTCGCTATCTTGTATTGTTTATAAGCTTTATTGTTATCACACTTCATATACTTCGTTGTGTATACACCAATCTCTTTTATTCTTTACTTTATTTTTCATTTCTTCATTCCACCACCAAGTCCTATTTTTAGGTGGACCGTGCATTTTAAACTCTCCAAATTCTTTTTTGCAGTCTCTCTAATCTTTATAGTCATGTTCATCCACAAAGCATTAACATTGACGTTTGACTTCGAATCATTTATCTTAAGAAATCATTTGTAAATGTTTGTTATCTCATCTATTTAACTCCCACCATTTTATTTTAGGAGAAACATTTCTTTTAAATGTGTTTGTTTGTGTTTTAATCTTAACATCTAAAACCGTTAAGCAATATTCGCTTGTCAAAGTTTCACTTAAAATAACTTTTTGGAGAATGAAATACTTGGACTTTTATTTTACCCACTTTTAAATATTTTTAGAGGGAATTCTCTTTTAATAAACTACTTATTTGTTAGAATAAGATCATAAGTCATAGCAAAACTTAAAATATTCTTTTCCACTAATTAAATTTGTATATAAAACGTCTTGAACTTTTTCTTATTCATGGCATTTATTTCTATCATGTCCATTGAGATATTATCCACTAAATAGATTTTCTTAATTTGGTCTATCATACATAAGGTCATCCTTATCCTCCTATTTTTTATTTCACCATTTAATCTAATTTTTGGAGTATACACACTAACTATACAATTATATCTTTATATAATCATTTTTACCACAATAATATTTTCTTCTACTCTTCTTTATTATTTTATTCTTTAATATTTATCAACAATGTTGCCTAATTTTTTTTCTTTTCATGTATACCGTACTTTATAACCTGTATTTCCTCATTTACATTTCTCTCTTATCCATATAGTTTCTTGGATACATGCAATATTAATTCTTTTTCTCTCCATAGTATCCACAAGACCCTTAAATTTTCATTCAAGGGATCTAATATTTCAAATACATATTATTATGATTCTTTTAAATTTTTTCTTAGATTTCTTTTTATAATAATGTTTATTTACTTTTGAGTTTGTTTTAAAATTCATATCTTGTTTTCCACTATGGACTAACTTTTTACCCACGCCTATTCTTGATGTGGGCCTTATTTATTTAACACCACATTAGGATGCTTATCTGGCGCATTGCCATAGTTGCTTAGACGACAAGGCGTTCAAGGTGTTGAATGGTGTCAATTCGGCTTAGGCGACAAGGCAGCCACTTAGGCGAACATTGGTTATTTATGTATACGTATATACATATGCATATACATATACACAATCATATGAATAATTAGATGTTGGTATTATATATTAATACATACATACAAATATATATCCATACATATAATTTTATTTGTATGTTATAATTCAATCTATATGTTTATGTGTTCATATATTTAATTGTAATTTTATTTATGTAATTATGTATGCATATGTATATATTTATTTTGCGAAATAATTAATCTTGATAAACTTGACGTGTGAGAGAGATAGATAAGAGAGTTAAAATAGATTTTTTATAAATTTAAGTATATAACATGTATTTGTAATTAAGAATCTTATATATACACATAGTATAAGTGATAGTGAAATATTATTATAATATTATTAAACGGGGGTGCGAGTAGTTGCAAATCGACTTGCACGGTCGGGTCATGGGGGTCAAGGGGGCGGTGCCCCTTGAGGCATCGCAGGGACAAAGCCCTCCGAAAGAAAATATTTTTTATTATGTATAATTTTTGGGGGCCTAGCACAGGCACCTTGGGATGCTAAGGCAGGCGCCTTTTGGACTTTCCAAAAGGCACCCCGACAACTAAGTGGCTGCCTTTCCGCCTAAGTGGCGCCTAGGTGAGCACCTTGACAACTATGTGATAGAAATGTATACCTTACAAGTCAATCATATATGATATGATTTGACATTTTTAAATATATCTTATTCAGTTAATTAGGCAAATCTTCATTGTAAACTTTTATTAGATGCGAATATCATAATGAAGTCCTTGATCAAATGCAATGATGATTAAATCATGATGAGATCATGATAATGAGATTGATCATTAAGATGTATTTGATCTAAATGTTCCTAGCCATAGGATACTTGAGACAGTACATCAAGGATCCGGATAGACTAGTGTATGTGATGTCTTCTCATGTGATGAGGACGACCGATCTCATTGGTCATTAGTGTGGAGACACTGAGATACACATACAGGTGCTCATTAGTTGAATGAGTTCACTAAACTGACCGAATTAGAAACCCTGAATGGTATCTTACCGAACTGTCTATCAGGGTTTTCTATCATCACGGTTGCATGGTTGGACCTTTGACCTGAGTCGCCAAAGATGCCTTGTTGGGTGGAACTTGTGCTTTGACCATTGTCTTATGGATCACCGTTTAGATGGTCCAGCATAGCAATGGATCGGGCACAAGGAAAACCCGATGGACGTAATTGAGCAGACAACAAGGGATCATCCACTCTCGGTAAGTGAGAGTGAATGTCCTATGAGATAATACTCTAAATTCCTGGCTAGGGTAGATAGAATAATTAGAAAAAGAGTTTTCTAATTGATCCAATTCCGAGTACAAGATCCTATAGAGTCGGTACACTAAGGAGTTGACAGTCGATGCCGTACTCCTTTCCGACCGGGACATTGGATGAATGAGGGTTTATATCCATGTGGTAACTAATGATGTAAAGGCTCAATGGAGATAAGATTATTCCTATAGCCATTTGGGATCATGGGATGTGGCTTGTACCCTTTATGATCAGTAGGCCGATTAATCTTTTATCGGATAAAAGATTTAATTAAATTAAATAGAATTGTTCTATTTTATTTAGGCCTCAATCAAATAGGCTATTGGGCCTAGTGGGTCACACACAAAAGGACTTATCCACAAGTACATGGGCAAGGGCATAATTTATGAAGATTTTGATTTTTTTATGAAATATTCCATAATTCTCTATAAATACTAATGGTTTCAGCCAAACCCAATCAAGCCAAGGGTGAAAACCACGTCCCTAGCCTCCTCCTTACCTTCTTCTCTCTCTAGAAGGTGTCCATTGTCGATGGAGCTCCGTTCAGGAAGAGTTCTCGAGGCCAGCGCGAAGGGAAAACCTGCTGTGGATGAAGTTCGTGTAGATACTGCTGGAGACCGGACACTTGAACAGTTACAAGGGCTGTGTGAAGATCATCTCCTTCCTTTCCATGGGATTATATGAATTCCTATCAGGTATATTCGAACCCGATTTGATCGGTTTTCGGTTTTCGTCGTTCGGTTCCGATTGAGACAGATTCTAAAGGAACCCATAGGAATCGTCACTTCCGCTACACCAAATTTTTATGGACAATTCCTTACACTATGCACGTCGCATGTGGGGAACATCTTCACTCTTGTTGTATTTTCCACCACATATATTATGCATCATTTAGTATGTCCCAACATTTATATCATTTGAACTATATCATGAGATGTGACTTTGTTTTACGGTCACCTATTGCAACTCTCCTCTTTTATCATATAGGACCAGTCATGGTGAAGTTAATTCTTGAATCTCAAAACACAACTCATAATCTCAATTATCCTAAGCCAAAATATTTAATCTTTAAACTTGAAATCCAAGACCAAATCTCAAATTTTCAAATTTCAAATCCTAAATCTCAAACCTTCATTTTTGGTGTTTAAGTTTGAAATATTCAAGAATCAAACATTTAAATTCCCAAATCTAAGAAATCTGAAATTCAAAGAATCAGAAATTAGAAGATTGACATCATAAACTCCAAATTTAAATAACAAAAAAAAATAAAAAAACTCTTAAAGTTAACAAAAGAATTTCAATCCAAAACCTCGAAACATCCAATTCAAACTCATGAAATCCAAATCCCCCAAAAAAAAAATCTCAATGACGCAAAGTGAAAACAAAACTAAGGTTCTAACCTAGCATCAAACTTTCAAAATCACAAAATTGAAACATAGAACATAAACCAAATCTGAAACCGAAACCAAAAAATGCAAAATCTTAAAATCACAAACTTTTGAGCTTAAATATGAAAACTCATATTTCAAAAGCCTCCAACTCTGAAATTGTAGTGTAAATTCTTAATTCCCAAACCCACGATGTGAAAATCCATTAAAATTGGAATTCTAGTTGAAACTCATATCAAACCCAAGATGTAAACAAAACAACCAAACTCAAAAGAAATCCTCAATTCAATAAGACACCAAGTCCTAACAAAAGAAATCAAATCAAATTAAATCAAAATCAAAATGTTGAGTTTGTATTCCGACAAGGTCATGGGTCGTAGCTCCTGCATGTTTATTTTTATGAATGTATATTTCTTATGTATGAATTGCTATGGTGGTTAATTAAAGATGTTCGAGTATTTACTTAATATAATTAACATTGGAATTTTGCAAGTACAATGGGAAGATGTCAAAATAAAATTTTCAAAAAACTCGAACAATCTTAACAAATTAAAAAAATGTTGTTTGAATTGTCGAAAACTTTGAAGACTCGTGGAACATAATTTGTATGTTCCTAAATACACATACTACACAAGAATTAGCTTATACTCTTATGAAATTTTATCTATTTTCATAATTGTTAAAGTTAAATATAAATAAAAGAAGTCTTCTCCAAAAAGAAATTATGAATTTTTATCTTAAAGATGTGGTTACATTTGGGCCATATAGATGTTAATAGGGTGTTTTGTTACGTTTTTCTTCCCTCTTTTTGATCTAAAATTAAAAATTAAAAAAGATAAGGTGTTTGGTTACAATTTTTAACTACTGTCTCATTTTTAAAAGTGGGATACTCCATGTACAAAATCTCTTCTAAAATAAAAACAAGGCAGGTCTTATTTTATTTTTGAGATAGACATGGAGGCCGTGAGGGGGGGGAGCTTCGTTGGCCGACGACGCCACCGCGGGGAGGGAGGCGGATGATGCCGCCGGGAGGGGGTTCGCCGGCGGACGACGCCGCCGGAGGGGGGTTTGCTGGCCGACAACGCCGCTAGAGGGAGGGAGGTGGACAACATCGCTAGAGGGGGGTTCGCTAGCCGCCGTCGGGGGAAGGGAGGTAGACGATGCCGTGGGGGAGGCTTCGTTGAGCCGCGAGTCATAACCAAACACTACTATCTAATTTTTAAAAATTATGATAATTTTGCCAAGCACAAGATAATTAGACTGTTTCGATTTTAAAAATAAAATTGAAAAGTCAAATAATCTTGATTTCATAAGCGAGGTTGTCTTAAAATTAAAAGTGCTACCTGATAGAAATGTATGCCCTACAAGCCAATCATATATGATATGATTCGACATTTCTAGGAATATCTCATTCAATTAAATAGGCAAAACTTCGTTACTAGCCTTTATTAGAAGCGTATATCGTAATGAAGTCCTTAATCACATGCAATGATGATTGAATCATGATGAGATCATGATAATGAGATCGATCATCTAGAGGTATGTGATCTAAATGTTCCTAGTCGTAGAATCCTTGAGACAGGACATCAAGAATCCGGATAGACTAGTGTATGTGATGTCTTCTCATATGATGAGAATGACCGATCTCATTGGTCATCAGTGTGGGGACACTGAGATACACACACAGGTGCTCATTAGTGGAATGAGTTCACCGAACTGACCAATTTAGGAAAACCTGATCGGTATCTTACCGAACTATCTATCAGGTTATTCTTACATCTCAATAGCACAGTTGGATCTTTGACCTGAGTCGCCAAAGATGTCTTGCCAGGCATACTATGTACTTTGACTATTGACTAATGGATCACTTAGTATTGTGGTCCTATATAGTTAATGGATTAGGTATATGGGAAACTCGGTGGAGGCAATTGAGCGGACAATAGGGGATCGTTCACTCTCGGTAGGAGAGAGAGAATGTCCTATGGATAGTACTCTAAATCCTTGGCCAAGGTAGATAGGATAATTGGAAAAAGAGTTTTCCAGTTGATCCATTCCTGAGTACAAGATTTAATAGAGTCGGATTATTAAAGGGTTGACGGTCGGTGCCGAACCCCCACGACCGGAACATTGTATGGACGAGGATTTAAATCCGTGTGGTAATTGATGATGGAAAGGCTCAATGGATGTTATTTAACTTCCCAAAGTCATTTGGGATCATAGGATGTGGCTTGTACCATTTATGATCAGAAAGCCGTAAAAACTGTTATCGGATAACGGTTTTGATTTAATTTAAAGGAATTGTTCTTTTAAATTAATTAAGGCTTCAACCAAATTGACTATTGGGCCTAGTGGGTCACACACAATAGATCTGGTCAATAAGATGAGGGCATGGACACAATTTTATAGAAGTTTTGGGTTTTTGTGAAAAATTCCATCTTCTATAAATAAATGGCTTATGAAGCCATACCCTAACAAGCCATAGGGCTGGAGCACGTCCCAAGCCTCCTCTCTCCCTCCTCTCTTCTCTAGAAGGCGATCTCCCATGGTCAAGCTTGGATCTGGGAGGTTTCTGGAGGCCCGAAGGAAGAGAGAACTCGTCTATTGAAGCAGATCGTGTGGATACCGCTAGAGACCGGACACTTGAATGGTTTTCAGCAAGGAGGAATGTCCTCTCTTCATCCATGGTGAGGGATTTGAGAAATCCCATGAGGTACTCTCGTTCTACTTCATATTCAGTTCCCGGTTTTACTCGTTCGGCATCGATCAAGGCAAAGATCATGGTTTTATGGAATCAAAAATTTTCCGATATCATGTATTGATTTCTTATAGTGGTATCAGAGCCAGGTTGAAGCCTTGGTCGAAGTTGAATCGAAATTGGCTTGATTTCATGTGATTTCTTGCTTTCCCGAAACTGCATACAGAGCTGTTTTGATTTGATCACCACAGTTTGTATGAAATACAAAACTATGTTTGGTTATATTCATTGGATTCTCGTGAATGAGATCTTTCCAATGCCGCAAACCTCATGAATTTTGGCCATCCAGAGAGTCCGGAATGAGTTCGGAAAGTTGCTAAGATGATCATATCCGAAAATCCAGCCGAAATTAGGGGAGTTGATGAACTTACCTATTTGGACTCAAATACCTCTGTCTAATGACGTAGGAAGATAGGAAATTAAGTTTCCTAGAGTTTCCATAAGTTATTGGACACTCAACGGCCCTTGGAGGTGCCGGATTTGAGAGGAATTTGCGTTTTGGTTTAATTGCGGCCGTGGCATCTTTCTCCTAAAACTGCGCGTTGGATAGAATTTTTCATGAGATGAAACTTATACAGATAGATTCCTTATTCTTCAAGGATTCCAACTCATATTTTTTCGGATTTTTTGGACACCTTTTGACCCCCCAAATCAGGCCCGAAAGTCGGCAATTTTCTAGGGTTTTCCGCGCATCCGCCCCGCCTTTATCAGGCGAAGAAGACGGAGATCCGGACCCGTTTGCGCGGGGGGGGGGGGTACGTGGCGGATAGGCAGCGCGCCGGGGGCGGGGTACGTGGCCGCACCGCGCTGGCCCCGGAGCGCGCGGCGGCGTGCGTGGGCGCGCGGCTCGCGGCCGCCGGCAGCTCAGCGCACTCGGGGGAGGGGGGTACGTGGCCGGCGCAATGCGCCGCCAGTAAATTAATTCAAAAATGATTTTTAAATTGTTTAAAATTCATTTTTATCCGAAAAATTGCCAGAAAATTCCATAAAAAATTTGAAAAATTTTAGAATTTATTTAATGAGTTATTAAAGTGTTTAATGACTTATTAAATAGAGTTTTACTATTTTTTCATTGAATTCTATTATTTTGATTTTTAAATTGTTTTAAGATCAAAATTAATGAAATTAATGATTATATAAGTTCTGAGAAATTATTTAATAGGTTTGTAAAATATTTATGAACCTTTTTAATAGTTTTGGACTTTCTTTGCCATAGAATCATTTTCTAAATGATTTTAAAATTGTTTTAAAATCTTTATTAATTAAATTAGTGTTCAAATAAATTCTGAAAAATGTGATTTTGAAGAATTATGATTTGGACATTAATTTAATGCTCTTAGAAGTATTGGAAAAGCATGAATCATCTGAATATTTTATATTGCTTGTCTTATGCATGTAAATTGTTTATATGTGCATTTTATGTTATTTATTTTATGAAAATTCGACAAGCATGAAATTTGGAATTTCAAAATTACAGTATATAATTTTATGATGGTATATATGACATATCTCATATAATTATCACGTATGCACTCTATGTTCATGTGATGAATGTTGGTGTGTGTATGGAGGTGATCATGGACTTAAATATGCTTTGCTTTTGATTGCTTGGTTAATTAAGTTGGTTATGTTATTAAATGGGGCCTGCGTGTGCCTCCTCTCTCTCTCTATACAATCTGATTGTACATTCTACCTCCCCCCCATTTGTGTACTCCCCTTGGTTGAAACCAAGGTTTCTTATTATGAGTTGTACATTTGTGGGTCTGTGTACCCTTTAGCTGCTTGTAATGGTTAGAAGCCGGCTCGTGGTAGAATGGAGAGCGGGACCACTTGGAGAAGCACCCTTCTGAAGTGGGAGCATGCCAACTCAAGCTTATGAAGCAAGGATTTGCACCTATAGGGGTGCCTTAGGTGTATGCTTAGGGTTAAGTCCATGATCACCTATGTTTTAATGCATATTTGATATGTGGTGTGTGCTACAAATTATACCTTAAATATATGATATTCCAAAGGTATATTAATATTTATATGTAGCACCTATGTTGATGAGACTAAAATAAAATCCCTCCTTGTTCTAATTAGGTCGATAAACGTGAGACATTGAGAATGACTCACGTAGCCTTCCGTTGTTATGGTCTTGATGAGCCAATCTTAGATTGGATGGGTTTGTTGTGTTTCCCACAAGACTCATTCAGCAAGGGATTGGTGATCATGGCTATGGCATTTGCCGAACTTTGGGGTGGACCATTGCATGGCCTTGTTGTGTTTCCCACAAGGGCTATGTTAAGAATCCATTCTCATAACGTAACAAGTGGATTTGACCTAACTAGAGTATATAGCTTGTTGTGTTTCCCACAAGGTTATAACTCCAGAGGCTGAATGGCTAAGAATTGCATGAGTTGCAATTGGTAAAAGTTACCTACCTATTAAGTATGGGATGACTTGTTGTGTTTCCCACAAGGTTATCACCATAAAGTTAGTAGGGTCTTGGTCCCCACTAGGATGTTATCGTGATATCCCGTCTTTGCATAATGAGGGTTATGCAAATTCGTCGAAAATTAGTGGGAGTATAAATTAGGATGAAAGACCATATCTTAATTTTAATGAATGTCTGTAATGTTAATATAATTATATCTCTGTTGTAGAATATTATAAACTACCATTAATCTAGCATGCTAGATGCTATGTATTTTAATGGCTCACACTTCTTATATCGGTTTAGAACTAAGAGAATAATACTCATAGTTGACCTATTGACTATCCTACTTGAGAAGTATCTCCTACTCTATCTAATGATGTGAGAGAAGATAAGATCTTATCTCATTGAAAAGATGTATTAATTGTCTTATATCAGATGTTAGCCTCTATCAAATAAAATTAGTAGTGGCAACATGGATAGATGGATTTGATATCCATCATGGCTCACGGTGATGAGCTAATTAAAGGCGATGAAGAATAATACATCTTGAATACTTCTTATTGGTAAGACCAATAGAAAGAAGTAAGATCATTAGATAGAGATAGATGGTGATAGTTAAAAGTCAAAGAAGTGAGTCAAGATATTTGGACTCGCATTCCTCTACTATCATGATGATGGTAAGTAGAAGAAGAAGTGCAAAGTGTATTGCACACAATGCAAAGATGGAACTTGAGAAGCTCCATGTATCTATGTCATTAATATTTACTTGTCTTATATACACATTTGTTAGTATAAGATACTATGTATGTGTATTCTAGTATAAGATACTAGGGGTGCATATAATAGTATGAGATACCAGATATGCATCATATATCTACAAAGAGTTGTAGATAATAGCAAGTGAATGAAGACTTAAAGAAGATTGTTATCCTACATATGAAATGGTACAAAATGTTGCATCATTACTAGTGGGAGATACAAATTTTCTATAGCCTTCTAGAGTTGTCTTAATTATCCTTCCATAAGAATATTGTTTTCATTTCCTGGTTGAATAAATGATGATTTATTCTATGGTATGAAAATGATAACTGGTAAAGTGTTTACCAAGAGGAACATAATAAAGAGTTTATTCATATCAGATATGTATGCTCTTATAATATGTGTGAATAATCCTCATTAGGCGAAGTAGATTGATATTGATCAATCTATTGTTTAATAGTACGATCATATTTATAAGAAAAGACTTAAAGAGTACTATTCGGATAGAAACATATAGGTAAATAATTTAGAATCATTAACTATATGTAAGTCTTATCTTATTAAGCAAAATGACCAACTCTTCATGTGTTAGACATAGAGAGAGGGCTAATGAGTTTATAGAACTCATGCATCTAGATGCATGTTAGCCCATATCTATTAAAGATAGAGGATAATATTTCAACTTCATTAATTTTCAAAGATGACTTCTCTAGGTATGGACATATGTACTTTATGAAGTACAAATCCAAAACCTTTAAGAAATTATTTGAGATTAAGAATGAAAAGGAAGTATTAGAACTCTTTGATGAGATCAAAGAGGGGATACTTAAGTAATAATTCACACATAAATGAAGGATAGTAAAATCTAATTTTGATAGACACCTCTTACATATTTTACCTTAATTGAGTAGCTAAAATGAGAAGCCATATTGTGTAGGACATAATATGGACATTGACAACCTTTGCAAAATTCTTCTTTGTCTGTTTAGGGGTTAGCACTCAATATAGACATTTGATCTTAAATCGGTACTTTTCAAGTCTATTCCAATTATTCCATATTAGATATGGAAAGGGATTAAAGCTTGACCTTAAGCAAGTTAAGGTTTCAGAATGTCTGGCTTGGTAAAGAAGTATAACCCTATCAAGTTGGAATATAAGACTACAAAGTGTTGGCTTGTGGGATATCCTAAGGAAACTTAAGGATATTAATGCCCCCCTTAGGGAGAAGGGTATGAGTTGCTCATCTCTCCATATTTCTAGAGGAAGAGTCCCTCCTTTAGAAAGACAGTGGGAGCAAGGCATAAATGGAAGGTGTTCCAGTCCCACAATCCATGGACACTTTTATTAAGGTACTAGTTTATATTTACACAAGGGCAAATCATAGATCTTTTCTTATGTCCAATCAACCTAAGAGATATGTGAGACATATCTTTGATGGAATAAATAAGACATAAGATAAAAGGATAATGATCCTAAGATTTATATTGAAGCAATATGAGATATTGATTCAAAATGGGAAGAAATAATAAAATCTAATATAAACTCTATCTATTCTAATCAAGTTCAGAACTTGATTGATCCACCTAAGGATTTAGTATCTATAGGGTATAAATGGATCACTAAAGAATATATTGAAGTCTATTAGAAGGTAGAGACCTTCAAAGTAAGGATAGTTAAAAGGGATATCATTTATGTCAAATAGTTGACTATGATAAGACCTTTTACCTATGCCATGGAATTAATCCATTCGGATTTGATTGTTACACACTATGACTATAGGATATGTCAAATGGATGTTAAGATAGTGTTTCTCTATGTTAATTTTGAGAAACAGGTGTATATGATACAACCTTTGGAAATCAAGTTCCAAAACATCCAAATAGTGTGTGCATAAGGTCCATTTATGGACTCAAATAAAACTTCCCATAGATGGTAGATAAGGTTTAATGAGATTAAATCTTATGACTTCATTGAGAATGAAGATATGCCTTGTGTTTTCATATAAGATAAGTGGGAGTGCTATTATCTTCTTGACATGATATATGTATGATATACTACTCATTAAGAAGGAAGTAAGTATGTTATCATAAGTGAGCCTAGTTATCAATTAATCCTCCAAACTTAATATGGGTTTTAAGATCTATGGAGATAGATCTAAAAGGTTTCTTGGCCTTACCCAATTCATTTGCATAAAAACCATAGTCAAAGAGTTTGACATGGTAAACTCCAAGATAGGTTTCTTACCTATGAAGTGTGGAGTTGATCTCTTTAAAGAGATGCCTTTGTATACTTCTTGAGAGATAAAGAGATCACATTAGTATAGCCCTATGCTTTTGCAATAGGACCTATCACATTTGTGATGCTACGCACATGACTTCATGCTCTAAGTGTTATGAGCATTCATCAAGTAAATCCTTGTGAGAGTCACAGGATAATTAAGAGATGTGTCCTTGAGTACTTGAGAAGCACTAAGGATATATCTCTAATGTTTGGAGGATAAGACTTGAAGTCTTGTAGTTTTATGAACACAAGCTTCTGATCAGATAAGTCTGATAATAAGTCAATATAATGGTGGTGCAATGAGCTGGAAGAGTTCCATGCAAGAGATTATTGCTAATTCTACAACTAATCTAAAGTAGATTGAATAATGACTGTATATTGCTTGAGAAGCTGACTAGATGAAGATGTTCATCTAGCTTATGGGATTGTCCCAACTTTCTCTGAAAGTGTATTGTTTTGAGAAAACAATGGGGTAGAGCCAAAGTCTCATTAGAAGTTTCAAACTTCTATGGCAATACCATAGAATCAGATTGAATGCAGTTGATAGATATATAATTAAAGATAGAGTATCTTCCGTTAATAACATTACAGATCCACTAACTGAAGCAAATACTCAAAGAGTGTTTGAGCTTCACCTTGAGCTGATAGAGATCAGCCAGATGGGTGATTGGCTTTAGTGCAAGTGGGAGATTGATAGAAATGTATGCCCTACAAGCCAATCATATATGATATGATTCGACATTTCTAGGAATATCTCATTCAATTAAATAGGCAAAACTTCGTTACTAGCTTTTATTAGAAGCGTATATCGTAATGAAGTCCTTAATCACATGCAATGATGATTGAATCATGATGAGATCATGATAATGAGATCGATCATCTAGAGGTATGTGATCTAAATGTTCCTAGTCGTAGAATCCTTGAGACAGGACATCAAGAATCCGGATAGACTAGTGTATGTGATGTATTCTCATATGATGAGAATGACCGATCTCATTGGTCATCAGTGTGGGGACACTGAGATACACACACAGGTGCTCATTAGTGGAATGAGTTCACTGAACTAACCAATTTAGGAAAACCTGATCGGTATCTTACCGAATTGTCTATCAGGTTATTCTTACATCTCAATAGCACAGTTGGATCTTTGACCTGAGTCGCCAAAGATGTCTTGCCAGGCGTTCTATGTACTTTGACTATTGACTGATGGATTGGGTATATGGGAAACCCGGTGGAGGCAATTGAGCGGACAATAGGGGATCGTTCACTCTCGGTAGGAGAGAGAGAATTTCCTATGGATAGTACTCTAAATCCTTGGCCAAGGTAGATAGGATAATTGGAAAAAGAGTTTTCCAGTTGATCCATTCCTGAGTACAAGATTTCATAGAGTCGGATTATTAAAGGGGTTGACAATCAGTGCCGAACCCCTGACCGACCGGAACATTGTATGGACGAGGATTTAAATCCGTGTGGTAATTGATGATGGAAAGGCTCAATGGATGTTATTTAACTCCCCAAAGTCATTTGGGATCATAGGATGTGGCTTGTACCCTTTATGATCAGAAAGCCGTAAAAACTGTTATCGGATAATGTTTTGGATTTAATTTAAAGGAATTGTTCTTTTAAATTAATTAAGGCTTCAACCAAATTGACTATTGGGCCTAGTGGGTCACACACAATAGATCTGGTCAATAAGATGAGGGCATGGATGCAATTTTATAGAAGTTTTGGGTTTTTGTGAAAAATTCCATCTTCTATAAATAAATGGCTTATGAAGCCATACCCTAACAAGCCATAGGGCTGGAGCACGTCCCAAGCCTCCTCTCTCCCTCCTCTCTTCTCTAGAAGGCGATCTCCCATGGTCAAGCTTGGATCTGGGAGGTTTCTGGAGGCCCGAAGGAAGAGAGAACTCGTCTATTGAAGCAGATCGTGTGGATACCGCTAGAGACCGGACACTTGAACGGTTTTCAGCAAGGAGGAATGTCCTCTCTTCATCCATGGTGAGGGATTTGAGAAATCCCATGAGGTACTCTCGTTCTACTTCATATTCGGTTCCCGGTTTTACTCGTTCGGCATCGATCAAGGCAAAGATCATGGTTTTATGGAATCAAAAATTTTCCGCTATCATGTATTGATTCCTTACACTACCAAACACCTTATAAGGGTCATGATGGCATGTTTAAGGAGCCAAGACATGTGAGTTGTGATGACATGAAATGCTTATAAGCCATATAGACAAGGGAGTTATTATGGCAAGTGAATTTATATAAGTCACATAGATCTTAAGACTAATGATGGCATGTATTTGTTTTTTTAGCCATGCAAACTTTGAGGACATGATGAAAAAACTTTTGACGCCATGTAGGCATGGATGTCATGATGACATGAGGACTTTTTTATGAGCCATATGTAGATTTAAGGGCCATGATGGCATAATGATTTTTGTGACCATATAGATCTTAAGGGTCATGATGGCATAAAGTTTGAGTAACCATATAAATATGTGACTCATTATGGCATGGATATATGTGAAGCCATGTAGACTCAGAAGTTATGATGGTTTGAATTTGTTTGAAGCCACGTAGACTTAGCGGTTATGATGACATCGAATTTGTTGTGTTTTGGCAAAGGGAGCCTCTTTTGAGCTTTAGACTTTAATTATTCTTTCTTTTTTCTCTTACTAAATTGACCGCCTCTTCTTGAAGTTTTTGCTCGGGTTAGTTCTCTTTTTCTTTTGTATGTGCGCCCTTTTGCGTGAGATATTCTATTTTTGCCTAAGGTGCCCTCGTCGCGTTGTCACCTTAGCTTTCTTTCCTTTTCTTTGACAAATTTTGTGCTTGGTTAATCAATGAGGTGATTGACCAAATCCATCTAAGCATTTCATTTTTTCACTTTATTTTTTGTGAGAGAATTTAGGCTTCCCTTTAGTCATAAAACACTTGGATATACAACCTGATTTTTTTGCTGTTGACATAAATCACATGACAATTTGAGAGCTTGGCGAATTAAGGACAAGATACATGGAGAGATGGCACATGATGAGCACTACAATCTCTTCATTTTTTCCTTAAACATCTTCATCAAGCGAATTTAGTCACATGCTCCAGTATCAAGGGAAGGTCATGCTCATATATTCTATCCATTCTTGGATATATATCGACCAGGCCCAAATAGGGTTATAGCCTATGTTATCAAAGGCGAGCACCTCAATCGCCTATACGGCGAGATGAGGTGAGGCGAGGTCATAGATTGCGGAATCGGCTGATCCAGATTGGAATCAGCCAATTCCTAGATCAGATCAGCCATTATCGATCCGATTCTTGGACGAAGGACCGATCCGGAAAAAGTTCCGGCATAATCAGTCGGGATCAGCCGGATCGGTCAAAATCGGATTGGAATAGGACCAGAATCAGAATTGGACAAGCCGAATCAGTCGAGATCGGAATCAAAATCGAAATTGGATCATTTTTTTCTTTTTTTGCTATTCCAGTCGGATCGACCAGGAACGGCCAGAATCGGTCCGGAATCAGATTGGAATCAGAATCGAATCATTTTTTTTGCTCTTGTTTGTTTACCGATTTTAGATCGATTTTCTTCCATTGGATCGGTCAGAATCAGTCCGATTCGATCTGATTCCGATCTGATCGGTACCCACCGATCTTGATTTTGATTATGATCCCGCGATCCTTGGGCGAGGTGGGGCTAGCCTGCCTCGCTTCCAAGGTTAATGCCCTAGGTGGCCAAGGCGAGGTGAGGTGTCGAGGAGACCACACCTCAAGCCCAAATCTAGATTGGGTTTGGATTCAAAACTTAAAACACCCCTTGTGGCCCTTCTCACTCCCCCTCTCTCCTGATCTCTCTCTCACGTGGTTGCTCCTGTCAGAAGACTCCACCCTAGCCGGAGAAGCTGCCACTCACCGTCGCTACTCGCCATTGTCAGAGAAGAGGTCATCGTTGCCTAAGAAGGCCACCAAAAAGGAATCTTGCGCCGGAAGTGATCCCCATCGCTCGAGTTTGTTTTTTTAGTAGCTTTTTTTATTTCTTTTTCTACTGCATAACTTCGATTTTATTTTGTTATTATTGTTAACCAACCCAAAACCACGGTACTGAGTTAGAGAGGCCCAGGCTTATAAGCATAGAAAACCTCCCCTCATTATCCAATATGGGACTATTCTAACTCGTCCCCTCACGTGCAAGCTCTTCTGGCTTTGACACGTGTACACTGTTTACGGGTGACGGTCTGAGGGGGGTCCACAGCCCTTGGCTCTGATACCATGTTATCCAACCCAAAATCGCGGTACTGAGTTAGAGAGGCCCAGGCTTATAAGCATAGGAAACCTCCCCTCATTGTCCAATATGGGACTATTCTAACTATTTTTTTTTTTTGTAATATGTTGACTTTAATGGAGGCTGCTGGAGAAGGTTCTTGCACCAGTAGTCTTCCTCGTCACGCATCGAACCTATTTTCAGTAGGTTTTCTGGTTTTTTCTGTTTTAGGTTAACTTGGGTTTTTTTGTTTATTTTAATATTCTTTAATATGTTGACCCTAATGAAGACTGACGGAGAAGGTTTTTGCGTCGATAGTTCCACACATCACCGGAGAATTAGCTTTCAGTAAGTTTTTTTTTGTTTTTTCTGTTTAGTTTAATTTCGGTTTTAATTGATTTTTTAATTGTTTTTTAATATCTTGCCTCTAATGAAGGTTGTTGGAGAAGGTTCTTGCGCTAGAAGTTCTCTTTGTCTGAGAACTTGTTTTCAGTAAGTTGTTTTATTTTTTTCTATTTTCTATTTTTAGTTTAATTTTGATTGTAAATTATAGTACAAGCAACATTTTATTATTAGTTTATTATATATATTTCCACTACGATTTTCGTCGTAGAAGAAACCAAAAAACTCTGTGTCTGATGTCCTCCTATTCGCCGAAAAGATACAATTTTTTATATATTTTTTGTTTATCGCCTTTTGCTTCATGTTTTCTTTTGTTATTATGTTTTTATTTTTGTTTTAATGTATTCTTGTTATTATCCTTGTTTAAGGTACTGATACATTTCTTCATGTTTAATTTTTGTTCTAATAGCATATCGGTTTGTTCTTCACATGGCTATACTGTAACTACTAATCTATTTGTTAGTGGACTTTATGTTTATTTTTTATGAAGATGTCTCAATCCGTGAAGCAAAATCTTGATTTGGGGGCAAGGTTAAACACCTAACTGACTATAATGAGGCCTGTAATTTCAAGACATGCTCCTAAATCGAAGATGCCAAATAAAAGTATGAAATTTTAGTGGATAAAGAAAAGGATCTAGTTTGATGTAGCATTTTTAACAAGGATTGCAAGGGTAAAATATATAGACTGAAGTAACACATTGTTGGTCTATCTACAAATGTCACATCTTGTAAGAAGCCTACACCGGATGCAAATGAAGAGAATAAGCAACACATAGAACAAGTTAAACAAGCTCGGTTTGTAAAGGTTGCAGTGATAAAGGAGATTGAAGGAAGGTATATTTTTTTTTGGTATCAATATCAATGCTTCTAAGGCAAGCATCAGCATCAAAGGTGAAGACTCAGAGATTCATTGTGATTATGCAATTTTGCTTCCTTGTTTGAGAGATCCTATGGTCCAAAGAAAAAAGTGTGAGGGACAAGAAGCACTTGAAGGAAGATAGGGACAAATTTGTCCAATACATTACTCGATGTATCTACCAAGCATGTTTTTTTCAACATTGTATGCTTGAATACTTTTTAGACTATGCTAGAAGCTATTAGGCAATTTGGCCTGGGTTTAAAAGGTCCGACATACGAAGTTTGTGAAAATTTACTTGTGAAAGAGATTGAAACAACTCATAAATTAGTTGAAAAGGAAAAATATAATTGAGTGAAATATTGATGTAGTATCATATCGGATGCCTGGACAGATAGAATGGGGAGGACATTGATAAATTTTTGATAAACACACGTACAAGCACAATCTTTTTAAAATCCATAGACACGTCTTGGACAAAGTTGTGGTGGAAGTTGACCAAGAAAATGTCATCCAAATTGTAATGAATAATGAGGCGAGTTATGTAATTGCAAAGAGAATTTTGATGTTCATGCATCCTCATTTTATTTTGGATACCATGTGCAACTCATTACATTGATTTGATGTTAGAGGATATCTCTAAGTTGTTAGGTATCAAGTTCACAATCAAACATGCTAAGTATGTCACAACATGTATTTATGCTCATACAATGGTTCTTGTCATGACGAAGAAGTTGACAAATGAAAAAAGATTGTGTAGGGTAGCAATTACAAGTAATATCTCAAATTAATTATTGAAATATCCTTTTTTATATTAATAGTGATTTTTAATTTTTTTTAATTGATTTCATTAACTTTTTTATTTTTTATTGGTACAATATTTACAACAAACTATCTAAACCTAAAGAGTCTACACAACTTGAAGGATGAATTGAGAAAAATGTTCACATATAAAGATTAGACTGCTTCTAACAGTAGATGGGCTAAGCAAATTGGAGAAGTGTGGCCTATTCTCTATTTATTTTCAAACATTTTGTGCTTGCCTTACACCTAGTTGATGGTGAGAAGCCAACTATGGGTTATATTTATGAAGCAATGGATCATGCTAAAAAAGGCGTTAAAAGTGCCTTCGATGAGAAGTTGGAAAAATATGGTCACATTTGGGACATAGTTGATAGGATATGGGGCAATCAACTCCATCATCTATTACATGTAGCGGGATATTATCTTAACCCCTAATTCTACTATTCGAACCCTAATATTGAAAGTTCTAGAGAAAGAAAATAAGGATTGTATGATTGCATTAAAAAACTAATTGAAAGCCTGCATGAGCAAGATTTGATTATGAAGCAGTTGAATATATATAAAGATGCTGAGGGACATTTTAGAAGAGATATGGCCATTAGACAAAGAAAAACATCTATTCCCAGTTGGCATTCTTATTTTTATTTGTACATTTGACATTTCACATGTGTTTTTTTATTTAATTAACTATCTATTTTCTTGTAGCAAATTGATCAAAAGATTGGGAGAGCAAGGTTCCTCAATTACAAAGATTGGCCATCGGGAATTGAGCCTTACTTGTAGTGCATCTAGTTGTGTACAGAAGCGGGGTACCTTTGAACAAGTATAATAGTAATATTTCTTTTTTAGAACTTTTCATTTAGAAATTTAAAGCAATATTTCTTTTTATTATCCATTTAAATTTTCAACCTTGTATTATAAGTGCACAAAAAGAAAAGAAATAGGTTGAAACAAAAAAAGGCTAAATGATCTTGTCTATGTCTAATATAATCAAAGACTTCAAGATCATTATTTTAGGATGGAGAAGTTCAATTATCATCCTATTTCTTTGGATAATATCGATGAGGTTGATAAGTGGATTACTATGGATGATGAGGATCTTGTGCATGAAGAAGATGAGCTTACATGGATGGACGTTGAATTAGCAACTAACATTGAAGAAGAGGAAAATTCATCCACCAGAGCAATAACCTCTAAAAGACAAAGACTTCAAAAGTGGAAGAGGCTGGCCGTTGATGAAGATGCCTCAGATTCCAATGGAGAAATACATGTTAATGATGATTTTGACTTAGGTTGATGATGCATTGAGACATGTCTTGCTTTGTATAATTTGATATTTAGGACATTTTTCAACTATACTTTTTAATTGTGTTTTGAGTTTCTATTCTAACTATTAATGTATTTTCATTCTTATTTTAGAATTATTGTTCAATTGTTGTTCCTTGGTAGATTAATGTACTTCAATTATTGTTTCAAAATTTGCTATAAAAAGTTGTCTTTCCTGCATTTTTTTGATGTATTTTCTACATTTTTTGATATATTTTTTATGTTTTAGATATATTTACTACATTTATTTCCTATATTTTAAAATGTATTTTATACTTTTTTAAATGTATTCTCTACATTTTTAGAAGTATTTAATACTTTCTTACATGTATAAATATAAAATATATAATAATTTAAAAAATGGCCACAGGCACCTAAGATGTAATAATAATTAATAAAAATCATCTCAGGCACCTGAGGCACCGCTTTATGTGCCTAAGGTGACGCGAGGCCTCCCTCATCTCAGGCACCTCTCACCTCCAACTACATAGGTTATAGCTAAACGACACTGGTGACCTTATTAGGTTGATCGTTGCAAGAGGCCAATACATAACACGTGTTGATGGGCGTGTCACCAAGTGCTTTTAAGATACATTGCCTTCTCAGGATGACATGAAGGGAAGTGAATTATTCTAGAATGGATCTTTCTTTTTCGTTGAACAACAAAGCTTTCTTTAGAGTTGTGCACCCTACTCGAGTTGGGGCTTTCTTTCCTATTGATAGCCATGGCGTCTTGATATGAGAATTGATTTTTCTCCCATTGCTCAGGTTGGAAGTTTGTCTTCACTGGCACCTAAAATTTGTACATATGTTCTTTAGGTTGTGAATGAGATAATATATACACATTTTTGGCCCATGAGATGTCCTATACACAAGTGGACTACCAATGGCTAGGATGCATAGGATCCTCATACTTAACACCAAAAAAATGTAAATTTATGCAAATTTAGATAGATTTGTATTAACAATGGTGAATTGACCTCTTCTACGGCTCCAATAGGATCTCTGTGATTCCAAGCATAAAAAGGGACATCCAGAGACATAGATATGGCGGTATGAACATGCAAGACTATACATGTGATGGCTGATGATGACAACAAGAAAATAGATTCCGATGGAATCAACCACTTGACTATGTATATGATGCCTCATGGCAATCGAGGAATAAATTATGTTATTAAAATGCTAGATGGTTGAAATTTGAGACTGATGGGAAGACAAGATGATTTGAGCCTTGATAGGTTCGGGAATTGTTAAGGCAAAGAGGAATCAGCTTTTTCACAATGTTGACAAATGCTTGCAAGTTCAAGGGTCAATTGTAAAGTATATATGTGAAACCTATCAAATCTGAAATATGTTAAAATATATGTGTGAGCAATCCTATTATCAAACTCTTGCCTAACCGTAGTGGGCACATACAGGTCCAACCATAGGCTGAGCATGGATAAGAGGAAGAAGATGAAGAAGATAGAGCATATAAGGCCTGATGAGGGTCAATAGTGAGTTTGAACTATGAAAGTACATGCCCTCCTCAGTTTCAAATATGCAACATGTCCAAGTATGCTCTCAATGCATCATGACATATAGAGCAAAGAGAGGGAAACATATATGCATGCTTGATGGGCTGGTAGATACTTATAGATGGAGACAATATGCCCTCTCCAATGTAGCCATATCCGATGCACCATAACAATTAAAAAAAAAGATAGAAGTCATACCAGTGTTGTCTGCCGTACAAAAAGGAAATTGAGGGCCAAGACGAAAATAGCAGGCCACCTAGTAGGATCTGATGATGTTTAGATTGAGAAAGCTAGGTCTCATCTTCAAGCAAAATCTGATAGATGCCCAAACCTACACCAAAATAGGCCCCAATGGGACTGTTATAAAATTATGATGATCACAGCAAGAAGATGGCAAAAATAAGAAAATTCTCACACCTGAATCCTGATTGCCTTGTGGGATATATGGAATTAAAGAGCAATGATCTCTCTTCAATCCAAGACTAAAAGATGACTGATCAAGCCCTGGAGATGATAGTATTGGAGTTCGAAGGCCCCAGCCCTTGCAAATGATGATTGTGGCAGACAAGAGAAGAAGATGAAGAAAACAAAATATGCACGCCTGTTTGACTTGATGGACTCGCTTGGAATGATCGAGGAATGCTCCTTCATCAATCCAAGGCGGGCAAATGCTTCTCCACCAGGGTAGCAAGCTATGAGGTCTGATGGCTCCTTCGGCCAAAGGAGATTGCAACAATGGGGACAAAAGAAGAAGAATAAAGGGTGCTGGCCTCTTATTTATACCAAAATATGCAAAGGGGAGCTTTAAATGGGTAAATGGGCCCTTTGAATCTTCTTTAGAGTCAAAAGAATGCCTGGTCCTTGTCAATCACAAAAAGGATGCTGCCACCTCTTGTCCGACTAGGAGTAGGACTGTATGTATATTTAAATAAAAGAGAATGATCTACCAATGATTGGCACAAGATGCTATGGTCAAGATTCTTCAATCATTTTATGGCCTGTTTGTTTACAGTATCAAGCACATGTATTGATATCAGTTTTAAAACTGATATTGATACTTTGTATCAATGGGTGTTTGGATACCAATATTAATTTTAAAATTAATAGTTAAAAAATATCATTTTTAATACAGGTGAAGACACGTATTAAAATTGATACGTACGCCTCCAGCAGAGAGGAGCCGGAGCCCGAGTCCCCCCCCCCCCCCCCGCGGCTGCGGACGGAGCCCCGCCGGAGTCCCCCGTCGCCCCCTCCCCACCGGAGACCCCGTCGCCCCCCCGCTGCGAAGAGAACCCCCCGCCCCCGTAGCGGACGCCCCACCCCCACCCCCGTCGCCCCCCCGCGGACCCCCCCCCCCCCCCCCCCGCCCCCGCGGCAAACGCCCCCCCCCCCCGCGGGCCGGGGACAGAGCCCCGCCGGAGTCCCCCTTCGCCCCCCGCGGCTGCGGACAGAGCCCCCGCCGGAGTCCCTCGTCGCCCCCCCCCCCCCCCGCCGGAGTCCCCCATCGCCCCCCGCTGCAGAGAGAACCCCCCCTCCCAATTTGGTATTGTATTATCAAATATCTAATATCAATTTTAATATTGATATAACATTACCAAACGTTTTTAAACTTAATACTATCACTTTTGATATTGATATTACATCTTCTTAAAATATCAATATCAAAATTGGTATTGTATCAATTTTGATACTCTAACCAAACAGGCCATTAAGTAATGGATCCTACTCTTAATGGGTCCTTAATAGGATCCGGGTCCTACTTAAATTTTAATTGGATAAAAGACGATGATGAGATGATGATGACACAAGATCCAAGGGCTATGATGCTTCCAGGACTTAAGTTATGGATCCTACTTTTCATGAGTACTTGATAGGATATGGATCCTACCTAATAACGGTTGATGATGATTGGACGATAATTAAATAAAGAGATGATCATGGGACAAGGATTGGCACAACATTCGACAGATGAGATTTTAAGATGAGTTAACTGACAGATCCTATCCTTAATGGGTCCTTAATAGGATCCAAATCTCATTTATGTTCAACATGGTTACCACCCCCTCCTCTTAGTCCTAATTGGATTAGGACTTGGTGATAATCAAATAAATTATGCATCAAGGACAATTAAAGGAAATTGTCTAGGGCCGTCCCCTTAATGGGACTGATTTGCTAATGACAAGGCCCAATAAGCTGAATGGGCCTAATATGATCAATGTAGGGCCCAATGCCACTTATTGTCAGTTTCATGTATGGCCACAAATAACAGAAAGTGTGCCGAGATAGCTAATTTATCATATTTTATGTTTATTGTGCCATAGATGACATAAAATGGGTTTGAATAGCAATTCAGTATGTCTCGGGCCTATTGGGCGACATATGAGAAAAGGTGGGTCTAAGTTGACAATGCACTATGCCACAAATGTCAGGAGGTGGGCTTAGATACCCAATTTGCTATATTTGATTTTTATTAGGCCACACATGATACAAAGTGAGCCCATATGCCATATTCATCTTATTTTGTCTATTAGACCATGATTAACATAAAGTGAGCCGAGATGACCACTTCACTATACTTTTGTTTATTGGCCCATAGATGATGCAAAGTGGGCTTAGATGGCCAATGCTTTATATTTAATCATTATTAAACCACAAATGACAGAAAATGGGCTTAGATGGCAGAATCACCATATTTCATGTTTATTGGGCCACAAATTACAGAAAGTGGGCCCGAGTGCCATGTTTATCATGTTTTGTGCCTATTAGGCTGCAGATGACATAAAGTGTGCTCTGATGACCGTTTACCTATATATTCTTATTATTGGGTCATAGGCTGCAGATGACATATTCTATTCTTATTAGGCTACAAATTGCATGGATTAGGCCCAATATCAAATTGATAATGGAACATGACCCAGCTAAGCCGATGTTGATGAAAGTCAAGCCCAATTGGGAAGTTCAGATAATATATAGTTTGATACATATAAAATGTCAAATATTAACATTCATGACGTGCACAGTCAAATGAAAGATTCGATGACTATGATCTAGTATGTGATGATCAAATAAGTGATCTTGATGGACCAAAATGATATCCGAGGCTCACAGGGTCAATTGGAGAATTATTTGACCAATGGGTGGTCACTAAAATACATGCTCCACATATAAATCAGATGAATTGCTTGTCAACAATTGGCCATGCCATTTCGCAAGATCCAATGGCTGATATTTAATGATGAGAATGAAATCAATGTCATAATTATCATGTTCATTTTGATGGGCTAGGATAACATGAAATCAAGACCATATGATGTTTATTTTGGCCCATATCATGGCACTCTCAAGCAATATTTAAATGATCATACAATGGAAGATCCGATCAGAAATTTGGATCTTGCACCATAATGATGAGATGTTAGGTCAATGTGCCAACTACCAAAGTTCCCAAGTAATAGGAGAGATCCGATGGGCACACATCCACTTGGCAACCACTCTCAACCGCATATAACTTGAAGTCAAATGCTTCCCTCGGATGCTCCTACAAAGGAGGAGAAAGTGGGAGAAGTCATGGTGTCTATCTCCCACTATCTCAAGTTTAACCAGTTTGGATAAATCTCTGGCCAATAGGAGAATTCCACATGGGCAAAAGATTTAATTGATATTCAAAATGTGTTGGAATATAGGAGCACCTCATCAGATGCTCCTCCCCATCTCCTACCTTAGTGTGCAAGTAAAGGATGTCCTCACCACCGCCAGGACTGCTTCTTCCACTGATGGTCCATATAAACAGTCCCTCAAGGACTATTCTGGTTTCGAGTGGGGGAGAGAGAACACCAGCAGGCCCAGTGCATAGAGGAGGAGCTACTACTGTCATTGCTTGCACAAGGAGAGAAACTGAAAAGGAAGAAGAAGGTGAGCCATGCAGTCTTTATTGTCCATGCCCCCCTTCCTCTTCCTCTCTATACAATCGTAGCCATACCTCATGGTGCCATGACTGAAACGACATGAGTATAGCCTTGTCCGGTCTATCCTTTATGGCTTCACAACCCTCTATGCACAGCCTACATATACACCCATATCCAATGGCTTAACCCCACATGCATAGCCTTTCTCGGTCTACTATCTATGTAGACATATCTGCCCATGCTCAGTTCATGACAGCCCTGTCTAGCCTCTCC
The DNA here is from genome assembly GCA_036172225.1 of Cryptocoryne crispatula var. balansae. Lineage (NCBI taxonomy): Eukaryota > Viridiplantae > Streptophyta > Magnoliopsida > Alismatales > Araceae > Cryptocoryne > Cryptocoryne crispatula. The sequence goes on from CM069932.1 coordinate 26,934,726, forward strand.
TTCATGGCCATATGACAACACATAGCCCATGTACAACCTCCACGCCTTAGTCATATGACAGTCCATATGTCTCAAATTAGGCCTTCCCTCTTGGCCTTATAACAGTCCCTATATATTCTTTGTCCAGTTTTTCTCTCAGCCACATGACTGCCCCTATAACCTCATGTTCTACCTCATTCTGTTGGCCATATAACAGTCCCATGTAAGTCTTTTTCTGCTTCCATTCCATATCTATATGGTAGTCCTTGTGCTTATACATTTAGAGCTATAGAAATCAAGCCATACCTGACCCCCTCATACTCAATGTGTTGAGCTAAAGAGATACTTGGGTAGCCTTGAAACCATGCCTATATGACCCCTTCTATGGCCTATCTTTTCGTTGGCACAAACTTGACCCGAATCCTCTCTATGACCCATATGAATGGTAACACACAGCAAGGAAGTTGCATGGTCTGAAATCAGCGACTAAGGAAGGCATGGGCATGACCAAGCTTGGCAAGATAAGAATGCATGAAGAATGATGCAAAACAGGACTTCTTGGGCTGACAATGACATGTTGATGGGCCATATGAGGCCAAAGTGATGCTTATAGGCCAACTAGGCCAAAGATGATGCGAAATGGGCCTTCCATGGCCGAAATCTCAAGGTGACTTGATGATGGGCCAAATGAGACCGAGATGGCATGATGATGGGCTGAAGTGGCCAAACTGATAAACATGAATGGATCTCTTAAATATTTAAACAATTTAAAAATATCTAAGATGATAAGTCGATTAAGTTAACCCCCCCCCTAATATTGGACGAACACATGGGCATGACCTTAGGGTGTGCTGATCCTAGATAGGTATGTGGGCATGTACACATCATACATCGATCCATTTTCACTTGATCTAAAGAGAAGTTATGCATGTCATTATACTAAACTGAACCTAAGATTTAAGTAGAAAATTTGGAATATATTCTATGCCTACATAAGGCTATGGGAATATTCTACATGATATGATTTTCAATGGATTGTGGCTATATGATCATCCCCACATGTTTATGTAAATAAATGTATCCCGATATCAAATTGAGTGACATTCATGTCTTGAATGACTTCATGTGATGATATGGGAGCATTAATATAACTTAACATAGACCATATGGAATGCAAACATAAGAACATGCAATTTAATAATCAAATCTGAATTCTTTAAATGAATGTACCATAAAATGCCAAATGGAATACGAAAACCATATGCTTGATAAGACTCAAATAAACCAAGGCTATCAACATATCTGATGGCTTAAACTAGGGTGGACTCAATATTTATGGCAATTTCACTAAGTCTAAGATGCTAAGACTCCCATTGGAAATATGATGAGTTAATGAACTCCAAATCCAAAATGGATTTCAATGATCCAAAAAATGATAAATCCTCATGGAAGATCTTATGATCAAACATAATTCCAATATAAAATTGAATCCAAGTCATGTTTATTTTAGACCTCAGCTTCAAATGAACTTTAATAATTTAAAATATGTCTTATGTAAGACCTTGAATTAAAAATAGTTAAACGCACACGACAAATATACATAAATCTCACATGTAACTTTCATGGAACCTAATTAAGGAACATGTCCATAAATGTTGAAATCTTAAAAATGTACCCTCATAAAATAGAAAAAAGACTCAAATCAAATTTAACATACTAAGTTTGTATTCCACCAAAGTTTATGGGGTTATAACTTCCTCATGGATGCATGTTTTCTATGTTATGAGTTGCCTTGATGGTTAGTCAAGGGCATTCAAGTATCTCGATGTGATTAATGCCAGAATTCGCACCTTCCGATGGAGATATGTCAAAAGACAATTTTATGAACCCAAAATTTTAATATACATATTTTCGTGAATACCATGTATTTTTTTTGCTAATAATTCTCTGAGATATCATGCGTTTCGATAATAGTAAAATGCTAGTCAAACAAAGTGGAGATCAAATGGATTTTCAAACACGTATTTTTTTAAATGGGTGTATTTACGAGGTTTCATAGTCTTCTACTTAGTTGACACAGGTGATATCGGGGAGTTGTTCCCCCACTTAGGTAGGATTGGCAATAGCCTCAACCAACATAGGCTAGGATTTATTTCTTGTTGGTTGGGTGGATAAATGTATAGTTTGTTATCTCTCTAGGTTTACTCCACGCTTGGATAGTGTTGAGGGGTTAGACTCCTTTTCAACTAGCTATACTGGCATTTTGGACTGAAAAATTTATTCTTTGTCTAGATAGGATGATGAGCTTCACCTTGAGCTGTCCTGCAATTGAAGCATTTTGGGCTGAGATTTGTTCTCATCCTAGGTGATCATGGCACCACTTGATATCAAGGATTTATTCTCAACTCATCTTGGGATGGTGGCATCTTGGATTGGAGGGGTTAAGTTTCACCCAAATATCTTTCTTCACTTTGAGTTGGGAATCTATTTCCTAGCTGACCCAAACAGGCTGAACGTAGAGATTCGCCCTCCACTTGATGGTGGCAGCATTTTAAGTTGAGAAATTATTTGCAATTAAGACCTAGGATTTGTCTTTTGTTGATTGAGCCTTGTAACATCTCGAGCTGAGGATTCCTCTCCTGCCAGAGTGGTAACTCACATCAAAGATTTCTTCCCCAATCCGTTTACAATTTTTTTCATTTAAGGTTGGCTTTGAACCTTTGCTTCCCACTTGTCCTTCTTTTGAGTGTGGGTTGGCCCACTTGCTTGATGCCCTCTTTGATCATAGGTTGCCCCTTTTGTGTGGTCCATGTGAAGTATATAATGGCCCTTGAATGGTATTTATTTTTTAAGCCTTCTTTTGATCCCAAACGGGCCTATTTGTCTATTGCCAGTTTTGTCCATGGGATGTTGTTTTTGTGGGGTCCATGTGAGGGCACATAGGGGGCTTTCTTGGAGATGTTTAAGGACATGTTTATGGCCTGTTTTGGAGATCAAAGTGATGGACTGTGGAGGGTTGTGTTGTGCACTCTTCATTGCCCAATTAAGGGAATAGAAGAAAGTCAAGCCCTTGGCTTATTCTAAGAGTTATTTGGGATAGTTTTCAGTCTTCGCTAGGGGCTAGTCCAAAGATTGTTTGAGGCTGATTTGAGGGTGTTTTGTGACCTAGATATTGGGTTTTCCAAAGACTGTTTGAGGCTGAATTTTTACCCGCTTTAAAGGTTCAACATGGGGAAGTTGGACCTTTTCTTAGGTCCAACGGGGAGCTAGACAAAGGGGTATTTCAAGGTGTATGAGGGCTGCATCAAGGGGCCATAACAAGGGCTTCGAAGGACTTGTCATAGGGTGTTTTGGGGCATGTTTTAGGGCTTGATTAAGGGGGGTATTTTCAGGTCTAAATAGGGGTTTTTTGATCAATTTTAGGGGTCTGTTTAGGGTCATTTTTATGAGATTTTTTGTTTAGATATTTAAGTGTTGGTGTAGACACGCAATTTTGGCCTAGTTGGAGAGCTCAAATTCTTGTTTTCATGAAGAATATTTGAGTAACCTTTCAAGGGAACCGAGTTTTCTGGAAAAATTAAGGTCTTTGGCGCATTTCGAGGTGGGCAAAACCCTGTGTATAAGGGCTCCTGGCGCCCTACTTATAGGGCACCAGGCGCCCTATAAATAGGGCACCAGGCGCCCTGTTTATAGGGCACCAGGCGCCCTGTTTATAGGGCACCAGGCGCCCTGTTTATAGGGCACCAGGCGCCCTATAAACAGGGCATCAGGCGCCCTGTATACAGGGCACCAGGCGCCCTATATACAGGGCGCCTGGATCCAAATTAAATTGATTTGACAGTCGATTTGACCCCCCGCGGTGACTTGTCTTGTCGATCCGACATATCTCATGATGCTAGCGCCCCATATACGGGCGCTATACCACATGGCACTGTTTTTCGAAAATGGCCAAAGTGCCCTCTTTTGGGCTATAAATAGAGCCCCATTTGGAACTTAGAGGAGGTTCCAACTCCGTGCCACCCTAGAGATCATCCAACACTACGATTCCAAGCCACATTCACCCTCCAAAAGCCTTCAAACCGATCCAAAATCTTCCACCAAAAACCCCAAAACCCTCTGTTTCTGTCACCCGTAAATATGATTTTCCTCGAACTTTGAGAGCTTCTAGCCGTCTCTCCTCTTATATACAGCACCCAAACCCCCTTCCATGGGCTTCATTTGAGAATTGTCTACAAGGAAGAGCCCTTACTTCGTGCTGGAAGCCTTCCAGCACTCCGGAGCAGCGCCGCGAAGACGAGAAGAAAATCTGTTCCCGCCAGACTTAGTCCCCCGTATACAGGGCCCTTTCACTTGCTCAACCCGCCCCATAAACGGGGCACCTCCTCCTGCCGCCCTATATACGGGGCACCGGGAAGGACGAGAAGCTTGTTTTCGTTATTTTTAGATTCCGATCGTCCGTTTAATCGAGTTTTGTCTCCCTTTTTCGCTTTTGCATCGATCATCAAGTTATTTAGCACGTCTTAGAGCATCTTTGCATTTCATATACATTTAAAACCTACCAAAAATAGGGGTTGGGATTTCGTCCCAATCCGGTTAGTCTTTTCCCATTTGCATGTTTGAATCTAAATTCGAGCTCGATGCTATGCTTTCGTTAGAACTAATGAAACCTTCACTTGTCTACATGTTTTCTTATGGACATTCTTAGGTAGATCCGATCGAGGCGGAGCTTCAACCGGATTGAAGGCAAGGGATTCACTAAGCTCTTTTCTTTCGGCCGGCCGAGAGAGGAGAAGTCGGAACTCAACAATCTCCCCGCTTCCGGAGGTACGACGGTCATCTTTCTATTTCATTTTCTTTCATCCCATCATACTTTGGAGCCTTTGGTTCCTGGCGACCACACACAAAACACACCACCCACCCACCGACGAACACCGAGGCCGGGCGTAAGGGGGTTCCGGGGGGGAGATCCGCGGATGTCCCGTTCCGGGTGCTTACACCTTTTGGCGACCACGGTGGGACCGACTTTGCTTTAGTGAGTTCTTCTCTTCTTTCCTAAGAATGTCCACTTGAAAACATGCTTATTTTCACTTTAGTTCTCATTTAAGCCATTTCCATTTCCTTGCATTGCTATTTACTTGCTTACATGCTTGTTTGTTTCCTTGAAGCATCATCTTGTTTCTTCTAAGTTTACTTGCTCTCTGTTTATCTTTTTAAAAGCATATCGATCTGATTTCCAACTTTGTTAATCAACTTATTTCACTTTAGTATTTTAGATATCATCTTCTTTCATCCCTTGTTAAGTATACTTGCCTATTTCTTTCTAAGTCTAGTTCTTCTTTAGCAAACCTTTCAAAGCATGCTTAGTTAAATTAGTGCTTTCTTCCATCCTAGTTTAATTTCATATCATTGTCTTGTTCACTTGCTTCCTACAACATCTCATTAATCATTGTATGCTTTTATTTTCTTCTTGCTTACTTCTTATTCCTTGACATTTCACTTGCATTTAGTTTGCATTGGAGTTTCGGGTTCGCCCGTCTCTTTAGGTCATCCGAGAAGGGAGGCTCTCTCCTCCCAAAGCCCCACACATCCAAACACCCCTCTTGGTGGTTGCCAACTCCTCCTCCGGGGATTCCCTCTCGGAAGGACCGGGTAGCTTCCATCAAGGCCTCCGTAAGTCCCCAGACGTGAAGGATTCCCTCTTCACTGATCGGGCTGGTTGTACCATTTTATCCCAAAACCCGGAGTACCTATTACCTATCGTTGTGAAAGGAGTGACAACCTTAGATTGCTCGGCGTTGTGAGAGCATAGGGTCCTACCCATTTATTTGAGTGGACAATATTTCTCTTAACAAGCCATTAATTTGAGGTTGAAACAAAAAAAAATTGCGTTAATCATTCCAAAGTCTTTGTTATTACTTGTTTGCAAACAAAAACTGAAAATTAAACAAAAATCCCAAAATCACCTAAAAAGAACCAAAACAAAAAATTTGCTTGAGGTTAATTTGCTTGACAACTTGCTTGTCCGACAAAAGAAAATCAAAACAAAAAAAGGGGTAAAAAATCAAAACTAAAAAAAAATCCTTAAGCTTTTATTTGTCAACCTGCTTTGTGTTTATGAATTTAAGGTCAGGTCGAGTTATCGGAATGGCGGATCAAGGATACGAGCAACTACAGTTGGAGTATGACCAATCTTATTTCTATCCTGATGCCGTGTGTGCCGTCAATGAACCCGAAGTTCTCCCCGAACCTAGTCAAAAATCTCCTCAACCCAATCCAAATTCACTTTGGGAGGCATTCTCTCATGCCGACCCTACCCAACTTCAGGCTATCAAAGCCATCCTCAAGGGCAAGTCGCCCGCCGACCACATCCCTCCCGAAGGTGGTCTTCACATCTCTACCCCTCGGTCAGGGGCACACCAACCCAATGTGCCCACTCATGGCCATTCCCATACCGGGCTCATAGCCATAATTTCTCCTCATCCGGTGGCTAATCTAGATCACCCCAATACGAATGTTGTCGTCCCTTCTAGACCACTAGTTTATTCCTCTAATCATCTCAACCTTACTCACCCTTTGGTACATCCCCCAATGTACCCTTCTTATCCGGCCACTTCGGCCCATCAAGTCCCAATTCCGGTGCACCAAGCACCCACTTCTCCTCCTCCTCTTAGGGAACCTTCTGTCGATCAGGCCATGATTAACAAGATCAATCGCATGGATGAGCAGTATAGAGAGCTCAGACATTTAATCGACCCCAAGGCAGTCCCCGAAATTTCTCTTCCTTCCCTCCCTACTTTTCATCTACCCCCCTCTGAGATGCCGGTATACCGTCGCTACAATGGAACCGGTAATCCCTTCATTCATGTTAAAGACTTTCTGTATGAGTCAGTAATGTGGCAGAATGATCCAAGGGCCCTTGCTTTTCTTTTCAGAAGATCATTAGAGGGTTCAGCTTTAGAGTGGTTCTACTCGCTTGACTCTTTGGAGGCGAGTAACTTTGAAACCGTCAAAGCTAAATTTTTGCAGAGATATCAAGATAGGGTCGGACCAACATATTCCATCACCGACCTCATGGCTGAAAAAATGAGAAATGATGAAGATTTTACTAGATATGCTGATAGATGGAGGTCAATGGCAGAAAGGCTTACTAATTCCATTTCAGAACCGGAGCAAGTGAAGATGATCATCACCAATGCCACTCCGGGCTTAAAAAATATGCTGGCTTTGCATCACCCCACCTCCATGAGTGAACTTTATGAGAGGGCACGGTACATTGAGACACAGCTTAGGGACTCACCTATCATGAACTTGTTTGATCCTAGACCCCGAGCTGTCAAGAAAACCACTTTTACCACAACCGGCCCAGTGACTGAGGGCGTAGTGACAAATGAAAACCTTAACATTGTAGGGAACCCACCTATAAATTATCAACACCAGTTCAGGAACCCTCAACAAAATCAACTGTTTAGAAACCCTCGTCAACCTCAACCCCAACCTCAGTTCCGGCCCCGTCGGCAACAAGCCCCGATCCCTCAACGACCGCAAGCCCTAGTTCCCCAACCGGTGCGGCAACAATCGGCCAACTACAACCAAGCACCCCCTCCCATGGCCTATGAACCCCGAAAGGTTGGACCCAAGAGGAATGATTACCCGCCTTTGCCGTACTCTCTCGTGGACATCTTTAATGCACTCATGGCGGCGGGGCAAATTGCATTGCCAAGGGAGAAGTCGGAGTGGCCTCAAAATGCCAACACGGAAGCGATACTGTTTGTTCCATAGATATCCTGGGCACACCGTGGAAAATTGTTTTCAGTTCAAAGACTATATCCACGATCTTAATGAGCAAGGCAGTATTGACTGGGACCAAATGGGGGAATACATCAGAACAGTGAAAAATCAACCTCAACGGCAGCATGCACCAGCTCAGCAGCAACAACAACAGAACCCCGGCATGGGGATTATCCAAAACCCTTTACCTCTACATGCACCCGCGCCTGGGAATCAACACGTTAATCCCATCATGATTTCTTCTGAGGAGTATCATGATCGGGGCCAGAATTGGCAAATTGAGGGAGCCACCTCCGCCATGCATGTCAACCGAACCGTCCATTCCATACCCCAAGCTACATCAGCCAACCCCATTACTCCCAACCGGCCACCCATCATCCGAGCACCATCACGACCCATCATAACACCACCAACCACACAACTCCAATCGGGACGGACCCTAATCCTCCCGATTAATCCTCTACAAACATCACCACCACTAGGACCCATCATCATCCCACCCCGAGCAACTGTACCTTCACAACCTACCTACCCCACTATGCCTCAAACCACCATCATTACACCCATCGCAAGAGCTCCCATCATTCGACCTAACCCACCACCCACCACTACCACCCCAGCTATAGCTCCTCAACTTGCCACAGTACTCAGGAGTGGGCGCATGTTCCAAAGGGTCTTTCCCCAGGCCGGTCAGTCGGGGTTGGTACCAGAAACAGAAGAAGAACACATTGAAGAGCCGTTGCCTGGGACATCCTATGACTTGTTGAAACATCTTGATAAAACCCCGACACGGATCTCTATCTTAGAGTTGATCAAAATATCCGAGAGTCCATCAAGAGGTTCTCCAACAAGATTTTACAACGAGTAATGGTAAATGAGAGCCTCCCCCGTAAAAATCTCATCGATTACGGTCCCGAGAAGTGAGTACCCGGCCCTCACATTCACAAAGGAAGAGTTAGCCGACCCAGAAATAAGGAAATGTGCCTTGTGCATCACAGTCCACATCAATGGAGTAGGCATTAAGTCATGCTTGGTCGATACCGGAGCATCCATTAATGTTCTGCCACCAGAAACATTACATCTTTATGGAATCTCCGAAGAGGACATCCGGCCATCTCAAATAACAGTAACCGCATATGATAATTCAAAGAAGCCCGCAGACGGCATGATTACATTGGGTGTCAAACTCGGACCTCAGACAGTCACTGTCAACTTTCACATACTAGAGATGGATCCGACATACAAAGCTATTTTGGGACGACCCTACTTGGAAGCACTAGAGGCAGGCGCCTCCACCAATCACCAATGTCTTAAATTCCCTTACAAGGGACAGCTGATTAAGGTGACTAGCATGCCCCTAGATCATCCATCTTCTCCACCACCACCCCTTGGGTTGCCAAACGAGCCAATTTTTACAATCTTGGATCTTCCAGAAATGAGTAGGCAACCCAGGCAAGTGTGGAGAAGGAAAAGAGAAGAAAATGACGCTATAGGGTGGCATATCATGAAAAGTTTGGGATACCAGAAGGGCCAAGGACTAGGCAAAGAACTACAAGGCATAGCTGAGCCAATCAATCCAGTGAGGTTGCAACCAAAGAGCGGGGTTGGGTATGATGGAACGACAGCCAATGGTCAGAATCTCAAAAGCAAATACTTTTCAGGATGCTTACAAAAGTTTTTCATCAAGAAAGAAACCATTCAACTGGCTGAGAACAAGAAAGAACAAGAGCTGGAGCAAGACAAAAGAAGAAGAACTGACGACCCTGAAGATGACGTGTATCCTGAAATATCTCTTTTGTTTTCCACCAATGAAGAAGGGTCAAGCAATGAACCACTCCAAGCTGAATCACCTGTCGACCCACCCAAGGGTCATATTGCCAAACCGACTCGAGAAAAAGTCCAACCAACTCCGCGAGGGCCTTCCCTCATTATCTCCTCTTTTGGGGCCGATGCCCCAACTCACTATGACGCTCTCCCCGGGATTCTTGGCCCGATCCCTATTTCTAGGCCCTCAGGCCCAACTTATGGGTCCATGAACCCACTTGTTGCTTTCGGGCCACCAAGCCCCTCTACTAAATCTGGGCCTTTATGCCCATTTCCTCCAACTTTTGGGCCATCGAGCCCCTCTACTAAATCTGGGCCTTTGTGCCCATTTCCTCCAACTTTTGGGCCATCGAGCCCCTCTATTGAATCTGGGCCTTTGTGCCCATTTCCTCCAACTCTTGGGCCATCGAGCCCCTCTATTGAATCTGGGCCTTTGTGCCCATTTTCTCCAACTCTTGGGCCATCGAGCCCCTCTATTGAATCTGGGCCTTTGTGCCCATTTTCTCCAACTCTTGGGCCACCGAGCCCCTCTACTAAATCTGGGCCTTTGTGCCCATTTTCTCCAATTCTCGGGCCCTCGAGCCCATCTCCTAAACCTGGGCCTTCGATCCCGCATTTTCCTCTTATTGGGTCCATGAACCCATCTTCCTCTATGATCATCCGCCCTACTGGCCCATCACCTCTTTCTGTCAACATTGGGCCCGAAAGCCCCCTTTATCAAACATTACTCGAAGTCTTCCCCTCTTTATCAATATCTCCGCCTACTTTGGCTCCCGTAGGTGATCTCAACCCAAATCGGGCACCTGAAACCCAATCTGTCTTTATGTTTAGCACTCCTCAAAAAATAATGCCCTCCTCGAAACTCAAATTTCGATCGAGGAAACATCTCAACTTACCTCGGAAGGGCATTCGACCCAAGGAGCCACCAGATCCTTAATTGACCTTCTTTGCCCTCCATCCTCTCCAATAAATTCCACTCCATCCACCTCCTCTTCCTCCTCTTATTTACCTTCTTCTTCTTTAAGTTTCCAATAAAAATAGGACAAAAAATCAGAGGTAGGAGAGTTCCATAAAGATACCTGCATCAGTTAGCTCCAAAAGCTTAGAACACCATCTTAGGTGGAGTACTTTACAAAAGGAGCTTGGCCGGTGTTCTTTTAAGATGCGTAGATGAAGGAGAGGCCGAGTTGGTACTCAGAGAAGCACACTCCAGAGTATGTGGAGGCCATGTAAATGCTCAAGCCCTCGCCAAGAAGATCATCAGGCAAGGGTATTATTGGCCTACTCTGGAAGAAGATTGCTCGATCTTTGTCCGGCACTGTCATCAATGTCAACTCCACGCCAACAAGATTCACTCTCCCGCATCTTCCCTTCATCCGATCCACGCCCCATGGCCCTTCGCTATGTGGGCTTTTGATGTTATCGGACCCCTCGGTGACCCAAACTCCACAAACAAAACCAAATCCTTCATTCTAACTGCAACGGAGTACTTCACCAAATGGGCGGAAGCGGAAGCATATGTGGAGATCAAGGCATCAACAGTCTGCACCTTCATCAAGCGCAACATCATTGCCAGGTTCGGGATCCCAGGCGACATCATCACCGACAATGGACCGCAATTCATCTCTCAGAAGCTACGTGACCTTTGCAACAGGTATTGCATCAAATTGCATCATTCATCTCCATATTATCCTCAAGGCAACGGTCAAGCTGAAGCCACCAATAAAACCCTGATAAAAATCGTTAAGAAGACTTGTAAGTCTAGCAGGTTCGCAGACTGGCCAGATAAGTTAGTTGATGCTCTATGGGCCTACCGCACTTCTATTCGAACCCCGACGGGTCAGACCCCCTATGTCTTGGCATTTGGGATGGAGGCGGTAGTTCCATACGAAGTAATCATTCCTTCTCTCCGAGTCCAGATCGATCGAGAAATCCCAATGGATGAACGTCGAGATTCTCTTCTCGCGCAACTCGAACTCTTGGACGAAAGGAGACTAGCCGCTGCCGAACATGCTAAATCTTATCAGAATAGACTTAAAAGATTTTATCAGAAGAGGGTGGTGGAGAGAAGATTTTAAATCGGTGAGGTTGTGCTTAAAAGAATATTTGTTAAGCCGGGCGGTCTCCGCTCCAAATTTCAACCAAATTGGGAGGGTCCGGTAATTCATATAAGCTGACTAATGCAGAAGGAGAAGAGCTAGCTCATCCCTGGAATGGTGTATACCTCAAAAAAAATATATTTCCCTTATCACAAAAAATCTATAAAAACCAAAGGTGTGAAGTATAATGACCAACATCTAATGCTTGCTTGCTCGGTGCACCAACTTGTCACTTAGGGAAATAAAAATAGGCATCATACTGCACACACTACACGTCTAGTCTTGAGATCCGATGATCGGAAGACAAAGCTAGGCAACGCTTGGCAAAGGAAGGTCAACCTAATCCCATTCTCTTCTTGTTTCGGTCCAGAATAGATAAAAGGGGTTAGAATGAGGAGTATCGAAAATGCCCATTGCCTTAGTTGGAGGATGCCTCTGAAGGTCTGACTTATTAAAATAAAAAGGTACCAAAAGATGGGCAATGACCCCTCAGGTCGGCAAAAGAATAGACCTGTCTGAATGTGTACTAACAAAAGTCCAAAAGAAAAGGCTCCAAAAGATGGGCAATGACCCCTCAGGTCAAAACCAAGCAAAAAAGAAGAAAGACCTGTTCGAATGTGGGCCATCAAAGAAAATGGGCTAGAAGGAAGGACCCGAAGAGGTCAAAACCCAAATGGGCAATGTAGGTATTAGTAGAGAAACGAGTTCGACATCCCTGAATTCTACTAAGGACTTACCACCAATCATCTTCATTCTTTAACCTCAAAGGATAGGGTTGACCGACTAGGTCCAAGAAGAGCCATAGCCTATCAAACGCGGAAGGTCAGAAGATCTCGGACTAGGCACTCTCTTACACGTGATGCCTACCCTTAACCCTTAGGTAACAATGAGAGGCACCTACGGCAAGCAAGGCAAAGGATGAGATGGTTGTGTCCTTCACACCGAACACAAAAAAATCAAATACTTCAAAAACACCAAACAAAATCTATAAGGTCAAAAATCTTAAAAATAGAATATCCAAAACACCAAAAAAATCATAAAATACCAAAATACCAAAAACATTATAAAACCATCAAAACCCAAATAAATCAGAAATCCCAAAACACCTAAAAATTTGCTTCTTAAATTGGCTAGCTGCCTTTGCATTCATGTTTAAATTCAGTCTGGCATACTTTCTTTTGTGCATACTTATGTTTTTCTGTTATCTTTACCTTGATAAGGCCGATGTCCCTTGACAAAAGGTCAAGGCAACTTTGCCCTCTCCTCGCAAGGGACTAAGCCAAAATAAAGTTCTAACCTCTTTTCTCAAGTGGATGCAGGAACAGGAGAAGGCATGCCAACTTCATATTCCCAGACATTTGGAGGAAGCAAAAACACAAAAAAATCAAAAATTGAAAAACAAAAGTGGACTACCCCGACCCCTATTAGGACTTGCATTTAGTATTGCATCTATCAAAATAAATAATATTTGAGATGTTGAAGACCTCATGTCTAGAGGGGGGCTGAGCCTGAGAACCCCTTCAACAAAATCAGTGAGGGCTCAGTCACTCCCTAAGCTTGCGGATAGGCCAAAGTTGAATATGCAGGGACGGCGGTTTCTTCATAGATGTCCTGACCCGTTATGTTCAACCTATATCTTCAACTATTTTCTTATACTTATTTGTATTTCTTTAAACCCAGCATGCATCATTTCACATGCATCATTTCACCACAACCATTTCCTGCTTCCTAATAATGCTATAACCTCCTTCCAGTCGCATCGTGCACCCTTTTAAAGATGGTCTTTTATAGCCCCTAGAGAAGGTCTTGATTTTTCAGAGAATCGGTTTCCAACGGGTTTTGACAATGATTTCATCGAAACAAGAAGTTTTTCCATGTCGAACTGAACCGGTATTTCTGAGTAAACCTCATGAATTTGAAGAACCCAACCTTTGTTGATTGGCTGTCTCCTCTTTACTTTTCGCAATTTACTTTTCAATGCACTTCTACCGAGTCCAGCACACCATGCAGTTCGGGTCCTGGCCGGTAACAATTCTCCCCCACGTGGGATTTTAGTTATTTTCAGTACTGTTTTTCTCTTTAACCAATCAACCAGAGGGAAGGTTTCGATAAGACAAAGGGTAATCTCGGAGTCCGGTAAAGTTTTATTCCACTCAACTAGGCCAATGAGGGCATGTCTAAATCTACACCTTGGCGTCACTTTTCAGTCCATTACCACTTCATTCCGCTACGCCTCATTACGCTTCGCTACATTCGCCTACGCTTCATTCATGTCACTCCCCTACAAAGCCGACGCCAAGGCAAGGCAAGCTGTAGACACGCAATTTTGGCCTAGTTGGAGAGCTCAAATTCTTGTTTTCATGAAGAATATTTGAGTAACCTTTCAAGGGAACCGAGTTTTCCGGAAAAATTAAGGTCTTTGGCGCATTTCGAGGTGGGCAAAACCCTGTGTATAAGGGCTCCTGGCGCCCTACTTATAGGGCACCAGGCGCCCTGTTTATAGGGCACCAGGCGCCCTGTTTATAGGGCACCAGGCGCCCTATAAACAGGGCACCAGGCGCCCTGTATACAGGGCACCAGGCGCCCTATATACAGGGCGCCTGGATCCAAATTAAATTGATTTGACAGGTCGATTTGACCCCCCGCAGTGACTTGTCTTGTCGATCTGACATATCTCATGATGCTAGCGCCCCATATACAGGGCGCTATACCACATGGCACTGTTTTTCGAAAATGGCCAAAGTGCCCTCTTTTGGGCTATAAATAGAGCCCCATTTGGAACTTAGAGGAGGTTCCAACTCCGTGCCACCCTAGAGATCATCCAACACTACGATTCCAAGCCACATTCACCCTCCAAAAGCCTTCAAACCGATCCAAAATCTTCCACCAAAAACCCCAAAACCCTCTGTTTCTGTCACCCGTAAATATGATTTTTCTCCCACTTTGAGAGCCTCTACCCGTCACTCCTCTTATATCCCGCACCCACACCCTCTTCCATGGGCTTCATTTGTGTATTGTCTACAAGGAGGATCCAGTACTTCGTCCTGGAATCCTCCCGGCACTCCGGAGCAGCGCCGCGAAGAGGAGAAGAAAATCTGTTCGGGCCGGACTTAGTGCCCCGTATACGGGCGCTTTGACTTGGTCAACGCGCCCTATAAAGGGGCACCTTCTCCCGGCGCCCTATATACGGGGCACCAGGAAGGACAGAAGCTTGTTTTCGTTATTTTTAGATTTCGATCGTCCGTTTAATCGAGTTTTGTCTCCCTTTTTCGCTTTTGCATCGATCATCAAGTTATTTAGCACGTCTTAGAGCATCTTTGCATTTCATATACATTTAAAACCTACCAAAAATAGGGGTTGGGATTTCATCCCAATCCGGTTAGTCTTTTCCCATTTGCATGTTTGAATCTAAATTCGAGCTCGATGCTATGCTTTCGTTAGAACTAATGAAACCTTCACTTGTCTACATGTTTTCTTATGGACATTCTTAGGTAGATCCGATCGAGGCAGAGCTTCAACCGGATTGAAGGCAAGGGATTCACTAAGCTCTTTTCTTTCGGCCGGCCGAGAGAGGAGAAGTCGGAACTCAACAATCTCCCCGCTTCCGGAGGTACGACGGTCATCTTTCTATTTCATTTTCTTTCATCCCATCATACTTTGGAGCCTTTGGTTCCTGGCGACCACACACAAAACACACCACCCACCCACCGACGAACACCGAGGCCGGGCGTAAGGGGGTTCCGGGGGGGGAGATCCGCGGATGTCCCGTTCCGGGTGCTTACAGTTGGCACCAAAATTTTGTAAGTACAAAAAGAGGTTAGGGAATTTTGAACAAAGGAAAAGAAAGGACCCGAAATAAAAAAATGGGGTGGGGCCCACATTAGTGGCTTAATGGACCAGCTAGGCCCAACAAGTCCAATGACAACCCATAAAAGTTCAAACAACTCCATCCAGTCTGCTCAACTAAAATTTTAGCAAAACTGAAGTCAATTTGGAAATCTGACTCAAATTTGGTAAAACAAGGACAAGATAGTGCAAACAAACTTTAGAAATGCCTCGGCATGACTTAATGGGCCCGGATGGCCAAGACAATAAGCCCACTACATAGCCCTGGTCACAACCTTCGTAATGGTGCCCAACACATGGAAAACGAACACCGGAAAGTCAACATGATCATTTTTCCCCAGCACATCAAGACAAATCATGACTCTATCGGAAAATTCCAACTTCACCACATTATCCATCTAAGATAGAGTTGGAAATGTTCAAGATGGATCAGAAATACGACTAGCGATTGGGGAGTTATTCAGAAAAGATCAAATCTGGACGAGAATCCGTACCTTATCACCTCAAAGGCATAATGGTCCGATCATCTTTCAGATTGGCCCACTAACTAAAAATTGCAATTTTCTAGTGTAAGACTTTAGTCTCGAGAATATTGATGCATCAAAAATAAAATTCGGCCAGCTAGGTGATTTAATTTCTTTTAATTGTAAGTTTTAGAATTATCAACAGTCGAGATCGCACAAATCAGGCAGATCGATAAAATTGGAGATTTGATGTAATTCGAGAGATCTTTGTCACATATCTTGGTAGAGCACATGATCAACGGCTATCAAAGCACATTCTGGACTTTTTCAGATGAATTCAAGGTTTATTTAATTGATTTCAATCAGATTTAGTCATATATGTTGGATCGAGAGCATCACAATGAGATCAAAGAGATGATCAACCACCATCTCTTCTCTCTCGAGCACACACAATCCTTGCTCCGAGAGATTCCTCCTTGGAAGACCCCCTTCAAATAGAACTCCTTCAAGAGAAGACTTCTTTACAAGTTATAACTCTTAGGCTTTATCCCAACAACCTAATCTCTTTGCTCTCTTTCTCTCCCATTGGCAGAAAACCAGGAAGAGAAAGTTGGGTGCGCCAGCCTTCACTCGACCCACAGCCCATGCACCTAGTCTTCCATCCCTGGGAGACTTCTTCTCCAATTTGAAGTCTTACTGAAGAAGTCTACCTACTGAACTACAACTCCTTGACTTATCTCCCTTGAGTCTTATCTCTCAGACTCTCCCATCGGAGGGAGACTTGGAGAACAAAAGGGAGGTGGGTGCACCTTTCTCTCTACTTGGCCAGCCTTGAGCGCAAACAACAGCAGCTCCCTCTTCTCTCATCACCAGATCAGGGTGAAGCACCTTCTCTCCTCTCTCTCTCTCTGGGGCGCAGCAGCCAACTACAATAGGAGATCTTCATCCTACGACCTTCTCAACAGCAGCAGGAGAATCTAGCATCTCCCCTTCTTCCTTCGGCCTCCCTTCTCATCCAACGGCAAGAGGAGGAGGTGGCTGAACCCTCCTCCTCCTGTAGCGCTTGCAGCTAGGGGTGTTCATGGTTTGGTTTGGTTTGGTTTTTAAGTATTTTTTTTCTCAAACCAAACCAAACCAAACCATCTCCCAAACCAAACCGAACCGAACCAAATTAATTCGGTTTGGTTTGGTTCGGTTCGGTTCAAACCATATTTTATTAAGGTATAGTGGATATATCAATATATAATTTTATTTTGTTTATTTTAAATCATATTACATTAAAATCTTGTGTATATGTTTATAGATTACATTAATTTTACCTTAGTTTCTCTTAAAACAAATTTATTTTTATAAGAAAAGATACATAAATACTATCTTATATATAACTTAAACTAAAATATTTAATCTAATTCGGGTTATTCGGTTTACCAGTTTGGTTTGGTTTGAAGGGTCCTAGAAACCAAATCAAACCGATCGATAGTTCAAACCAAACCAAACCGAACCAAAGTACTAGTTTGGTTCGGTTTTTCGGGTTGAACCGAACAACGAACAGCCCTACTTGCAGCTGCCTGGTCTTCCTCCTCCAGTAGCACCTACACAACGAGAAGAAGAAGAAGAAGGCACACAACATCCTCCTTCTCCGACGGCCCCTGCGCACCAAGGTGAAGAAGAAAGAGAGGACGCACAGCCTTCCATCCTCCAGCAATCCCTACACACACAAAAAAGAAAACAAAGAGAAGAAGGTAAGAACAAGAGAGCATGATGTAGCTTTCAATTTCTTCTCTTCTCCTTCTCTTTCTCATCCCATTCTATGGCCAAGTGTCTCATAAATAGCCCCTTTGTGTGCCCCCACTTGGCCTTCAAAAAATAGCCCTTGCTGTCCTTCATAAACCAGCCCTTGTGCGCCCCCTCTTGGCCAATTAAATGGGTCCTTACACCTGCCAAAACACCCCTGCAGCCACCCTTGATCAGGTCCCTCAGCAGCAGCAGAAGCAGCCCCCTGTGCGCCCCCTTCTGCAGATCCCTGTTGACCCCATAAACAGCCCCTTGTGCAACTTCGAAACAGCTCCCACTGGCCATTAAATCTGTCCCCTCGACACTACCTGTTGTCCTCTTAAGCATATCCCCTGCTGTCCCCTACACTACCCCTTTATGACAGTCCTTAAATAACCCCTTTGTTAGCTTCCTACAAAGCACCTAGACAACCCCTTTGTGCACCCATAATCTGGCTCCCTGTGTGCCCCTCATCAGGTCCCCTCAACAGTCCCTCAACAGCTCTTTGCGCAGCCCCTAAACAGCCTTTGTCCTGTCCCCCTAAACAGCACCAAAATATTTTCCTCTGGCCTCCCTTAACTAAGTCTAGAATGGCAGCTAAAACAGCCCTTTGCTGGCTCCTTAAACAGCCCATATTCTCTTCTCCTAACAGCCCTTGTCCAGTGAGGGAAAAGGAGTGATGGCCCAGGCATTCTTGGAATCTGTATGATGGGCCAAGTCTCCCCCGGTTGGCTCTTGATCTCTCTTTTTGGATGGAGGAGAGGGGATGATCTAGACATTCTTGGAATCTGTATTTTGGGCCAAGTCTCCCCAGGCGGGCTCTCAATTCTGCCAAAACAGTCCCTTTATGTGTCCTTCTAGTCAGTCTCAAAACTCTATTTTCTTGCCCTTTGTGCAGTCCATATTCAATCTTAAATCTACCCTTTGCACAGCCTATTAAAAGCCCAACAAACAACACTTAAATAGGCTCATTTCAACCCCTTTAAGGCGCACTTTGCCCGCTATTGTAGCAAGGAAAAAGCATGCAAAACAAGTTCTGTAGGTTGCAAACAAGCCATGCCGGCCCTTGAAGACCAGCCCACTGTGCTGAAATGACACAGTTGGCCCATTGGGCCTTGGACAAAATCAACTTAACTAAATTTCGAAATGCGAAAAGCCAAATTACATAAGTGTTTAGCACCACTACGTGGGTGCTCCATCTTGGGCGGCTCATCTGACTATGCTTTCGGAACACTGACCCGGACGTAGGCGTGGGCCAACTCCCGTTTCAGATGATCCTTCCCACAATACGACGAGTCACATACTTTTTGCACCGAACAGGTAAATTTTCACACTGATTGAAAAATAAGATGGTATGGTACCAAAATTTTCTTGATTTCGTGGGAGTTTACATTGTGGGAAGGAAATTCACACTTGGACAACATTAGACAACATTAACATGGCATACGAACTATCGACGACATGTACATTGACATAGAAAATGCAATGAACTTAAAGTTCTGACTCAACTTCGTGTGACCAGACAATCGATTCTAGCCCGACGGATTGGATAAGATGCGAACCAAACTGGGATGAACATATATAAATCAAATATGAGAATTCACTTTATCAAATCTGAAAATATCTTAAAAAATAGATCACTAAACTTGAAAAATAAAAAAGTCAAAACTCAAACAACTCGGAAATTCAAATCAAAACACTTAATTCAATAGAATTCAACTTCCTAAACAAGTGAAAATCAAATAATCCAAAACCAATTAAATAAAGTACATCAAAAACACCTCAAAACATCAAATCATAAAAATTTAGATAACTTAATAATCTAAAACTTAAATTAATCAAATTAAATTAAATTTCAAAAATATTTAAAACATATCGAACACACTCAAATTGATATCAAAATACCAACCAACATAAAAAATGTTAAAAAATACCTTTCAAATGTCAACTAAACCAAACAAATCAAATTGTTCAACACATTTAAAACTCATTCAAGCCCAAAAAAAACAAAAATAATTTCAATCAATTAAAATAAAAGCAAATGAAACCAAAATCCCAGACCAAATAAAAACGAAATAATTCAAAATTCAAATTAAACTTAAATATGAAATTAACATTTCAAACCAAATAAAATCACCCTTGAACAACAAAAACCATCTTTCAACAAGCTTAACACAAAATTGTTTGCATCTCATCGGGCTCAAAAGGCCAGAGCCCTTTGAGTTCTTTCAGTATGTGGATGTGCACGCTTCCGAACAAAGATCACTATGGCAGCTAATCAAGGGTATTCGAGCGATTGCTCAATATAAATAAACGTCGGATATTCACACCATCCAATGGAGAGAGATCAAGAATAAATTTTCATAGAACTTGAACCTCGGTTCTATATTTTTACAATATCACCGGACTATCTAGTACTTTTACAAGATATCACCTATTTTCTAGAAAGTTTGAACATCGATAATTTTCTAACAAAAAATTTTAAAATTGAGGTTCTTACAATAAGGTACAAAGATTGATGCTTAGGGTGCCCTTGCCCCAATATCACTTTGATTTACGTGAGGTTTAACAATACTCATCCCCCTTGTTCCAGTGTGTGGGAGCGTAAGCCAATTTAGTATCGAGTTTTGGTCAATTTTCTTGAACATTGGAATCTTGCACATGCCCATTGTCAATATGTTGGTATTAGGGGTGTAAAGGGAATCTGATATTCCGATTCGATTTCGATAAAAATTAACGGGTTTGGAACTTATTTTTGTATCCTATAAGCTATTGGAATCAGAATCGGATATGTCGGTAGCTTATTGGAATCGGAGTCAGTTGATTTCATTTTCGTTAATCCGATTTCGATAATAAATAAATAAATAAAAATAAAAATAAATAATAAATAAATATATCATAAAATATATTATATAAATAGATAAAATGATAAAAATAAAGTTTTAAAGAGATAATATCAAAATTTAGTAATTATATGTAAATTATTAACTCCTTTTTGAATAAAAATTAATATTTAATATGTATTTTGGAAATTATCATATTCGAATCCGATTTCGATAACGGAATTAGAATCAGATCGAAATCGGAACATACTGATTCTGAAATTATCAGAATCAGAATTGGAACCCTTTTACCCTTATCAGAATCAAAATCGGATTTTGGTGATTCCGCTACCCAATTTGACCCGTTTACAGCCCTAGTTGGTATATTGTGCCACCATTTGCACACAACATTGGGTCCATAGTTGGGTTTGTCATGCATTGGAGGGCTGCCCTTTGAAAGTGCCTTGATTGATTTTTCTTTAGCGATCGATTCCTCGGACAGTTGATGGGGTGAACATTGGGGCCCACAATTTATTGATCAATAATTCAACCACATTCTAGGCAAGGGGTTCATCTCTTAGTGATATCTTTGGCACATAGGAAGGTATTATCTTGAGTCAGAGATTTGTTGCTTGATGTCATTTACAAGCTATGCTTTGGGTCACCAGTTATGGAGCATTATAGGCAAATGATTTGTTCTTTATCTGTGTAGATCTGATGGGTTGGACTTTAAGCTGACTAACTATAATATTTTGTAGGTTAGGGGTTTGTTCCCCACTTGCTTGATGGTGTCTCAAACTAGGAATTCATTCTCGTTTGACTTGCTAGTGTGTGAAACAACATGACTCAAATGGCGGTGCCTTGATACCTTCCCCTTGACATGACATATCTTTTAGGGTAGAATTTTTTAAAAGTGAGTTTGTCAATTACTAATTTTCTTTATGGCTCGTATATGTGGCCAATGGCATCCCTCCTTAATTTTGCAATTTTTCTTGTTGTTGTGTGCTCAGCAACATGGGCTAGAGGGCTGTTCGACGACGACTTTATAGGTCCTGAATGACACTTGTTCACCTAGAAGGGTGATGGAAAACAATTTATGTTGGCATTGAGCGGTGGAAATTGGGTGCCAAGATTTACTTGAGCTAAGGGGAGTGCTTCCCCTCATAATATAAAGTAAGTAATTTGCTTCCATGCTCCCTAATGACATCTTAGGTATCAAGTTTCATTCTCGACCCGGTTTGACATACTTTAGTTAAAGAGTTTACTAGCGACCTAACTTGATGTGGTTTTTAGTACTTGTTTTTAAATTAAACAATAATAGGGTGCATTCAGGGTAGAATTGGTTTCTTGCTCAAGCAAAAAAAAAAATGTAGGACAGGCCACCCATGGGCCAATTTTGGCATAGATGAATGATTTATTTCTTGTTGAACCATTACTTCTGGGTTGAGCTGTTGGTCGACCAACTACAGTGTTTTTATGGGTTGAGGATTGCTTTTATAAATTATTAGAGATATTATGAAGTCAAAGATTCAATCAGTCGGTTGAGGCAATTTGACATGATAAGGGTTACTTCTTTGCTTTGACATTGTTGGTGTGAGCTGCTAGCCGAAGACCTTTGATGTTTCTTCAGGCAAAGGATTTGTTCCATGTCTAACTAATTTTTTTAAAACCATGTTTATCGACCAACTGCTTTATGTTCATGAGGTGAAGATTGATTCCTCACTCCCTTGAGGAAATTAGTAAGTTGGATTGCTAATCAACCAGCTAAGATACTTGGCGAGTTCAAGGCTTGTTGAAATCACAAGTCAAGGGCTGGTCTCTCACCTAGACAACAATATTAGGGCTCATTGATTGGTGAAATCTATTGAGATGGAGGGTGGAGGGCTACCCCCTCACCCGACCAGCAATATATTGGGCCACTGATCGACTAAATCTATTATAGTAGAGGGCTATGTAGTCAGAGGTGAGAGGCACCTGAGGCGAGGGGGGCCTTGCCTCGCCTCAAGCACCTAAGGCGGGCACCTCATGCTCCCGAGGCAAAAAAATTTTAAATGAAGAACTCCTCAGAAAAACACATGTATAACATTGAAACTTTTGGAGAAGAACATAAAAAAAAACAAAAAACGCACTTCTAGGGCCTATAATGTATCAAGATATTAGAGTCTCGGGGTGGAAGATTGGGCATTGGGGCTTTCAGGGTGGGAAAAGAGAATTTAAGTTACTTAATCTCGCTTTCACTAGATTTGGACATGGGCAAGGCATTTTTGCCTCGTCTCGCCTTACCTCAATGCCTAGGAGCTTGAGGCGAGTGCCGCAGATAACATACATAGAGGGTGGATGGTTGCCCCCTCACATCCACAATTGGAGGATCAGTCGTTGATTGGCCAAATACATGTGTTTTTAATCTTTAGTTGAATGGGTTGGTTATCAACCGCACTTTCCATAATTTTGCTTATGCGGTGAATTGGTGGTTCCTTATAGCATTATGGATAGAGTTTGGTTCTCTTGCTCCTAGTCAATCTCTCTAGCGGGTCTATCATCAGCCTGTGTTGTCATGAAGATCCTTAGAGAGTTACCCCTAGTAGATTGAGTTGCCTCCTGAGGCTGATTAGCAAAGCAATTTGCATTGTGAGCATGCGGGGATACGAATTTCTTTCTCTCCTAGGTAAGAATTGTTAGAGCTACATGTGGGTAGAATTTGATACGGGTATAGGATTTGCTCGTCCAACTGATGCCCCCTCATCTCCACAACAGGAGGATCAGTCACTAATTGGCCAAAGACATCCCTCTTATTGGCATAGTAGTGCTGTCAATCTTTAGTTGAATGGGTTGGTTATCAACCGCACTTCCCATAATTTTGCTTATGCGGTGAACTAGTGGTTCCTTATAGCATTATGGGTAGAGAACTTGCTCCTAGTCAATCTCTCTAGCATAGGGTCTATCACTAGCCCGTGTTGTCATGAAGAGCCTTAGAGAGTTGCCCGTGGCAGATTGAGTTGCCTTCTGAGGCTGATTAGCGAAGAAATTGGCATTGTGAGCATGTAGGGCTAAGAATTTCTCTCTCCTAGGGAAGAATTGTTAGATCTACATGTGGGTAGAATTTGATACGGGTATAGGATTTGCTCATCCAACGGATGCCCTTTTTAATTGATTTTGTAGTCAATCATAGCATGTTGGTAAATGGAGGATTGATTCCTCTCCATGGGCTAGGCTTGTTATAATGTCGGGTCAAGGGTTGATCCCTCACCCGAACAACAACTCTATGGGTCATTGGTCGATCAAATTTATTAAAGTTTTGGGTGAAGGGTTGCTTTCTTGCCTGAGCGGCAATATATAAGGCTGCTAATTAGATGAAGTTCTTATGTTAAGGAGTAAAGGGTTGATCTCTTACTCCTAGTAGTAATATATTGAGTCATTGATCAGCTAGAATTGTTGACATTGTGGGTAATGGTTTTTCCCTCACCTGAGTAGCAATCACAAAGGTCGCTAATTGGCCAAACATGTTGAGAGAGTGAGTAGGGGGTTGATCTCTCACCATGAAAACATTAACTTTCGACGTTGATCAGCCACCTACATTCTTTTTTTGGGCCAATGATTGCTTCATTGCCCACTTCATGGTAGCAATTATGTCAATATTTAGTTGAACTGGCTGGTTATCAACTCAATTTTCCTACATTTTTAGGGCTAGTCATTCCTTGCAGCATTCTAGGTAAGGATTAGTTTGCCTATACTGGCAGCATATTGAGCATAAGGTATGTCCTTAGCTTGCGTTGTGGGGAATGGCTTAGGAACTTGTCCCCAACTGGGTATAAAGTTTTTGAACATCGATGGATAAATTGGTCGACATCACAAGCATGTAGGGCGGAAAACTGCTTTCTCTCCTAATTTGAATTTGATGGGGCCAAGAATAGGCAGTTTAGTATTTGGGTTGGTCAGGTAACCGATCAGCTATAATATTTGAGTTGGCATGCTCGATATTTGATTGACCAACAACACCACCTTTATAGATCAAAGATTAGATCCTCATCTGTTAGAAGGGCCGAAGGGTCTAGCTTGTAATTGACCAAGCTTCCTTGAATTGGCAACTAGAGGTTTGATTTCTCACTCCAATAGCTATAGTGTAGGCTGATGGTTGGCAATTTATGTTATTTTTTTAGGTAGAGGATTTATTCTTCATCATTTTGTTAATAGGAGTGTTGATCATCTTCTTTTGCTTGTTTCAGTTCTTGGCCCTTAGCAATGTGAACATGTTGGTCTAAGAGTTGTCTTCTTACTCGAGCAGTGCTTGGTGATGGGGCCACATATTGGCCAATTGGCCAGCCAACCATTGTGGGTTGGACCATTGGCCAGCCAACCATAGTGGCTTTGCGAGTGTAGGATCGATCCCTCATTCTTGCATATATGTTGCAGCTCAAGTATCTAATTGGTTAGCCTGGACAGTCTGGCAAGTCAAGGGTTGATTTCTAGCTCGGATAACTTCAATGTGGTTATCCGATTTAATAACCACAATATTTGTTTTGGTATAAGATTTTTTTTCTTTCCCCCAAGGTAAACGTTAGTAGGCTAATGCTTGATGAGTCAACCAACCTTAGCAACTTGGTGGTCTAAGGTTGCTTCCTCATCTAGATAGCTTCATCATGGCTATTTGATTGGGTAACCACAATATTTGTTAGGGTATACTATTTGTTTCGTGCCTCCTAGATAAGCATTGGTGGGTTGGAGTTTGACTCGGCCAACCATAGGGACTTGGCGGGTTGTTGGTTCCTCCCTCACCCAAATAGCTTAAACTTGTACCATCATTCAGATGGCTGCAATACTATTTTTCTGAATAGAGAATTTGTTGTTCTACTAAACTAGGGACCAGTTAGCCATGACATTTTAATGGGCTAAGAATTGGTTTCCTACCTATAAGTGGATGTTGATCGGTTGATCCTTGAGTTAGCTGGATAGGGTAATTTGACCAAAGTTCATCGAATCATAATTAGGGTAGGATTGGCCAATGCCGATCCAATTCGAACTTATTTCCTAGGAGAATTTTAGATGTAGAATTGGTCTAGATTGGGATTTTTTTTCAAAAATCAAAAGAATCATGATAAATTCTAAAAAATGAAAGCTCCTGACAAATTTTTAAAATATAAATGTAACACTAACACACTTTCATGTGACTATTACTATTACTATGTAAAACATTTTAAGATAAGTTAATATAAAATAACTCCAATATTCATTGCAATAAAAATGATACCTTTCTATCACAACCATCTTTGGAATTGTCTTTCATAGTCTTTATTCTCCTACTTCTACTAGATACTTCATTTATACTAGTCAATCATGATTGGCCCGTATCCATATGAAAATAAGGATTCATCCATTTGACTAAAGTCATACATTATCAAATGCTGGAGTTGGAGGTGTGGGTAAATAACATGGCTCAAAGTTTGAAGTCAAATTTAGAAAAATTTTCACTGCCCACTCTTCGAGAAAAACTCATTTGATTTCTACGTTAACTTCTTCCACTTGAATGTTGTCTTTGACCCAAATTATCAAACCTTGCTCCACTCGTATGTACACTACTAGAAGATCCACCTTCTCCTCCTCCACCTCCACCTCCACTTGAACCACCTTCATGTTGCTATTATGTAGGTAGAATGAATTCTTTCTCATCATTAGGTACTATCTTTAAGACTGACATATCTTCACCTAACAATTAGCTTCCTTCTCTTCCTCACTTCTTCTTCTTGTGTACCCTGTCCAGTACTATGTTGGTATACCTATAAGGAATCAATACATGACAACAAAAATAATTTGATTCCTTAAAATCATGACCTTTGCCTTGGTCAATGCCGAACGAGTAAAACCGGGAACCGAATATGAAGTAGAACGAGAGTACCTCATGAGATTTTCAAAATCCCTCACCATGGATCAAGAGAGGACATTCCTCCTTGCTGAAAACTGTTCAAGTGACCAGTCTCTAGCGGTATCCACATGATCTACTTCAATAGACGAGTTCTCCCTTCCTTTGGGCCTCTAGAAACCTTCCAGATCCAAGCTTGACCATAGGAGATCACCTTCTAGATGAGAGAGGAGGGAGATAGGCTGCTTGGGACGTGTTCCAGCCCTATGGCTTGTTAGGGTTTGGCTTCATAAGCCATTTATATATAGAAGATGGAATTTTTCATAGAAACCCAAAACTTCTATAAATTTATGTTCATGCCCTCATCTTATTGACCAGATCTAATGTGTGTGACCCACTAGGTCCAATAATCAATTTTGTTGAAGCCTTAATTAATTTAAAAGAACAATTCCTTTAAATTAAATCAAAACCGTTATCCAATAATAGTCTTTATGGCTTTCTGAACATAAAGGGTACAAGCCACATCCTATGATCCCAAATGACTTTGGAGAGTTAAATAACATCCATTGAGCCTTTCCATCATCAATTACCACACAGATTTAAATCCTCGTTCATACAATGTCCCGGTCAGTCAGGGGTCGGCACTGACTATCAACCCCTAAATATTCCAACTCTATGGGATCCTGTACTCAGGTTTGGATCAATTGGAAAACTCCTTTTCCAATTATCTTAACTACCTTGGCTAAGGATTTAGAGTACTATCCCATAGGACATTCTCTCTCTCCTACCGAGAGTGAACAATCCTTTGTTGTCCGCTTAATTGCCTACATTGGGTTTCTCTTGCACCCAATACATCAACTATACTGGATCATCAAGATGGTGATCCATAAGTCAATAAACAAAGTACAAGATATATCCGATAAGACAACTTTGGCGACTCAGGTCAAAGATCCAACTATGCTATTGAGATGTAAGAATAACTTTGATAGACAGTTTGGTAAGATACGATCGAGGTTTTTCTAAATTGATCGATTCGGTGAACTCATTCCGCTAATGAGCACCTATGTGTGTATCTCGGTGTCCCCACAACGATGATCAATGAGATCGGTCATTCTCATCACATGTGAAGACATCACACACACTAGTCTATTCGGATCCTTGATATCCCATCTCGAGAATCCTATGACTAGGAACATTTAGATCACATACCTCTAGATGATCAATCTCATTATCATGATCTCATCATGATTCAATCATCATTGCATGTGATCAAGGACTTCATTACGATATACGCTTCTAATAAAAGCTAGTAACGAAGTTTTGCCTATTTAATTGAATGAGATATTCCTAGAAATGTTGAATCATATCATATATGATTGACTTGTAGGGCATACATTTCTATCAATACCTTCTTCAACAATTTAAAGCCTAGAAATCTTTCTTTATGTTGTAAACTCTTCTAGATAGTAGAAGGACCTGCAGCTGATGCATCACGAGAAATTAGACTTAAAGCTGTGGCAGCAACTCTCTGGAGTTGTGATGTGAGGTGAATTCTGAATTGGAGCTATATATGGAACTTAAGTATCTTATTTTTCTGCTTACATTTGTTCATCCTCACCAATTACGCTATCAAGCCCTCTTTCAACCCATGCACGATCATTGGTCCACACCATTTACACTGTCAAACTCTCTTTCAACCCATGCACAAGCATTGAGGACATACTATGGAGTTGTTTTGGTATCCTTACCATCCATCCATGCTGAAAATGAATGTTTTTCTTGGAAGAGGCTTCTAAACCAACATCCTCCTGTGATAATCATTGACCATTTACATCATATTTTTGCTCATAAAGACCACAAGCAAATCTAGCAAACTTTTCTTTAAAAACTTTATATCGATTCTTAATGTTCTTGATTCTTAATTGCATATTGTAATAGCAAAATACTAGTTTTTCTAATCTTTTAATGTTCAACATGTTCCTTCTTTTTGTGTGTATCAAGATAAAAGTGCTTTGATTCCTCTCATATTGTGATGAATTAGTACTCTAACTCAAAACTCATACTGCAATAGTGGTGAGTGGATTACATTCACTAATGTTTTTTCACTTTGATCACCATTTAGCTGTAAAAAAGATAAGTAGTATAGTAAGTGTGTAATTTTTTATAAAAATTTTTATCATATATCAAATGTTTTTAAACATACCAGGAGAAACTTTGTCATATGAATATTGTAGATCTGGATCTTCGTAGACTCTAAATCATGCTTATAGCATGTCATTTGAAATACGATATGAAATTAATATTAATTTATTGGTATTCAAAACTCTATAAGTAAGCAACAACTTCAATTTTGGCCTCTATTTTATCTTGCAAAGTCCTAACTAAGCATTGTATCACTAACAATGTATTGCGTATAACTTCTACATCATTAGATATTTGTCTGTCGTATTCTATCATTGGGTTCAAGAAATATCCTACCAAAAGTAGAAGACAACCATTAATGATAGCAGTACATTACTAGAAGACTCAAATGAAATGTAATATATAGATAAAATACCTACAACATGAATATTGTTGTGAAGTATCTTATCTCATCTATTTTCTATAATTTTCTACCATTTCTTATAACCCTTTGCATGTTTCTCTTTGATTTTCATCTTTGCTTTGCTCATTGTAGCATACAAGTACCCCAATTGGTTTTTGTCATTGAAATCCACCAAGCTCAACATATATATCAAGGTATCTATCACAGACAAGTAATATTACACTCTTTTCCATCACTTTTTGTCCTTAATAATATTCTCCATTTTTGATAGGATCTCAAACTGGTCTATTCTACCATGTAAGTGACTCATGTAATCAATATTTTAATGATAGAACCAATCTCTTAAAGTCATGGCAGTGTCTATGTAAAATCTCTAATGTACTAAAATGTGTGGCAAATTTGGTAGGTCTAGGTCGCACTAAATTGCGACCATCGGTATGCTCTCTCATTATGTGCAAAAGTCTAGGATGTCCATATATGAATGGTGTAACCAATTGTCCTTGACTTGCCAAGGAGTTGACAGATGGCTCCTTCCTAATGTCTTTCAACATCTAATGTATGGAGTGTACAACATAGGGTACCCAAAACAAGTGTGGTATGGCCTTATTCAACTTCTTCCTTACAACCTTATAAGATGCTTTGTTGTCAGTGACAAACTTTATAATATTGTCTTTACCTGTTTTATCGATAACATTGTTCATGTGATCAAATAAATAGTCAACATTTTTATTTGACTTGATGCATTTATACTCTTCAAGAATGCGATGCCCTCAAAAGAGTATACTAGAAAGTTGATCATCAATTTCTTTGTGATTCCTGTCCATCAATTGCACATTACAATATAACACTTTTCCTTCCATATTACCTTAAATCCATCTATCCACGTTGTCAACTGATCGACCTCTATATCTAACCCGCCTTCATAAATGATTTTCAAAGTTGGGGATTTTTAATCCCGATTTAGCCTCACCAATATCATCAATCATCTTCTAAAAGTATGGGCTAGTGGCTTCATGGGCCCTACTCCCTTCTAATCATCTGATAGTAGATCCTCCTATCTCCCTTCTTCTCTTATCATCATTGTAGGCCTAAGCCGTACTTGCATGTATTGCTAATCTTACTTGTGCATCCTCTTAATCATTTGAAACTTGGTGAAGACACCTCACCTCGAGCATTTTATTTTTCTTTTGTTTTTTACTTTTAGAAATCAGACTTGTGTTGATGTTCGAGCAAATGTTCTTGTAGGTTGTCTCTCTACTCACTCGTATCCCCTTATGTGATGCTCTCCCCGGTTAAATGTGTCCTCATATCTTCTCTCTACTATGTTGGTACTTTGTCACACTTCTTAACATTCTTGTAAACACCCGAAATGGGATCCGTAGATCTCCTTTCTTTGGACCTTATGCTTTCTTTGGAGACTTGGTGGATGGGATGTTAGTATTTATGGTCGCCAAGAGCCAAAGACTCCAAAATATAGTAGAATGAAAAGAAATGAAATAGAGAATAGAAATGACCATTGTACCTTTGGAAGTAGGGATATTGTTGGGTTTCAACTTTTCCTCTCTCAGCCGGCTGAAAGAAGAGAGCTTAGTGAGTCATTTGTCTTTCAATCCGGTTGAAGCTCCGCCTCGGCCATATTTACTTAAAACCGTCCATAAGAAAACATAGAAACAAGTGAAGAGATCATTAGTGTAGACACGCCGAATTGGCCTAATTGAGCCCCAGACTCTTATTCCATAGGCGATATTCTTATTTGACCGTTATCTGATCCGGATTACCTCGTGGAGATGAGCTAAGGACATTGGTGGAGCCCCTTGTAAGTTGAGAATGGACCAATGATTTCCGGAATATTGCCGTAACCTTCAAGCGAGAGCCGCACATGAACTGTAAAAACACGAAGCCTACTCGATGACCGACCTTGAATGGTCCGGTCCATAATTGAAGGTCTCGGGAGTCCCGCATGTGTTCCGTAACATTCAGGGTTTCCGAGAAGTCATTTCGGTAGGCGTCGGTCAATGACAGCTTTCATTACGTACATTTTCGATGTTAGTCGACACTTTGCTATCCCGGACCACGTGTTAGGCCTTTCCGGTCATCACCGGGTCTTTTCAGGTCATCCAGGTCGATTCTAGCCGAATATTTTCATCAACCGGAGCCATACGGTCATTTCGGTCAATTTTAGGGTTTCGCGACTTTTACGGCTTTCGATTCACGTTTACCGGGTTAGTCTCAGATTATTCGATGATTTCAGGTTTTTCGGTCGTACCGGACTTCTTCGGTCATCATTTTAAGTCATCCCCGATTTGACCCGAGAATTATCGACCGTTACCGTGCTCTTTCGGATCTTCACCCCGGGTTTCGGCTTTCTGCGAGAGGGTAAACCAATAGAAAGCCCCGTGAGAACATATCGGGGGTCATGCCGGCTGGTTTACTGACTTGAGAAGGTGCGGTTGAAGGCCCTCTTTCCAACGCGACAAACGGGAGCCGAATCGGACATCCCGTTTTCAAGATACGGCTCGCGGAACACGCACGCAGGAGAGAGAGTGTACTGCGCCCCCGCCCCCTTTGAAAGAGGAGGGCACGCCCTGCGCGCCCTCAATCCGGTGGCGCGCCCTGCGCGCCCTCAAACCGGGGGCGCGCCCTGCGCGCCCCCGGTTCCTTTGAAAGACGGGGGCGTGGTCAGTTTCTTTAAATCGCAAATTACCCCGATTAGCACTTTCTAAACCGGATTTTTGGAAGGTTTTCGCGGAGGATTTTCGATTATTTGTACCGCGCCCCCGGTTCGGGGGCGCGTGACGTATGTCAAGTCGATTTTTAGCAATTTCTGGAAGTTTCCGTCGATTTTTAGCAGTGAGACGCGTAACGCGCCCCCGCTTCCTTTGAAACAGGGGGGCGCGCCCTGCGCGCCCTTGGTTTGAGGGCGCGCCCTGCGCACCCTCGTCCCCTTTGAAAAACGGGGGCGCGTTAGGTCCAGTTTCCAAATTTTGCACCGGCTCCCTTCCCCTATAAATTGAGGGCCATTCTCAATGACCCAAGGTTAATCCCCGGTGCCTAGCTCGTCCATAGGTCGTCCAAGCTCTTCTCCAAAGCCGTCCCAACGTCCAAAGGCGATCCGAAGTCAAGAAATCGATCCCGAGGTGAAGGAGAAGGCTCGATCCAGGTGTTCTACATCAACCATCTTCATCCACTTTTGCAGAAAAGTTGAGGCTCCTGCTGTAAAAGTCTTCAACATAGAAGTCGTTCCTCTCTTCGTCCTCTTTCATCTCCAACTGACGGAACTCAATTCCAACTTGCCGTTTGTTCGTGGTGATTGCTGCATTGAGGGCACGCACCCAGGTTCTGTTTTCCACATCCGCCCCCTTTCATAATTTTTACTGACTTCTAAAGAAGTATTTCGGAGAATTTATCAACATAGGAACTCTTCCTCTCTAAGTTATCTGTCTACTCCAACAAATGGCACTCGATTCTGACATCGGGGTCGTCCGTAGCATCTTCTGCACCAAAGTCACGCCAGAAGGGTACCAAGCTACCCGAACCGTCGTCTTCAACCAACTCGGCTTCAACTCAAGCCAATCCATTCCATAAGCTTTCTCAACTCATTTAACCCAGTTCATTTACTGTTTTAAAGCATATTTCAGTTCATTTAAATCATTTTTACATAATCAAAAACACAAAAAAGGGGTTAGGACTCACCCCAATCCGGTGAGTTCGATTCCAATTGCTTCTTTCTCATCTTCTCACCACAGTTACTACACTTCTCATAGTTCTAATTATTTTCTTCACTTGGTTTATTGTTCTAGTTGCACAGGTTGAACAAGCTAGCATTGATTAGAGACTCTTCTTCATCGGCCGGCCGAAGAAGAACAAGGTTGAACTCACATCCCTTTCTCCAACGCTAAGGTACACGGTCATATTCAATTTCTTTTATTTGTCAATTCCATAAAGCGGAGCCCGCAGCTCCTGGCGACCACCTTTCATTTATGTTTTAAGTTCATCTCCTCCTCACTCTCCTCCCACATGACCCGAACCATCTCCGGTGCTCGAGCGACACCGTGAGATGAAAGTTCGGGGATCAATGTGAGTGTGGGACCGAGGTGAGGACCATTTACTGCTTTCCGAGTGTTTTCGATTCACCCCCTTTCCCTCATTCTATCTTTCGCCTTCTCTTAAGGCGCCGATCCGGAACCCATTTTCGGAGTCGACAATTAATTCTAGTGAAAGCGTAAAATCATGCTCAAATTCGAACTTAAACATGCAAAAGTGAAGAAACTGACCGGATTGGGACTAAATCTCAATCCCTATTTTTGATAGGTTTTTAAAGAGGTATGAAGATGCAAAGATGTGGCCTAATGCATGCTAGATGTCATGATAATGGAAGCTAGAAAGGAAGGGAGGAATAAAAGATCGACCGAAAAGGTAAACAAACTCAAAAAAATGCAAAACGGAGTCTACCCCTGCTAGTGCCCCACTAACGGGGCGCTAGCTGCAGGTGCCCTGTTAGTGGGGCATGTTGACCAAAGTCAAAGCACCTGCTTGATGGGCACTAGGGACTGGTTCAGGCAGATTTTCCTCCCTTTTTCGCGGCATCACTCCAGAGTATAGAATGACCTCCAAGATGGAAAAAGGACTTCTTCAAGCAGCCAATACTCAAATGAAGCCAATGAGAGAGTGTTTTGGCACTATATGTAAGGTAAATGAAGTGTAGAAGCCTTCAAAGTTGAAGAAAAACCATGTTTCTGAAGAAGGTTCGGGTTTTTGGGCGAGGATTTCGGGATGATCTAAGGGCTTAAGGGAGTGTTGTGGACGCTCAAATACGTAGTGTTTGATGAGATGAAGCTGTGGACAGACATGGGATCTCCTAAATCTTTAGATGGGAATTTTTCTATAGCCCAAAAGATAGTAACTTCATTCTACTAGACTATCCCTTCAAGAAGCAACTATGGTTTTTTTGGGTTTTGGGAGAGGGTTTTGGGATGGTTTGAGAGCTTGGAGAGGGGTTGTAAGGCCTTGGGAGTGTTGTGGTGGATGAGAGGGTGTGGGGGATGCCCTTGGTGTGTCTCAAACCCTCCAAATGAGGGTCCTTTTATAGCCAAGAAGAGGGCAACTTTATCTGTAGAACTGTCCCATTAATCTGTCCAGTCAGTCATACCAGGTCCAGGTGCCCCGCTAGTGGGGCGCCTGGTGCCCTATTAACAGGGCGGGCAGTGCCATGTTTATAAGGCACTTTGGCTTGGTAAAAGCACCCCATTAAAGGGGCACTAGGCCCAGTTTGGCTGAAACGCGTAGGGAAGTTTCGATTTTTCGAAAAACTTGGTTCCCTTGGAAGAATACTCAAATATACTTCATAAAAACAAGAATTTAAGCTCTACAACTAGACCAAAATTGCGTGTCTACAATTCTCACTCTCCCCACCTATGTATTGTTTGAGGCAGTAAATGCCTCCATTAAAATTTTTTCTCACACCATTTACACTTCATCATCTTCTTGTCAACATCTAATATGTGTCTATGTTTCCATCCAATGTCATAATGTGTAGGGGCACCACATTCCTCATTTGACATTTTTTCTACATAGAAAAATAAATATAGTTTATATTAAATACATATATCTGACAATGGGGAGACAATTTGATGATTTGGACAAAGATTCAATTTCAGCTCCAAAGGGCCAGCTATAGGGAGGAAGAAACCGAACAAGTCACCCCTTGAGGTGGGTGTGATGCAACCACCCAAGGGGTGACAATCACCTCTTCGGGTGATTGTGCAGCAACACCCCCTAGATAGCCACCTAAAGGGGTGACCAAATAGGGTGTTGTGGGTTTTCCCTTGGGGAACCCCAAATTCGGAGGGAATTCCCCCGAAGTTTTAAGGCCAATCGCCTGAGGGGAGGGGAATCTTGACTAGAGGGAGAAGAACAGAGGGGAGAGGGAGAATAAGAGAGGGGGAACTCACCTTGGGTAAGGGGTTCCTTAAGCTCGTTGAAGGGGATGCCAATTGTCGACTCCAGAAAACGGGTTCCGAATCAGCACCTCAAGAAAAGGTGAAAGATGGAATAGGGGAAAAGGGGAGTGAATCGAAAACACACTCGGAAAGCGGTAAAAAGTCCTCACCTCGGTCCCACACTCACATTGATCCCCGAACTTTTATCTCACGGCGTCGCTCGAGCACCGGAGATGGTTCGGGTCATGTGGGAAGAGAGTGAGGAATAGATGACTTAATGCATGAGAAGATTGAAGAAGTGGTCGCCAGGAGCCGTGGGCTCCGCTTTATGGAATGTAAATCAAGAGAATAGTTGATTTGACCGTGTGTACCTTAGCGTGGGAGATTAGGATGTGAGTTCAACCTTCTTCTTCTTCGGCCGGCCGATGAAGAAGAGTCCAACCAATGCTAGCTTGATGTATTTGTGCAACTAGAAAACAATAAGACAAGAAAACAAGTGAATAAGGATTAGAACTGAGTGAAGTGTAGTAACTTGTAAAAGTAATAACATGAAATGACAATTGGAAGGAAACAAACTCACCGGATTCGGGGTTAGCCCTAACCCCTTTTTTGGTTTTTTTATGATGTGTGCAATGATGCAAAACTGAATAAAAATAATTATTGAATATGAACTAAATGAAGAGTTAGCAAAGAGAATATGAATGATTAAAGGTAACACAACCCAGGCAAAGTGGCAACCGGGTTGGACAGATTTAATGTAAACTGCGCGGCTCTGATGCAAAGATCGTAAAAAATAACACCAATATCAGAATAAAGTGATGTTTGTTTAAAAATAAATATGACTCACCGAGGGTGGTTTTATATGAAGACAAGTTTGATTGAATCTTATGATAAATAATCTGAATTTACCTGATAAGCTGGATCTTGGATAGTGAAGTTCTGGAAACTCCCAGCACAATGTCGATGTAGGACATGCTATGGGAACCACAAATATCAAAATTAGATGATTATTATTGGAGATAAAATATAACTTACCGGGGAACAATTTCTATGAAGGATGTGTAGGCTGAATCCACCATTAAATGTACTGAAATTGACTGAGAAGATGATGACTTAAAAGAGAACACTTCGGATCTGTCTGTGCAGCACCGGTGTTGAAGCCATAACAAACCAAGGGAATGTCAGAATTGATATCCGTTTGTTGGAGATAAAAGGTATCTTGATGAACCACACTTCCTATGAATAAAGTTAGGCCTGAAAATGACTATAAATATGTGTAGAAGCCGATGATCATTGCAGCACGTCAGAGCATAGATTGACTTCTTCTTCACTTTGGGATGATCTCCGGGCACCGGGATGAAGATAGAACGATTTGGGGAGGTTGGGAAGAGCCTAGGGTGGCTGTAGGACGAAGATAGGAGTGCTGGAGGATGGGGATGCCCTTCTTAGGTCGTTCATATGAGTCTCCCTTTATAGGGGATGAGAACCAGGTCAAAAAATAGCAAGTTTTGATACATCCGACCATAGGTTGGATTTCCTCTATTTAATGTTGATGATTTTCATACTGAGGCATCTAGAAACTTACCTGAATGATTGAGAGAGATTGGAAACCGTGGATCACCTTTCCCATGTTCAAAATATGTCTCCACTTGAAGAGGAAAGAAATCTAGTCTAAAAATGGCAAGTCTTGATATACAAGACAACAAGTTGGATTGCCATCATTAGATGATGCTAATTTCGACCATGAAGCTTCCAGATACTATAAAAAGTGATATGGAGGAGGAAAAAGAAGGTAAGGTTGTGAATTGGTCAGATATGTGCCCAATGGGCTGGGCTTGCATGCAATTGGGCTTGATAGGTGCTGCGTGCGGACAGAACTGCACGTCTAACTTCTAAAAGCTGCTGCGGACAAATGGTAGATCTGAATTGAATGCCGTTTGTTTCATTGAAAAGAGGACTCAGAGAGGAAGATTATTTATGTTTAAGACTTCTTCATTTTATGTCCACATAATCCTGTGAAAAATTTTCAATTAGAGGATATGCTGGGAAAAGCATAATCTGGCACACCACCAAGAGTCTCTTGTTCGGCAAACACGGATTTGATTAGAAATTAGAAAATCATTCTAATATTTCCAATAAGCACCTTGGCTCATACAAAAGGGTGATTCATCATGATTTTGATGGTCTAAAAGAGATGTTGCCAATGGAATAATGGCTTAAGCTCTAAATAAGGCCAAATTGGCGTGTCTACACCAATGGGGTCCACCCGAGGGAGGGGAAGCCCTAAATTGGGAGGGGGCAACTAAAAAGCGGGGGAATGTGGGGGAATCAGGAGGGAGGATAGTATCAGCCGATCCCCCCTTATTAGGGAGAAATCAAATCAGAATCAGGTACAGAATCAGACACAATTTTGACATTTATAGTTTTCCAAAGCATAGGCTTGGATCGGCTGATTCTCAATCCAATGCAAGAGAGTTAGCCTATCTAGAGTTGATTCTCTCGATCTAAGCCAATTCCTCTAAGAATCGATCTTGGATCGGTAGTTCACCTGGTGGAACAGATAGACTGATATGATCTAAGAATTGACCAATTTTGATCCAACTAAGCCGATTCTGTGCATTATGAATTTGGCGGGTTGAGGGGTGCTCACCACCCCTATAACTTTGACATAGATCATTTGTCAAGTAGCCACAATATATTTCTAGGTGGCAAATTCAGTCATTACCCAAATAGAATCTTGGGGCTAAACTAATGATCGGTAGCCCTGATATTTTAAGAGCAAAAGGTTAATTCTTTGCTTGCTTGCCTAGTCAGGCCTTTGCTTGGTCAACCACAAAGAGGTTCATGTCATGAATTATTGATTGATTTCTCATTAGAATAGCATCAACATAGGCCATTGCTCGGCCAACTATTGCATATTGTGGACGAATGATTTATTCCTTCACCCATATGTGAATATTTCATGGGCTGATTTTCTAGTTAGCCAGCGATGGTAATCTTTTTAATTGAGGATTGATCTCTCATAGGATCAAACTTGGCATGTACAGTTGACTGGGCAGCCATGGTATAATTCTTTCTGGGTATGTGATTTGTTTTGTTCCTAAGCAACATCTTATGGTTGAAACGTTAGTTAGCTAGCTAGGATTTTCATCTGGATTAAGGATTGATTCCTAATTGACATAAAAGTGCTTCATAAGTGAGATCTCCAATTAATCGACAATGGTGATTTAATGGGTTGAAGGTTGGTCCCTCAACCAAGCTGGATTAGTGCGGGCTGCAAGTCATACGGCTATAGTATAGCATTTTTTAGGACAAACTGATGATCAATTAATCATGGTGATTTTAGAAGCGTTGGGTCTCTAATCGGCTAGCCATGGCATCTTTATGAGTTGAGGATTGATCCCTCATTAAAATGACATTAGTATAACCTTTGCTTAGCCAACCATCACGTGTTTTAGGCAGAACATTCATTCCATCCCATTTAAAGGCATCGATAAGCCAAGCCTCTAGTCGCTTAGCTATAGTTATTTGGTAGATTGAAGGTTGGTCCCTCATACAAACAACATAAGTGGCATCTATTGATTGGCTAGCCAAAGTGTACTAGGCAAAAGATTTGTTCATTGCCATGGCCCTAGGCTAAGAGTTTGTCCATTGCCTAAGTAGTTAATGTTGATGATTAATTCATCGTCTAATTGACACTTGCCGATGATTGAATTGAGGCCTCCCCCTACATGATTGGCATGATTAATTTAGACTTGGGCATTTATTCCCTACTGGATGATGACAACATCAGGTCAGCCATCTACATATTCTTTCTTTGAGGTTGGATTTTGGCCTTTTCTTGCTACAATTCCCTTGCAGTGTTCTACACTTGTTAGAGATGAAAGAGTTGGACTTTGCCTTAACATTGTCCTTTTCATATTATGGTCGACTATAAGATACCAACCTTGGTAGATAGCCATATGTGTCTAGGGTGACTTGGCTAGCGTCACTTCGAACAACTGGTGAGGACGGGGTCCATGTTCTTTTTGCCCCTAATGTTATTATTTGTGGGATCCCATCATGAGATCATTAGGAATGGGGAAAACTTGTTTTGCCCTTGTATTGATTGTGGCATTGGATGCATTCGGGAAATGAGCCTCCTCGTCAATATAGAAAACAAGCATATGTTATATATTCATGAAATATGTGGTGCATAACTTCATGAATTGCTGTATTGGAGAGATAAAATGAGGGAGAGGTCCCATGAAGCATGTTATTCAATGAAACCTCAATTTTTTTTAATAAAAATCATGTTCTTTTTTAGAAAAGAAATTTATTTTGTTTAACTTCAACAACTATGAAAATATATGATATTTCATATAAGTATTAACTTGTTAGGAATGGTATGTATGTAGGAACTCACAATGTGGGCTTCATAGATCTTTAGTGTTGACATAGGGATTACCTTGTCACTTAGTGTCCATTTGGCAACCCATCAGAAGCACTTTTTTTAACTTCTACTTTAAAAAGAAGCGCTATTTATTTGAACCGACATGTTTGGATGGCTAATCATTAGCACTTCTCCTTCTGGTCGAAGGCAGAAGTAAGGAGGAGATTTCTTTTCTTCTTCCGACTCCCCAAAATCTCTTCCTAATAACTATTCTTGGCCAAGCTATCATCCGCCACAAGATGGCTGGGTAAGAGAGAACTTCATTGATCGAGCAATTGTCTCCTTGCCGAGCTAGGTGTCGGGAGATGATGGTGGTTGCTTCTCAAGACTTGGTGACCAATGGAAGACGGCCGGAAGCGATGACATTGTTAGGATGGGAGAATGTTGTGCCTCATGGGTGTGAGCATGTGGGTGGTTATGGATGCGGAGGTGAGTGCAAAGGTGGTATGTAGTGGCCTTGGGGGCATGCATGGGGTGGGGGAGAAGCCATGGGGGTGGTTGTGGCCGCAGGGGCGAGCATGGGGGTGGCTGTGGTCATGGGGACAAGTGTAGGGGTGGGG
Source organism: Cryptocoryne crispatula var. balansae (assembly GCA_036172225.1). Classification (NCBI taxonomy): domain Eukaryota; kingdom Viridiplantae; phylum Streptophyta; class Magnoliopsida; order Alismatales; family Araceae; genus Cryptocoryne; species Cryptocoryne crispatula. The sequence continues at coordinate 26,974,651 of CM069932.1, forward strand.
GGGACGTTGTGGCAACTAGGGTGTGAGTGGGGTTGGGGGGGACAACAATGGGCTTTATGCGCATGAGGGTGTTGTGGCCGCAAGGGTGAGTGCAGGGGTGGAGGGTCCTTCATTTTCTTGATGAAAAATAGAACCAAATATCTTCTACTTCAGTAAACAAGAAGACCTTCTAAAAGAAGTCACTTATGGAAGAAGGTCCTTCTAAAAGTAGTAGTTCAACCAAATTCTCAAATGCACCCTTAAACAATTTGAACCACAATTTTCTATCTAGTTAAGATTGTTTGAGTTCTTTGAAATTTTGACCTCTACCCGCCAAGCTTCTAATATTTTAGTGTTAATTATATCGAGAAACTACTTGAATATCCTTGATTATCCACCATAACAACTCTTAGATAGAAACCAAATATCCAAAAAACAAACATATGGAGGATATAGCTCTACAGTCTTCACTACAAGAATATAGGTTATTGGGGACGGCTTACAGCCGTCCCAAAAAACCCAAAAGCCGTCGCTAATTTGAATTAGCGACGGCTTACAAGCCGTCGCAAATGTGTCACAAATAACGCCGTCACTAATATTAATAGCGACGGCTATGGTTAAGTCATCGCAAGTAATTTTATTGGTGATAGCTTCTAAGCCGTCGCATTAAAACTTAATAAGACGGGGTTTCAACTTATTGGGGACGGCTTATGAAGCGATGGCTTGCATAGCCATCGCAAATGGTAAAGAGAAACCCCGCGCGGGGGGGGGGGTTCCATATTTTTTCCTGGTTTTGCGACAGCTTTAAACCTTATTTGGGACGACTTTACCTGTCCCATATACGCTTATTGGCGACGACTGAATGCAGCCGTCGCCAATAATTTTTTTCTGCAAAAAAAAATTAATTGGATTGGCCTGATTAGATCAATTCTTGGATCAAATCAAGAAAGCCGATCATTCCTAATAACTTCCAGAAAGACCAAAAATCGGATCGACCAATCCAAAAATTGATTTATATTAACCAATTCGGTGCCGGATTGCTCATTTCAACCCGAAACGGGCATCGAATTAGGGATTTTATTCGTTTTGGCAAAATCGGTGCTGGATTATCCAATTCAAACCCAGAACTAGCATCAGATTGTGGATTTTATTCTTTTGGCCAATCCGGTGCCGGATTAGCCAATTCAAACCCAGAACGGGCATCAATTGGGGAATTTGGCATCGGCTTGGGAATTTTGATCTTTTTGACCAATCCAGTGCCAAATTATCCATTTCAAACCCGGAACGGATTTGGATTGGCCAATCCGGCATCAGATTGGGATTTGGAGATTTTCTTCACAATTCGATGCCGGATTGGCAAATTCAAACATATCAAGTACACATTTTTTTCACATTCACATACCAAATTCAAATAAACAATCCACATTCACAATTATCTTCATTGTGTTCTTCCTCATTATGTCGAATAGAAGATTCATTATTTTGAATATCTTGTAACATTTCCATTACTTGATCATCTACATAATCATCTTGTGGTTCATTTAAATTTGTAATGTCCTCATTTACCATATTGACTTCAATTTCACCATAGCATATCCATGTTTGATAATTTAACCATATGCCATCAAATATTAGGTGTTCTTTCACAATATTTCTTTTTAAAATAAATGTATTACAACATTTATTACAACATTTTTTACAATGACATTGTATTATATCGTTATGTTGTCCATGTCTAAATTGTATTCTAGAATGATGAAAAGAATAGTCTAAAAAATCTTCGATCCCTTGAATATATCTAGAATCTAATCTATTAGGAATATGCATTCACGATTTGTCTAAGTTACTCATGTTATTCTAATAAATGATTTAAGTACAATGAAGAAATGATAATTTAATAAAGAAATTAATATATAACCGAACCTCCACCGAAAGAAGAAACTCTCAAGGGAATATCTCGATTGAAGTTTCCTGAAAAAGAGATAAAATGACCAAAATTAGACTTGTTGTTGAACAAGAAATGTTTATACATGCCAATTAAACAATTTAAGTCACTTATAGGGTTGGGCATGGTTTGATTTGGTTTGGTTTATTGAGTTCTTTACAGAAACCAAACCAAACCGAATTGAGTCTTGAAACCAAACCAAACCAAACCGCAAAATCTCCAAACCGAGCCAGACCAAACCCAACTAGTTCGGTTTGGTTCTGTTTTGTCTATGGTTTGGGCCTTTAATGGGCATGCCCTACTTATTTAATGGGCATTTTCTAATTTTAAATAAAATTGCTTGTAAACAATTTGTAAACATGACTTTTTAAAAACAAAGTTCAAATTGTAATCAAACAAAGCCTATTTAAATCTCTCCCAAACATAGACATCAAACTAAACAAGCATATAACATATTTAAATTTATCACAAACACACGAATTTAACTAAATCCAATCCATCCCAATGATTTTAATGGGTTGGTTTGATTTAGCGGGTTGGTTTGGTCTACGTGTGAAGACAAACCAAACCAAACCATTTAACTTAAATGGTTTGGTTCAGTTAAATTTTATACTAAATAGTTTAAGTTATGTAGCTAGCTATCATTTTGATTTGAAAACTCGTTAAAACCAAATGAAGATGGCACTTGTTTAAATAGACTAAACCACATAAATTTAAGTGGTTTATGAAGAAACTAATTTTATACGTAGTCATTTTACCAACAATTTAATGTATAAACTTTAATCAATTCATAGGTTTCACATCAATTAAGTCAAAAAATGGGAGATTTTTGTCTGTGATAAAATTAAGAACTAGTCTAGTCTATTAAGTAAAAAAGCAATGTATATAACAAATGTACTTTATTAATGAAAATAGAACACTAAATCTAACCATATCTATTCTATGTGCCTTGTGCCATTTAGGAAAAAAAATGAACAAAAACCTGTTCGTTGAAGATGCATACCTCAAAGGAGGTTCGATTAACCCTAACTAGGGTTTAAATCTGACACAAAGGAAGCGGCGGCAGCGGAGCCAGCGGCACCCATGGCGGCGGCAGAGGTAGCTTTCCCCTTACGGCGCCCTACGTAGGGAGGGGGGAGGCAGCGCCTGCAACTTGCCGGCGGTGGCAGCGCCGGCCACGGCGGCGACGACGGCGGAAGCGGCGGCGATAGTGGCTGCGGCGCCGACGGCGGGTGGGACCTTCGACGGCGAGTGCGCGCGCGCCCGCGCGAGAGAGAGAGAGAGGGAGAGAGGGGGGGGAGATCGACAGTGAGCGGCAGGGGGAGGGAAAGGAGGGGACTAAGGGTTTTTTAACACCAAATTATTGGCGACGGCTGTTTAGGCCATCGCCAATAGCATGATAAGTTACATTGGCGACGGCTTAAGCTATCGCCAAACGAAGTCGACTGTTGAACGGTCGACTTGGATTAGTGGTGACGGCCCAAGCCGTCGCCACTACTCTTACTCGTGACAGCTTCAAAAGCCGTCGCCAGTAGTCCGAAAATAAGCCGTGCAAGTTTCGATTTTCTTGGTATTGCGATGGCTTCGACCGTCGCCAATAGTATTATTTATGACGGTTAACTTTAGCCGTCTCTATGTACCGTTTATTAGCAACGACTTTACTTTAGCCGTCACTTTTAACATTATTGGCGACAGCATAACGAAGCTGTCGCCAATACCCTGTCGCCAATGACCTAATTTCTTATAGTGCTTAATGGAATACAAAACTTAGTAGTTTGAATTTGGTTTGATTTGATTTGGGTTTTATTTGGGGATTTGAATTGTTGTTTTGGTAAGACTTAGTGTCTTTTATCTTTTAGATTGCTTTGAGTTTAGTTTTAGTTGGTTAAGCTTCAATTGGGATTTGGTTTGTTTTTGGTATTTTTTTGTTAAGACTTGATGTCTTCTTTAGCTTGGGGGTTTGTTATGAATTTTGATTGATCTTATGTTTTGGGCTTAATGCCTATCCAATTTGGTGTTTTCGATTTCAACATGTTAGATTTGTTATCCTTCAGATTTGATATGTTTTAGAGAGATTTCAACTTGAGTTTAGATTTGATGAATTTTTCATATTCGGGTTTTCTGGGTTTTGAAATTTATGTTTAATTTTTTTTGTTGGGCTTCGGTTTGGTTTATTTTGACTTGTTGTCTTTTTTTAATTAAATTTTTTTATTTTGGGATTTTGAATTGTTTGAGTTTTGTTCGGACCCCCTCTTTATCCATGTTTACGATTCGACCATTTTGATGTTTTGGAGTTGTAGGATTTGAATTTCATATTTACAGACTTTGGATTTGGGGATTCAGATTTTTAATTTCAGATTTAAGAGTTTTGAGACTTTGGATTTCCATTTCAGAGTTTGAATTTTTGAAAGTTGTCTTTTAGCATTTAAGATCTTTCACATTAGCGTTTCGAAATTTAGAGTCTTGGAAGTTTGGAGTCTCATGTTTGTAGGGATTGTTGGATTCAGATTTTTTTTATTAACTTTTAGGCCCGATCTTTGATTTCTCCTTTTTCGTTCATTCCAAGTTTAGGATTTTGAGGGTCCGTTTGGCAAATTAGTCGAAGTACTTTCGATAGAAGCACTTCTATTTAGAAGTCATTTCAAATTGAAGGTATTCTTATTTATAAAAGTGAAAGTTGTTTGGTTATATTTTTTGATCAAAATATAGAAGTGCTTCGATTAGAAAAAATAGAGAGGCCGTCGCGGAGAGGGAGGTAGATGGCGGGGGTGGGGGCGGTTGGAAAGAGGAGGACGGCGGTGGGTGCAGAGGTGTTGTTGGCGAAGTGGGGGCCGTCGCAGGGAGACGGATGGCTTCGCGGAGGGAGGGGGACGACGGCGGGGGGCTTCGCGGGCGGCGGGCGGCGGGGGGAGGCGGACGATGGCGGGGTGTCATCGCGGACAGCGGACGACGGCGGGGGCGGTCGTGGTGGGAGGGGGACGACAGCCGGGGGGCTACGTGGACACGGACTCCGGCTGCGAGGGGGTCGGGGGGGGGGGCTCGGCTGCGGAGGGGGACGCCGCGCGGGGGAGGCGCGGAGGCGTCTGCGGGGGGTGGGGGACTCCGGGCTGTGCGGGGGGGACTCGGGATGCCGCCCGGCCGCGCGGGGGAGGCGTCCGCGGGGGCGGGGGGGGGGGGAATCCGGCTGCGGAGGGGGGACGCCGCGCGGGGGGGGGGGGGGGTCCGGCTGCGAGGGGGGACGCCGCGCGGGGGGGGACTCCGGCTGCGGGGGGACTCATGATGCCGCCCGGCCGCGCGGGGGAGGCGTCGCGGGGGCGGGGGGGGGGGACTCCGGCTGCGGAGGGGGGACGCCGCACGGGGGGGGGGGGGGGGCCGACTCCGGCTGTAGGGCGGGGGGGGACTCGGGATGCCGCCCGGCCGCGCGGGGGAGGCGCGGAGGCGTCCGCGGGGGCGGGGGGGACTCCGGCTGCGGAGGGGGGACGCCGCGCAGGAGGGGGGGATGACAGCGGGAGGGGGCTTGTGCGCACCGGAGGGGAGAGGTCACGCACGAGACTAGCCGCCGGAGGGGGTCATGCTGGCTGAGTGGTGGTCGGGAGGAGATTTTGTGAAGTCGGAAGGAGAAAAAAACTCCTCCTTACTTCTGCCTTCAATGGAAAGGAGAAGTGAATATTATTATGTATCCAAACACCCTAATTAAAATAAGAAGCACTTTTTAACGAAGGAGAAGTGAAAAAAAAATGCTTCCGATGAGTTCCCAAACGCACCCTGAGTTTAACAATTTTCTGACTTCCCGTTTCCTGTTTGTATTTTTTTTCGTAACTTTTCTGAACGTGCAGGATTTTTAGGTTTCGCATGACACTTGCTGTCATTGTGGATGAATGAAATAGCAGGATGCAATACAATATCCCATGATAGATGATATTGTAGTAATATACGACAAGAAAGAAGGAGTTAACAGGAAGTCAACTTTACGGGAGAAGATGTCAGAAAATGGCACGACACGTTTGGTTAGACTATAAAAAATAATATTATATTAATTTTGATATTAATATTTAGAGACGTTGAAATATCAAAATTAATATAAGTTCTACACGTGTACATGTTTCCTATGTTCTAAAAGTTTGGATATTGATATTGATAACCAAACTACCGTTGGGTGTATTCCAAACAGAGCACCTCATATGTTGCATGCTATTATCTATTTTTTAATTAAGTGGTGATAAAAAAATATTATTCAAACGTATATTTATATGTATATTTCTTTTCTCTTCTTTTTCTCTCGGGACCGCGTCATGATGCCGTCCCCTCGTCTAAATTCTGCCTCGACGGCGATGCCTCCGTCGCTGTCCTTTTTTTTCTTTTCTGTCTCGGGTAAGCTGTGCTCCTAACGGAATCTGCCTTCCGGCGGCACCGTGCAGCGGCGGGGCTGCGCGGCCGGAGCGCTGAAGACAAGGCGAGGATCGTGGCGGAGGTGGAGGAGCGCGTGTGGCCGGCCGGAGTGAAGCCCGTCGTCGGCCGGCGCTTCCCGCTGGCAGAAGCCGCAGAAGCTCACAGGCTCATGCAGAGCAGCGCACACATGGGCAAGGTACTGCTCCTTCCGTGATGGCGCCGCCGGTGAGTACGTACGGCTGGACTATCTTCTCTATGTCTCTTTCTCACCATATGCACAGCTTTAGGGTCCGTTTATTTGCACATAAAAATCATTACATGCGTCAGTTTTCTCGTTTTTTTTCCACGGTGTTATTTGTTTACCAGTAAAATAAATGATCAATGTAAAATCTCCTCCATTGACCATCATATCTAGGGATTTCGGCCTCCAAAAAAATCTAGCGGATGCCGTTTTCTGCAGAGGGTCACTTCTATGCAAGGATGCGAGGGTTTTCGTCGGCCTCCGAAAATTTTGAACCGATGCCGTTTTTCGCAGAGGGCCTTTACGAGCTAGGGACGAGGGTTTCACAAGGAGGCTCGAGGTGGCCAGGAGGTGACGAGGAGGGCTAGACGCTCCGGCCAAGAGGCGACTAGTAGGAGAGCTCGATGAGGAGCTATCGGCTAGGAGGCGACGAGGAGGAGGGCTCGACTGGGAGGGCTTAACACTCCGACACTGCGATGAGGAAGAGGGGTCTACAAGGTAGAGGGTTCAACGCTAACACTGTAATCTACCTCCCCCCCGCCGTGATTTTCCTGTTTTCCTCTTCCTTCTTGCACGCTCGCGCGCGATTTCCACGGTGCTTGTTTACGTTCGGTTCCCCTTTCTCGTCAGGATTGCAATCGTTTGTATGTGCTGGCATGAACATGAAGATCAAGCATGGCAGTGTCAATCTGTTTAGGGACCTGTTTTGGGGTTGAAACAGGGATGGGTCTTGTCGACTTTGTGTTGAGTCTAGTGGTTGTTGGATATGGACTATAGTTGGTACTTTGTTGATTTTTTTGAGATTGGTTGATATATTGTATGTTGTTTTAAATTGTCTAGCTATATAATGTGGGATTATTTGTTCTCCTAACTATCCTAATTTTTGGATCATTTTTCGCTGCGTAAATTATTTTTCAGGTCGTGACAGAAGTTGGTATCAAAGCATTCATTCAACCCAAAGATCCTTCTGGATCTACCCAAGTGTTTTATTTGAATGAAGGAGAACAATGTTTGATTTGGATTAAGTTGATTTTTAGTCTAAGATGAGTTTTGAAGTATTCTTTCTTATTGAAATTTATGTGTTGGAGATATCTATTGGAACATGATGATTTCTAGGGGTAACAGCAGTAGGCATGATAATGGTGATCCACAGGATGTCCCAATGGTTGATGGGAGTTAGCAGGGTCATTGCTAATAGGACCCAGGATAGGGTGCAGGACATATGCTCGATACAGTTGGCATTTTAGGTGCCATTCATGAGTTGTTCTAGATGGTTTAGCCCCAGACTCAGGCTCAGGCTCAGCAAGGGTTGGCACAGCAGATGAATGCCAGAGCAGATTGACCTCATGGTAGTACCCTGGAGGAGTTCAAGAAGTTGAGTCTGCCAGCTTTTAGAGGCGAGAGGGAGCCAATAATGGCAGAGAATTGACTGAGGGAATGGGCAATATCTTCAGGGCCATGCAGTGTCCACCTGAGGACATAATTCGCCTTGCTACTCATGCTACAGTAGTCCATAGGAACTTGGTGGGAGTCTTTACTCCACACTCATTATGTTAGCATCAGAGAGGCTGAGATCGATTGGGAAGACTTTGTCAAAGTCTTCAAGAACATGTACATCCCCATGTACATCAGGTATGAGAAGAAGCACGAGTTCCTACTTCTTGAGTAGGGTAGCAAGACTGTGATGGAGAAGGCGAGCAGGTTTGTGGAGCTGGAGGCCTAAGTGCCAAACATGTGTGAAGATGAGCATGAAAGAGCCAAGAAGTTTGTAGATGGACTTCATGGAACTATCAGGGATAGGTTGGTTTCCAAGGTCTGGCGTAGTAAGACAATAGCATATGAGGCAGTTGTAGGGTGGAGTAGAGTTTGGGAGCTTACATGCAGCCATCACAGTACCAGAGGGCACCAACACATACTCTACCTTAGTAGGAGTGGATCACAAGAGGAAGATGCCAAAGGTTGAGATGGCATGTGGTCTACGTGATAAAAATGTATGTCGTACAAACCAATCATATATGATATGATTCAACATTTCTAGGTCTCATTCAATTAATTAGGCAAATCTTCATCACTAGCTATTATTAGATGCGTACATCGTAATGAAAGCCTTGATCACATGTGATGATGATTAAATCATGATGATATCATGATAATGAGATTAATTATCTAGAGGTATGTAATCTAAATGTTCTTAGTCATAGGATCCTTGAAATATGACAACAATGATCTGGATAGACTAGTGTGTGTGATTGTCTTCTCATGTGATGAGAATGACCGATCTCATTGGTCATTCATGAGGGAACACTAAGATACACACATAGGTGATAATTAGTGGAATGAGTTCATTAAACATGCTAATTTAGAAAACTTGATTGGTATCTTACCAAACTGTCTATCGAGTTATTTTTATATCTAAATAGCACGGTTAGATCTTTGACCTGAGTCGCCAATGATGTCTTACCAGATATATCTTGTACTTTGAATATTGACTTATGGATCACCATCCTAATTGTCCAGTATAGTTGATGTATTCGGTGCAAGAGAAACCCAGTGAAGACAATTAAGTGGACAATAAGGGATTGCTCACTCTCGATAGGAGAGAGAGAATGTCCTATGTGATAATACTCTAAATCCTTCGCCAAGTACTGAGGATAATTAGAAAATGAGTTTTCCATTTGATCCAAACCCAAGTACAAGATCCCATAGAGTTGGAATATTTAGGGGTTGACAGTCGGTGCCGAACCCTTGACTGACCAGGATATTGCATGGACGAAGATTTTAATTTGTGTGGTAATTGATAATGGAAAGGCTAAATGGATGTTATTTAACTCTCCAAAGTCATTTTGGATCATAAGATGTGGCTTGTACCATTGGGTTTAGCCACCGGAGATGGAACAAATAGGGGAAATTTCTAGTGGCGATTTATTAGGGGCTATGATAGAAGGTTAGTCAATTGTACTCCTTCAACCAGGAGTACGTCTATTTATAGAGGTGATGCCTCCTTCTATATTCACCCCTTCATCCTAATCCACCTCGTCCCATTGGAAACCATCACCGACGGTTGCACCTTCAAGCGCATCCCTTCGATAATGTCAGGAAGGTTGGCTCAACATTCCCTAAATACTACCAAGTCTAGTCACCGGTGACTAGAGGGTTACACGCTATCGGTTGCTGTCTATTTCTTTTTTTTTAAGTAGCCCCAATGCATCTAAATCTACATTAATGTTTAATAATTATTTAATATAAAGTTAATAATTTAAATTTTAGTTTGTTTTCATCTCTCTCTCTCTCTCTCTCTGAGTATGTGTATGACATCATGAAAATAATACAACATCCTGTGAACTCTACCAATTGGTATAATTGCTTAATTTAGTTCTTAAAAACAATATATAGTTTATAGCTCAACTGAAAGGTGATTATGATTGTAGACTCTGAAAACATATTTTGGGTCTCACCTTAGCCCACACTCATATCGAACTTTTGGCCCTCGGAGTCACTCAACACCAAAGAGACGGTTCGAGCCATGTGAGAGGACAATGAGAAAAATAAAAATAAGAGATAAGAGAAAGAGTGGGGGATGAAAGTAGAAAGATGTGGTCGCTAGGGATCATGGATTTCAAAATTAATTAAATGAAGTACAAAGTAGTTAAGATGTGAATACAGATTCAACGTTCTTCTCCGACCGGCCGACAAAGAAGAGTCTTTAACCACCGCTTGCTTAATGTACCTATGCAATTATAGGATAAAGAAACAAGTAAAACAAAGATTATAATTAAGTGAAGTGTAGTAAATGTAAAGAGAATAGCATAAAAATGTCAATCAAAATAGAACTCACCGATTTTAGGGTAGCCCTAACCCCTTTTTTTGGTTTTTTAGATAAAATATGATGGTGCAAAACTTAATAAAAATGATATATAAATGATGCTGAATGAATAAGAAAGAAGTAGAAATTAGAATGGGTCAAATTGGAGTTAAAACGAAGAAGATATCAACGATCTAGATGGTCAAACACAGGTGAGGGCGCGATCAACGTGCCCTAGTTTTGAAGGCGTGGTAGACTCAGAGAGAAAGAGTTTTTATGATGACAACTTCTTCAGAACATCTCTTTAAAATCTTGTAAAAATTGTTGAATAGAAGGAATGCAGGAAAAGCATAATCTGGTGGCACAACCTCGGTGCAGCGATCACCACAGACAATCCGGAAGTCAAAACAAACTCCCTTTTGTTTAATTCACTGGGGTGATTGACTTGAATCCTCTAAGAAAGGATTGATATTTACCTGAGAACTATGGTGCTAGAAAGTGAAGATCTAAGAATCAATGACATGATGTTGATGCAAGATGTGCTAGGGAACCATAGAGGTCATGATTGACTGATTCTTATTGCAAAAAAAAGATAACTTACCGATGTCTATGTTATTTGAAAACTATGTAAGCTAAATTCACTGGGTAAGCAGATGGAAATTGATTGAGAATGTGATGGTAGAAAAATGTAGAATCTGGGTCTGTCTGCATAGCGTTGGTGTAGAAGTTGCCACAAGTAAAGGAGACGTTAGAATTGAGTTTGTTTCTTGAAGATAACTAGATGAGGAATGCTTATTTTGAAGAAGGTTAGCTGAAATATGCTTAGAGAAATATATAGAAGCCGAAGATCAACGAAATAACACAATGGAGCGTAGATCAGCTTCTCTCTCACTTTGTAATGATTTCCTAGCATTGGAAAAAGGAGAGGATGATTTGCGGAGCATGGAATGAGCTTAGGGTGGCTTTAGGATGAGGAGACTAATCCTAGATTGTTTGCCAATGACAAGAATTTATAGGGGATCGAAATCAGTGCAAAATAGAAAAGGCAGACCAACGTACCCTAAATTCAGGGGCACACAGTTCATGCCCTAAATTAGTGACACGCATAGCACCCCTAGGGTGAGATGCGATCCTTGTGCCCCCATTCCTGGGGCATGTTTAGCCAAAATTTATATTTTCAGCATGGAAACTTTAAAAAAATTAAAAATTAAAATAACTTAAACCAATGCTCCCCCAAGTATGAGATGCAATCAAAATTGCATTTCTTCCAAAGGAAACCTTTTAAAATGAATTTGGAAGGTCCCAAATCGAAGGAAAATTAGACGAATTTGTTTGCTGACGATGCCCCCAAAGTGGGCATGATAGGGCACCTTGGATTCCAAGGTGCGCCCAGGGCACCCTCAAACTGAGGGTGCGCTCAACGCACCCTCACTCTGAGAAGAAAGTAGGGGGCATGCACAGTGCACTCCTATCTATAGACCAAAGTAGGGCATGCATAGCACTCCCCGGTCTGAAGAAGGTAGGGAGGGCATGTTCAACACTGTCAACCAGAATTGATCCGGAACATCGACTAGATATACGAAGACAATTTACAAGATCCAGAATGATCGGAAAGACAAGGGACAACCCGAAAAAATATTCAAAGCGATGACCAAAAAAGCTGGGTGTAACCCAAAAAACTTGGAATGACCTAAAAGGTCGGGAGTGACCTGGAAAACTTGAAAAGTCCAAGTGGTGATTGGAAATATCAGAATTAATGACCAAGTGGCCCGAAGATGCCCAGTGGCAAGATGACCTATTCATCTAGAAACAACGAGACAAACCCAGTATGCCCCAAAGCCTGCCCGGTACTGATCGAAATGGCTTGGCGACAACTAAAAAACCTAACAATAAGCAAAAGGCCAAAAGTGACCGCACAACGATTACAAAAACACATGACATAATAGTCCTTGCTTTTGAGCACAACTTTGTCCAGGGATCAGCAACTTATCCTCAAATTGCCCATTAAGCTCCTCAACTTGTCCAAAAGGGTATATTAGTTTGATTTTTTAGCAATCCAATAAGAAATATTGCCAATGGAATGAGTTTTAAACTCCAAATTAGGTCAATTTGACATATCTACAATGACATTTCCAAACTTGTGATATCTGATGGATACATAATGTTAATAAGGTCATTGATATCTAAAGATATAATTTTAACACCTTCACATAAAATACTAATTGAATTAAATTTATACATATATATATATACTAAACATTTAAGATAGATACAACTTACAACAAATATCTTATAACTTTCAAGTCATAGATGGTCAATTCTCTAAGCATAAGAAAATTAGAGCCACAATACCATGCTAACAGTTTCATAGCATAAGAAATGTATATTTTATGGATTGAAAATTATATAATCTAGAAGATAAATTAAACATTTAGAAGACATTTTTTTGCATTTTTATTTGGAAAGATGAAAATGTAAATAAGAAGCTCAGATATGTGTTTTAAATTATTGCAGTAAATGTCAGTCATCGTAAAACTTATGTCATTTCTATTTTTATAAATTTGAATCCTATTTATTCTTATGTTAGACCAGGATAGAGCTTGAGGGTTAGGGGTACCGTGGATTGGATTAGGGCGAGGCCCCCACCTAGGGTCGTAGAGTTGGGAGTTTGTTTGGGGTGGACTTTTAGGGCAAGGATAGCATTAAGGAGGGATGGGATAGATATGCCCTCCCATAATCGGTAGAGTAGGAGAGTGTGTTTGCCCATCCCAAGTTGCGTTAAATTGAAGGCAAGATTACATATTAGTTTGTGAAATATAGGAACCTTCATAGGTAAATTGATAGAGTTGGTAGACATGATAGAGAGATGTTAGATCAATATCATATGTATTCAGGAAACCAAACGGAAAGGGTAGAAAGCCAAAAAGGTGGGAATGTCGGGTTTTAAACTCTGGTACACAGTGTAGATGCCTAACATAATAGAGTTGGAATCATTTTTTGATAGTATCCTCAAGGACTAGATGGTGTATGTGGTTTGAGTGGGTGATAGAATCATTCTTGTTATGGTGATTTCTCATCAAGTGGTAATTAATGTAATTAGTGTCTCTACACTCCAAATTGAATAATGAGCTAAAAGTTCAATTCTTCGAGGATATGGATGGTATCATGTGAGGGATACCGAATGAAGAGAGCATCTTGATTGATGTTGATCTCAATGGTTATGTCGTGTCTTAAAAAAGTGGATTTGAGAGTGTCTATAGGGGTTTTGGTTATGAAGAGAAAAATGAAGAGGGGAAAACTATTTTGGAGTTTGTGGTGGTCTATGAAATGATCCTAACAATACTCACGTCACAAGAGAGACTTCCACCTAGTAACCTTTAATAATGAGAGGAGTAGGAGCCATATTAACTAAAACCTCAATAAGAAGATGAGATGTGCTCTATATAAAGAATGCAAAGTTATATTTAGTAAAACACTCACAACCTAACATAACCTCTTAGTCTTGAATTTTAAGGTTTTAGAGCAGTTACAAATGGTATAGTGAAAGAGTGTCCCTAGAATCAAATGACATGAACTGAGGAGTATTAGGCATGAGGTATTCAGGATTAGGGCCTCCAAGCTCAAAGAATAGGATCTGAACGGAGAGGCTGAGTCAATGTGGGCTAACATTACATTAAAGATTAAGATAATACAAAAAAATGCTTTTGGAGAGTCTACTGGGCGACGTCCACCTATGTAGGAATTGTGATGGTGAAATGATGAATATGATGAAGTGCGGAGAGTAATGAAAGTATGAGAGAGGTTTAAGAAATTACCCAACTATTACACCAATGAGGCCTTTGTATAATATAAGAGAGTTAAGAGTGAGGCAAAAAAGGTGATAGAAATGTATGTCCTACAAGCCAATCATATATGATATGATTTGACATTTATAGTAATATCATTTATTTAAATAGGCAAAACTTCATTACTAGCTTTTATTAGAAGCGTATATTGTAATGAAGTCCTTGATCACATGCAATGATAATTGAATCATGATAAGATAATGATAATGAGATTAATCATCTAGAGGTATGTGATCTAAATGTTCCTAGCCATAGGATCCTTGAGACGGGACATCAAGGATCTGGATAGACTAGTGTGTGTGATGTCTTCTCATATGATGATGACTGATCTCATTCATTATTAGTGTGGGGACACAGATACACACATAGGTGCTCATTAGTGGAATGAGTTCACTGAACTAACCAATTTAGGAAACCTGATCAATATCTTATCAAACTATCTATCAGGTTATTCTTACATCTCAATAGTATGGTTGGATCTTTGACCTGAGTCACCAAAGATGTCTTACTAGATGTATCTTGTACTTTGATTATTGACTTATAGATCACCATCTTCATAGTCTAGTATAGTTGATGTGTTAGGTGCACGAGAAACCCGATGGAGGCAATTGAGTGGAAAACAAGGGTTTGTTCACTCTCGATAGGAGAGAGAGAAAGTCTTATGTGATAGTACTCTAAATCCTTGGCCAAGGTCCTTAAAATAATTGAAAATTGTGTTTTTCAATTGATCCAAACCTGAGTACATGATCCCATAGAGTTGGAATATTTAGGGGTTGACAATCGATGCCAAACCCCTGATCGACAGGGACATTGTATGAACGAAGATTTAAATCCGTATGGTAATTGATGATGGAAAGGGTCAATGGTTGTTATTTAACTCTCCAAAGTCATTTGGGATCATAGGATGTGGCTTGTACCCTTTATAATCAGAAAGCAATAAAAATTGTTATCGTATAACGGTTTTGAATTAATTTAAAAGAATTCTTCTTTTAAACTAATTAAGATTTCAACCAAATTGACTATTGGGCCTAGTGTTCTTCTTTTAAATTAATTAAGATTCCAACCAAATTGACTATTGGGACTAGTGGG
This sequence comes from Cryptocoryne crispatula var. balansae, assembly GCA_036172225.1. Lineage (NCBI taxonomy): Eukaryota > Viridiplantae > Streptophyta > Magnoliopsida > Alismatales > Araceae > Cryptocoryne > Cryptocoryne crispatula. The sequence continues at coordinate 26,989,941 of CM069932.1, forward strand.
TCACACACATTAGATATGGTCAATAAGATGAGGGCATGGACTTAATTTTATTGAATTTTTGGATTTTTGTGAAAAATTTCATCTTCTATATATAAATGACTTATGAAGCCAAACCCTAACAAGCCATAGGGCTGGAGCATGTCCCAAGCAACCTCTCTCCCTCATGTCTCATCTAGAAGGTGATCTCCTATGGTCAAGCCTTGGAGGAAAGGAAAACTCATCTATTGAAGTAGATCGTGTGGATACCGCCAGGGACCATACACTTGAACAGTTTTCAACAAGGAGGAATGCCCTCTCTTCATCCATGGTGAGGAATTTTGAAAATCCCATGAGGTACTCTCGTTCTACTTCATATTCAGTTCTTGGTTTTACTTGTTCAGCATCGACTAAGACAAAGATCATGGTTTTAAGAAATCAAAATTTTTCCGTTGTCATGTATTGATTCCTTACAAAAGGCAGTTAGACAAGCTAGGGAGTTAACTTGTAGCAAGTTATATGACAAATTGGGTATAAAGGAATGTGAGAAAGATATTTATTGTCTATCATTTTATAGTAATTTTTTAGATTTATCTAGATATTTGAACCATTTAAATATCTAAAAAATAGTATACTAATATATTATATCAATGACCGCGTGATGGTCAAAATTGCATAACGTGGCAGGCGACTACGATTTTTGGTCTAACCTAGAGTTGACTGTGACAAAAATTGGATCCGTCAACGCAACTACAAATCGGGTCTGCATCACACTCAGGTGGTGTTTGATCTTAATTTGAAAATCATAACTCTTAATTTCGTGTCTAACCTCTCAATGAGTGGTAAAAAAGTACTTAATTTGTTTAACACATAAGTGTTGACATGTCAAATTCGCCTAATTCAAAACATAAAACTCAATTTTTTATAGGGTAACATGTGTGCTTGATTTGAAAATGATACTAGATCTTTTAGTGATGATTCAGAGTTTTATTGAGTATAGTTGGATGTTTTTCGGAGGTTTCCTAGTGAAGCCATATTTCTAAGTGAAAGCCATGCTTAAATCATGGAAGCATGGAAATTAGCTTCTTGATCAAAGCCTAATGATTTAACATTGAAGGCTATGATCAAATTCTCATTATGTATGTGTTTTGGTTCGTGTCGTGTCTTTTCGATTGCCATTGGGTTTGTTTCAACCAGTGTTGGATCATCCATTCACTACCTAAACTTCAGAATGATATTATGAAGTCTTTGGGCATGTGGTGGTTGATGCACTAGTGTATAAAACTTCCTCAGCCTGTTATCTTTCCAATCAACAAACAGCATCGAATTCCGAGTTCGTGAGAGATCGTAGTAATTTTTGGAACGTGGGCCCATAATTGTAGTCCCATATGTCCTAGGCTAGGGCATATACGCCCACCCTCGGGGGTACATGCCCATGCGCCCTACTAGGGGGCATATGCCCACACGCCCCTGACCTAGGGCGCATGGCACCGATTTTTAACCCCAAGACTACATCCATCCAGATAAGACCGAAAATCCTATTTTGATTATTCAAGATTTTTTTAAGATTATCATCCAATTTGGATGTGCTCTTAGAGAAAAATGCATGCACCCCAGGGTGGGGCGCATGCACCCTGGGGTGAGGCGTATGTGCCCCACCCCAGGGTGCATTGTCCCAAAATAATAGGAACCGATAGACCCAATTTTCTCCTATAAATTGAGCCAATTTCTAATGTTCCAAAGGTTGGATCACGAGCACCCAGGCATCCCAAGACTCCTTCTACCCTCCCACTATTTTATGGTGATTTTAGAGAGAGAAATTTGTGTGTTTAGAAAGAGAGAAGTCGGTTCGAGCTCATCTGGCCAAGCCAATCTTCTTCGATCTCTATAGAATTCTGGGGACATTTACTGCCCAAGCCACCTCAAGAAAAGTTCTTCCTCTCCCAGTCTTATTTCATTTGAAATAGATGGCACACAATTCCGACATTGGTGCTGGTCATGGCAAGCCCTGACCGATCTTGTTCCTATTCGGCTTTCTCCACGAACCCATATTTGCTTATATCTTTTATAAACGGGCTCAGATTTGATCCATTCTTCTTTCTATATATTTATTTCATTATATTTATCTATCTTTTATCTTTTTACATTTTTTATAGCTTTAGTCTGTTAATCTTAAAAAACAAAAAAGAGAGTTAGAAATAACCCAAATCTAGAAAGTTCTTATTTAATTCTTTGTTTTATGTTATTTTTCTTTACATCTACTCCACCCCATCTAGTTCTAATAGTTGTTTCACTTGTTTTTATTTTCTATTTGCACAGAAATTAAGCACCCACACGTTGAGGACTCTTCTTCATCGGCCGGCCGAAGAAAGAGAAGCTAGAACCCACCCCACTTTTCTCGCTAAGGTACACACACAATCAACTTTCGATTTATTTCTATTGGATAAAGCGAGAATGCGATTCCAAGTGATCACGTTCTTATTTTATTCCATGCATTAATTTATTTCTTTCTTTCTTACCCACATGACTTGGATAGTCCCTTCAACATCCAAGTGATGTTAAAGGTCGAGTATCCAGGGATCAATGTGAGTGTGGGTAATGAAGGGATCACCTCCTTCCTGATGGAAATGTATGCCCTACAAGCCAATCATATGTGATATGATTTTACATTTCTTATAATATCTTATTCAGTATAAATGGCATAATCTTCATTACTTGCACTATCTAGATGTGACTATCGTAATGAAGTCCTAGGTTGTATGCAATGATGATTGAATCATGATGAGATCATGATACTGAGATCAATCATCTAGAAGCATGTACTCTAAATGTTCCTAGTCGTAGGATTCTCGAGACAGGACATCAAGGATCCGGTAAGCCTAATGTATATGATATCTTCTCATACGATGAGAATGACTGATCTCATTGGTCATCAGTGTGGGGACACTGAGATACATGTACAGGTGCTCATTAGAGGAATGAGTTCACTGAACTGACCAGTATAGAATCCCTGAATGGTATCTTACCGAACTAACGATCAGGGTATTCTATCATCACGGTTGCACGATTGGATCTTTGACCTGAGTCGCCAAAGATGTCTTGCCGAGCGTACCATGTACTTTGACTATTGACTTATGGATCACTTAGTATTGTGGTCCTGTATAGTTAATGGATTGGGTATATGGGAAACCCGGTGGAGGCAATTGAGCGGACAATAGGGGATCATCCACTCTCGGTAGGAGAGAGAGAATGTCCTATGGATAGTACTCTAAATCCTTGGCCAAGATAAATATGATAATTGGAAAAGGTTTTTCCAATTGATCTAATTATGAGTACAAGATTCCATAGTGTCGGTATATCTAGGAGTCGACAGTTGATGCCGTACACCTATCCGACCGGGACATTAGATGGACGAAGTTTTGTATCCATGTGGTAACTGATGATGGAAAGGCTCTTTGGAGAGGAGTTTATCCCCGAAGCCGTTTGGGATCATAGGATGTGACTTGTACCCTTTATGATCGGTAGACTGTTAAATCTATTATGAGATAATAGATTTAATTTAAAAAAAGTTTTTCTTTTAATTAGGCCTCAACCAAATGGGCTCTTGCACCTAGGAGGTCACACACATAAGGACCAATCCGTAAGTTTGGGGGCTTGGGTTAACTTATAGAATAAGGAGGGGTTTTTGTGAAAAACTCCAAGTTCTATAAATAATAGCAATGAGAGCAGAAACCCGATCAAGCCAAGGAAGCTCCATGCGCCCCAGCCACCCTCCTTCGCTGTCTCCCACCCCAGCTGCCACCATTCGATAATGGAGTTCCGTTCGGGACGAGTGGTCGACGCCAGCGCGGAGGAGAACCCGACTTCGGAGGTGGTTCATGTGGATACGACTAGAGGCCGCACACTTAAGTGGCTGAACGAGCATGGGAATGCTCAATCTTCTCCGGTCTTTAGGGATTATTTGAATCCCACAAAGGTACGTGTTCGAAATCATTTCGAATACCAGTTTTTATGACGTCGTTCAGTTTCGATCGAGACCAAGACAATGATATACGAGGAATCGGATATTTTCTGCTGCACCAATCTGATTGGATTGATTCCCAACACTTCCCTCTCTCTACTCATCCCTAAGGGATGCCGACCTGGAAACACCCCATTTCTGGAGTCGACAACTAACCCTCTTTTGGTGACCATAGTAGGACAAGCAATGTCTTTATTCATGGGTGCTTAATCTTTATGTGCAACTAGCAACTAGTTCTAGTTCTAGACTCATTCCCGTGTGAGCCAATCTTTCTTTCCACATCTTTCAATCCGATTTCATCTTAAAATTGCTGATTTCACCTTATTCTATTAGATCCAAGTCTTTTATTTAATTTTTGTCATTTATTTTAGTCGACTCCTGTGTGAACCTGCCACTGTTTTCAAATTGGTTCCCGCGCGAACTAACCTTCTTCTTCAAACCGGTTCCCGTGTGAACCAAAGCATGTTTTCAGCATTCCATACCAAGTTGTTATCATATTCTAGCAGGTTATTTCACCCTCAAATCAGTCACCACGTGACTCTCTTTTGCCTTTAATTGTCATTTAAACCGGTTCCTGCACAAACCACCCTTTTCTACTACAAATCGGTTCTCACGTGAACCAACTTTTTTTTTTACTTTGGTTCCCACGTGAACCAAACCACTTTATTCAGGTCTATCCCTATGTGGATTAGACATTACACCACCTTTATATTGGCCCCACGAGGCCCTCTTCTCACCACAATAGGTAAGTTCTCTCAACCCTTACCCCCATTTTATTTTAGTCATTTATTTTATTCACATTATTATGAAGGCTCCTCCCTTTGACTTAAAATCAAGTCAAACAATAAATAGGAAAAAGGATAAGATATGGATAGATTTGATCTTTTTGTTAAGTGTTTTCAGACACCAGATGGTAAGAGGAGAAGATTCTTGCCAAGCAGGTAAGTCTTCTTATGCATTTCTATGTTTCATTTTTATTTTTTTTTACTTCTTATCCTCTGTTGTGTTAAGAAGGCTATGCCCATTGACAAAAGCAAGGGCCAAGCCAAAGAGTCATACTAACCAACATGTTCAAAGTGGTGTCATAGACGAAAACAAACTGATATAATCAAAGCAAAACCATACAAGTAGAAGCAAACAAGGTCCAAACATGATGTAATGCAGGTACATGATGTAGGCATGAATCAACTCTTTCCATCACCCTCTCTAAGAGACTACTCTCGAGGAGGAGGTAGTGATGCGTACAATCTGGTGGCCTCCTCATTCCTCCGGTGCTTAGGAGAGAAAACTAAATAATCAGCCACACTTGGTGTATGGCTACACTCTGGAAAGGCCCCTGCCTGAGGAGTGCAGCCGCGACTTCGGTGAGAGCTGCTATGGTGGGTACCACTCTAGTGGGTCGGACTCTAAGATGGTTGTCAGGTAGTCTAGCGATAGAACCAAAGCTTTGCTTGAGTCGATACTAGATCAAGACAAATCTAGTACTAACTCTGCTCTAGCAAATGGATCACACTCGTGAATCGCTGCCACATGCTGTGTATCCATACCCCGCATCACCTCATAAGGACGGCGGTCTCGAGTCAGCAACTTCGTCTAGTAATCAAGGCGAAGTTGAGCCATCTCCAGAGTAGGGGTGCGCATCCGTAGCTTAACCTCCAAGGCCTAGATCTGGGAAGTAGACTCTAAGGGGAAGAAGCAGCAACCAACCACTCCAAATTTGCCACCTACAAGCAAGATAGAAAGCTAAGGCATTAGAAGGACAAAGAGCAACCATGATAGAGGCTGTGAAAGAAAATTACTTAATATCTTTCTCTGCCAGGGTCCTCTTCACGGTAGATAACTCCTCTCGCAGAGCAACTACCTCCTCAGATAAAGAAGCATCTCCTACACGGGCCTTGCGCTATTGCAAAGAAGAAACGAAGAGCAAGTCATATTCTATAGGCAATATAATCAAAGAATATGAAGAACATAAGCAATACACATCTCTACCTCTAAAGCCGCCTAGAGAGAGGCAACCTGCTCCTCCAAAGCCCTAATTTGTAACTTGTACTGGGCTAATAAGGCACGAGTGTCCTAAAAGAAAATTTTTGTGAGACAAGGCAATAGAATTTAATAACAAAGAGCTGGTGAAAAGAGCTATTTTGGACAGCAATGTCAAAGAGATGACCATAGGTTGCACCATAATGCCAATGGGACTCAGTGTCATCGATGACCATCGAGAACACAATGGTTCTCTCTGCTTCCCAATACTCAAGTGTAGACCTATACTTGGCCACCCAGTTCATTGAGTGCTAGAAGAGAAAGATGATCAAGATGCTCCAAACTGCTATGACCAAGGAGAAGGTATAAGTAACTCCACACCTGAAAGAACACTCTATCAGCAAACTCAAACATTTACAACATGCGAAAGAAAAAGAACAGAGAGAAGAATACTTGAAAAAAGGGTGTGAAGCCGCCAACTGATACCATGCTACTATTCGGGGAGAGACTGGCAAGCAAATGAGCTAAAATAGTCTTACCCAGGCATACTTCCTCATCGTATCAAGATCTGCCAGGAAGGGAAGAAATCGCAAGTGCACCCACTCTATCTTGTTGCCCAGCAACAAGTGCCCAAAGAAGAAGATAAAGAACCTCCGAAGGTCTTGGTCTACCACTGGGGTCTTAGGGAAGTTGTACAGTGTAGCCAACACCTATTTTATTAGGCATCGCTCGTAGTCCCCGATGTCCTCCCCGGTTAGCATGTGAGCCTCTAATAGGCCCACCAAATCGAGTCACTCCTTTCGGGTGATCGACAGTACCACCTCATCATGTGACTGTGGAGGGTAGAAGGAGAGGAGATACAATGGCATCTGTGAATAATCTCCATAAGTGTAGCCGATAATAGGTTAGCCGTAAACTCAAAGCCTTGAAATGTGGGTCATGTCCTCTAAGGTGAGGACCATGTGGCCCCATTGCAGCATAAAGGAGCAGGTGGATGCATCCCATTACTCTCGGAGGACTTGGATCAAAGCCATATCCTCTCAAAATGGGATCACCCTCAGTACAGGGCCGAACTCCATCTCATCCAGGTGTTGGCGCTAGAAAGAGCGAAGGCGCCAGTAAGCCAGTCGCACTATGGCTCAAACTACTTTGATTAGAAATTTTTACAGTGAAAGATTTTTAAATTTTGGATGATCAAGCTGTGGAGGTTCGAGTTGATGAGTAGATTATATAATTTAGACACCTTTTCTATCAAACTAGTGGTTTACAATTTTAGACACTATCCATTTGTGATGTTTTCCTATATTATTTTTGGTCAATGAGACTAATGGGGTGTTTGGTTGCATGATAATTTTTGATACATTTGCTTGTTAAAAACATGTATTAAAATAAAAGTGAACCAACTCATGACATAAAATTATCATGTTTGGAGGGATGTGATAACAAAAAGGAGTAACTACCATACATGACCAAGCAAAGTGGGAGACCACAAGAAAAAAGAAAGAGGTGAGATCCTCTTTTTTTGTTTAAAAAGAAAATCACTTTCAAAGAATAAAGTTGTCATGGTTGTCAAACACTTTTTTAACAATTTTTCTTATAATTTTTAAAAATAAAAATAAAAATTTCTGTTATCATGCAACTAAACACCCCACTTTTGTTAGAGACCATTGTTAAATTGGTGACAGTTGAGATATTATTTTGTTATATCCTTTCATCCTGGAATATTTTCTTAAGAGAGTTACTTTCCCGTTTTTGCCCTACCCAATGTTTCTGTCCTTGCCCCAGGGTGTGACAATTTTGAGGATAAACATATACATTTATTTTTTAAAGTTTGTTATATTATATTTACATATCTTTTTTATTTTTCATGTAATATTCAAAAGTGTCTTCTTAATCAACTTATCATATAGTAAATTTAAAATATAATTTAAAAATGTAAATAGGTTTCTACATCTTTGATGTGCATGGCGCCCATCCGGTCGTGCTTAGGGATGTCAATGGTAGCGGATTATCCGATTATCCGACCCGTTCGTTAACTTAATGGACGGTTAAAGGATCATCGAAAATTTCCGAATAGGTTATCCTTAGCCGTTTACCGATTATCCGTCTTTTTAACGAATACGGTCACGAATACAATATAAACCGAACCCGATAAACCGTTTCCGAACCCGTTAAGTAAAGTTTGATCCAACGGTTGAAAATATATCAACATCTAATGTTCAAGAAATATGTCAATCTCAAAAACCTTAAAATTAATTTGTGAGAATCCCCGAGTCCGACCTTTCAACTTCTGCCTGTTCCTTCTTCCTTGCTCGACGCCCTACCTGTTGCATCGTTGCACCTTCACCTTGACGTGGTGGCTGGCGGCTACATCAAGGACCTATTGGTTTTGGGTGGCCGGTGTGACCTTGGCTGCATTATTGCGCCTCGGCTACATCAAGGACCTATTGCACCTTCACCTTGACGTGGCGGCTGGCGGCTACATCAAGGACCTATTGGTTTTGGTTTTGGGTGGCCGGTGGTCCGCGTGGTGTCTGCGAGGCTCCCAACTCTCTCTCTCCTCTGGTTCACCCGCAGCACTGTCACCCCTCTTTCGCTCTCGTCTTGGAACATTCTCATGAACTTGACAGACGTGGATCATTGTATGCAATCGTCCATGTTACTTAGTTATCTTGGATCATAGGTAAGTTCATTCCCTACTTTTGTTGCAAAGGTATATTATTTGGCAAATATTTACTTCATGGTGCTAGTATGCATGATATCTCTGTATTATCTTACTACGATATTTAAGTATACGTGTTAGAAGGAAGTTAACATTTTTTTTGTGTATATTAGGTACCTTCTAGTAATGCTTATATATTTGTTAATTGACCGTTAACCGACCGTAAACCGTTTTTAAGCGGATATTACAATGCGGTTCGCGGATACACCCATTACCGATAGTTAACGAACAGTAAATGGATACCTTTTTTCTTATAGGATACGAATGCGGATAATACTATTATTCGACCCGTATCCGACCCGTTGACATCCCTAGTCGTGCTGCATGCCAATGGCTCCACAATGCGTTGCAACAGGTGCGTCTCTGGGCGCTCGCGGCATTGTAGATTAGAGAGCAATTATGGAATTAAGAGTTTAAATTGGATTAAAACGTTATTTTATTTACGATAAACACAAGAAAATAGAGCTTAACTTCCAAAGAAATTGCAGAAACTTCAGAATTAGAGAATCCCAAGTCCCATCCAAACTTCATAAGGTTGTTGTGGTAATTATGTGTCCGTGCAACTCACATTTTGACAAGTATTATTGTTAGACTGAATTTCTGAGTTTTAAAATCTAGATAATTTTATACAAATATCAAAATAAATCAAATAAATTATGCAAATAAAAAATTCAGAAACAATGACTTTGGTTTCTTTTTGTATTTTTATCACTAAGTTGATTTTGGTAAGTTTTCTTATTTAACAGTATTTTAGTTTAAAAATTAGATAATTTATAAAAATTAACAAATAAAAACTAAATTATAAAATTTTTAGTACATAATAATTTTCAAACTTAAAATTTATTTATAAACTCAATATTTTTTCTATGCTTGTTTATTTTAGAGAATTTTTCTAATTTGAGAAATTAGAAAGTTTAAAAGTTTTGGTGGTTTTAGTGACTGAAATTATTTTTTAAAGAATAGTTGGTGATATCCGATGCCCTGACAGTAATGCTGGTGATGCATTATTTGTATTAACTATTGTTACAAGATGATTAAAAGTTTATCATATTGATCAATAGTTAATAATTAACTAGCCAAAAAAGGTGCTTCCCACGTATACCTGTGATATTTTAATTTTTTTAATGATAAAAATATGTATAAAAGTATTATGATAAATTTTTTGTATATATAAATGTGTTTAAAATATATTTATTACATCAGGATTATAATTAGTAAAAATATATAAAAATATACATAATTCAATGTGATATATCATAGCTGGTAAAAATAATTACAATGATATAAAGAATAATAGAGCTATGTAAAAATATAGATTAGATTACTACATGTGGTACATATCTTTTGAGCTAGCCAAAAATTGGGGGGGTGCATGGGATGCAACGAGGGACGGTGCAGATCTCCTTTGAGAAAGTGCATTTTCTGCAAATGGATGTTTCCACTACTTTTATGTGCATCCAAACTCAAACTCAAACTTAGAGCCTTGTCCCAAAATGGTGGGGTCAATTACATATATTCATCTTTTCCATGCTCCACAATTTACTATTAGCTCCTCCCGAATGCCTAGTTCTTCCAATTTATATTAGATACGTCTATGCTAAGTTAACTTGAGCCTATCTCTCTATCTCTTCTATGTCGGCAACATCAAGGTCTCAATTTATCTGACAGGTGCCACAAGAGAGAGCCACCTGATATGCCCAAATAAATGAAATCTTCACTTCTTTATTATATCTTCTATTCTCACAACTTTCACTTTGTCTCTAATGCAATTGTTGCATATTTTATCTACTTGTGTGTGACCACATCTACCGTAAGTCAAAAGACTTAGTCGTATTTGAGGTAATCTCGTCAATTGAGGAGCGGCCGGCATGTTGCCGAAATACCGATTCTTCCTCAAATCTTGTGGGAATGCGTGCCGGGGGAGAGAACTTTGAATTTAGGACTTCGGCACCAATATACATGCGGTGTGCATAGAGGTGCATACATGTAAACAGACCGGTCCTCCGGGGCGCCAGCCCCGCACCTATTTTCATGGCAACCCCAATCTAATTCCCTACAATTTAGGAGAAGTCACAGAGTGGGGAGGGGTTGTCAGGACCTCATTTCCTACTTTCGCAGCTAAAGAAAAAAGAAGTAAGGAGAGGATCGCAGAAAGCGACAAGGGTTGGATGGCATCAACTTCCTGTTTCGGAGAGGCGGTGATCATAGGATAAAAAAATGGGTGACAACGGGTCCGCAAGAGGAGGAGGAGGAGGGAGAGAGGGAGAGAAAGAACAAAAAATCCCTCCCTCTCCACAGAGTGACAGCAATGCACCAAAGTTCCCTCGGCTGAAGCTCCGATGCAAACCCCCCTCGGCTTTGATCCAACAAAAGCAGCAACAACCGCCATCTCTCCTCCCAACAACTAGTAGCTATGGTTTCGTCCTGCAGGGGAGGCGGCTGCAACACCTCCAACAGGACTTTGTGGTTTCTGTTCTTGCTGTCCCCATCCTTCTTCAACAGAAGCCTGCGCATCAATAAGAGGAGAAGAAAAGGAGTCCGATTCTCCCTCAGGCAGAGGCTACAGCGCACACAAAACAAAAAAAAAGAAGGGGAAAAGAGTAAGTTATCTCATGGATCTTAAGCCTCTCCCGTCGTCTTCTACCTCCACCAACACCCTACGCACCCTCGACAACGACTCCCTTCGGGAACTAGTGTGATAGCATCAATCTGACCTGCAGCAACCTTAGCCCCTTGACCACGGAGTTCCCGACGACCCCTTGCGACATGGACGACAGCGGCAGTTACTGCGATGGTTGGTTGCCTGCACAACAGTGGGTGGCCTCACGGTTGCTCCAGATGACAGCCACAGCAGCCACGACAGCACCACGTCCGTCGACGGATCCCACGGCAATGCTCGCGGCGTCAGCTGGCTGCACAGTAGCTGCAGGGTCAATTTCACCAGAAGCCATAGCAGCGGCAGCAACCACGGCAAGCTCCCCCTATCGGCAAGGAGTCCCACAAGGGGACTTTGTTCCGTTTGCTCGATCAACAGCTTTGTCTTACGAGGGCATTTCCCATTCCCCCGGCGGCAAGTGGCCTCGCAGGGCACTTCGGCGGCTTTGACGGTAGTTGCCTCCGCCAGCGCCTTCGGGGGACTCCTCGTGATGGCATCTTCAAACTCCCTCTTGAAGTCATCTTCGAACTCCTCTCTTCCGATGGCAATGGCAGCCTCCGATCCCTCTCCTTGGTAGCACCCGCAGACCTTGTCGACTCCCACGATAGTGGTAGCAGATCCCGTTGGGGCTTCATTGACTCATCCGATGAGAGAGGGTGTAACGTTTCGTAAAAAAAATTGTAACGCTCGCCTCCCCCTCGCCGATTTTGCCGCTCCACCTTGCTGTTTTTACCCCGTCTCCCATCCCCCGTTCTCCTTGCGACATCCCGACGGTTACGCAAGCTCATCACACCGATCTCCCTCTTTCTCGCTCTCTCTCGCTGTTCCCTGTGCCGGTCTCCCTCTCCCACCCGGAACTTCGCGATGTCCTTGCCAGTTACAAAACACCCCACTATCGATCTCTCTCCCTTGCCAGAAACCCCCCTCGTCGAGCTCTCTCTCCCTCTTACTCTCTCTCTCTCTTCCTATCGCCGACGTCGCCGTCTCCTTTTTGGCTATGCAGCCCCCCTCGGTCTCTTTCTCTCTCTTTTTCGAGCCACGTCTCCGTCTTCCTCCCCCCATCGACTTTTCTCTCTCATCATCGCATCACTACCGCTTGCGTGCAGCCGCACGCTTGGGTTCTGCCGGTCGCCTAGGCCGCGTGAACCGCGGCTGTCGCCGTCGCCACCTGGGCCGAGCGAACCGCGGCTTCCGCCACCATCAACGTTCCTGTCCCGGCCACCTTCCCACGCACGACCCGCCGCCGGCCAGCCGCCTTGCGCGCCAGCACCTGTCTGCCGCCATGCAAAGTGCCGCACCCGGCCTCCGCCAGCCGTTCCTGCCCTGGGCCTCACACGCGACCACGCCTCATGCACGTTGATGCCGCCACCCTCGGCCTTGCCAGCTTGCCTGAAGCCTCCGCCCAGCCGCCTCCCTTATGTCGCCTTGTCCGCACGACCCACCGCCCGGTCAGCAGATCTCGCACGCCAGCGTCGTGCCTGTCGTGTGTCCGTGCGACCAGCCACCGCCGTGCCTCCTTCCCCTTCAACCGTCGGTACCCCCTCTCCTTCCTCCTCACCCTCGCCATCGCCGTTTGGCCGCTGCCCAGCCGTCGCCGCCGATGTGAGCCCCTCCGTCGCCGTCGATTGCCTTGCCGGACCTCCCCTGTTCTGGCTGGAACCGCCGCGAGACTTCCTCGCCACCGCCACCGTTGCCCAGCCTCCACCCTCATCTCGTTGCCGTTTTGTGCTACAGCCTCCCCCGGTTGCCTTCAAACGCCGTCACCATTGTGCACCTGTAGCCCCTCGGTCGCCGGCGCCGGCGAGTGCCGCCACCGCCCTCTGTCGCGATCTCCGCCGTTTGAACCGCCTGGTCCAGCCTCTGGCTCAGCACCCCGAGCCACTGGTTGAGCCGCCCGGTTCAGCACCAGTTAAGCAGTTTTTGAATTATTCGATTTATTAATTCTGGGAATCAGAGTTAAAGCCAGGAAAATTATCAGAAAACCCAAAAAAATCCGAAAAATTCACAGAAGTTTCCAAGTAGGTTTCTCAAGCTTGTCTATGTATTTGACCTCATTTGGATAAGAAAATATGCATAATTTAACTTATGGATCATAAGTTGATTAGTTTTAGACTTTGGACTTGTGATTAATGATTTTCTCAAAATCTTTGAAATCAAAAACTTGAAGTTGGTATTTTATATATCATGGAACATGTTTAGCATGACTATGCTTGGGTAGAAGCCTTTTATATCAAATTTGATCTTATGAAAATTATGTATGTGATTATATGCTAGATTGGACCTAGAATTGAAATATAATTATGTGTAGACTTGTAAAACTCATGGGTCATCAAATTATACCTTTTAGGACCTGTTTTAGTCAGATTATGGTTGATTACATCAGAACTTAATTTGTTTAGTTTATGCCAAGCTTGATTTAAGTTGATTGTCTTGTATATGTAATTAAGTAAGTCTAGTTCGACTTGTCATTGCATGTGTGTGGATCATGTAAATTTTGATTAGTCTGGTTTCAGATTATGTATTATGTCATACATGATATGATTATGTTCATATGGTCGTGTTTGGTTTATGTTTGATTTAGAATATGTCAACCAAGTCGGTTAGTACAAGTCTTGTCTAATTTATGGTAAAATATGTTTAATTTGGTTTCAGATCATGGGCTATGCTATGCATAGTTAGTCATGTCAATTTGATCATGATTAGTATGAGCTGTCATTGAGAACAAGTTTAATTAAATCGAGTTATCATATGTCTTGTCAAGTTCGTTATGAATGTTATGTTTTGCATGAAAGGCTATGAAATTAGATGTTTATGTCATGTATGCATGGTATGGTCAAGTATGTCATTATTTGAAATTATGTTATGAACTCTTGATATGACGTGCTATGAAAGCTTCGCCAGCCTATGTTAGTCAATTGCCCATGGGCAGGGGAAACTTAGATGAATCCGGCCCTCCCATAGATCCCGGATTATCGCAGTTTTCCCTTAGCGTCACCACTGCCTAGGTGCACTTTGGGCTAGCTTAGTATATGTTACTTCTATATATATTAGAGCTGGTGAAAGCATTTTGTACATGTGAAGCAAGATGACCAATTCCTTGCTCTTTGCCTATGTGCTTTGGAAAGAATATGAAATTATGTTACTTGTGTGTCATGTATAGATGTTAAATCATGTCATGTTAGAAAAATCAGATTTGTCTTGTTTTAATTTGGTCATGTTAAGTTAAGTCTTGAGGTCATTTAAATGATATTTGTTAAGTTTGTATGGTCTTGTGTGCATTGGTCTAGAATTGAGTAACATTGGCATAATCTTTTCATTAATGGTAATCATGGTTTGGTTATGGGTTATAGATAAATATAGAAGACATTCTATACATTTGTATTACATCTTAAGTTAGATATATTATCTATCATTGCTTGATTATATGTTAGTTATCCGATTGGCAAGAAAAGGGTGTAAATCCTACGGAGTCCCCGGACTCACCCCGTTGTGGGTTAAATTTTTTTCAGCAAGTTTTGAAGATCAAGAGCCTGGCTTGGAGGCTTAAGAGGAGCCCATGGAAGAACCAGCATCCCCTGGAGTTGCATAGAGATCTTTTGCATTTACTAGATGACTAGTCGTGGACTAGTGGGTTGTCATGAAGTTGCACTATGTCTAATTGTTTTCATTAAGAGATTAGAACTTGTGAATGAACTTGGATTAGTGTTTGGTTATTAAATGTTTAGGTTATGTTAAGATCTTGTGGAATTAGATGTGGACTTGGTTATTAGAATTGTTACATGTTGTTTGGGTTACGGAATCTGAGTGTTGGGTTTCATCCCACTGTCACGACGTTATGTTTTCCGTTGCATAAGTTTTGGTTTTATGTTGCTTATTTTCTGGGTCGTGACAGAGGGGGCTGCCACTCTCTACAGTCTATCTGGCGGTCGGAGGTCCTGCGAGGGAAGATAACTCCGACAATGGCCCTTTCTTTCAGCATATCTCTTCGGGGAGATCCCTTGCGATGGCAGTGCCGGGTTCTTCCCCTCGGCGACGACAGGTCTTGTGAGAGAGCTCGGCCCAGAGTCTTCTTCTTTTCCAATGGCAGCCTCGGTAAATGCCCAATCGCCACCAATGCGGCATAGTGCGACGGCGCGGAAAGCCGCCGGGAGGTGCTGCCAGAGGAATGGAGGCCGTGAACGGGAATTTCTTGCCTCTGAGTGCTTGCGACCACCTGAACCGCTGTCATCTATGGCCGTAAGGACGCCAACCGCAGAGATGGGATGGGGCATCGGTTGGTTGAGCGCCCGGATGGTCCGGGACCATGGTGCCTATCCGGTGGGGCTCAAAGGCGACCATGGCATTAAAAAAGAGAGAGCACGGCTGTGCATCACTGGGAGCTAAAGCCAGGCCCAAATGGGACGGCCTTCTTCTGCGGTAAGGGGGATCCATTGGAAAGAGGCCCATTGGGCCAGCAAGAGATGCCAGACCGTTGAGGCCGTCTCGGCTGATTCTACTCGTAGAAGGCCTAAAGGCTTTGACAAATAAAATAAATTTAAATAAAAATTGAAAATGCAAAATGCCATATTAAATAAAGGGTGAGCTCAAAATTTAAGCGTCCTAGGATGGTTATTTCGGCTACGTCCTGGGTAAGAGCTCCTGGACATTGGCGCAGGCATGCTCCTGTTGCAAACAGTTCCATCTCCCTGGTGTGACAAGTCAAAAGGCTTAGTTGTATTGGAGGCAATCTTGCTCGATCGAGGAATGGCCGGCATGGCATGCTGCTGAAATGTCGATTCTTCCTCCAATCTTGTTGGAATGCACGTTGAGAGAGAGAACTTTGAACTCAGGACTTAGGCACCAATATACATGCAGTGTGCATAGAGGTGCATACACGTAAACAGAGGATCCAGTCCTCTGGGGCGCCAACCCCACACCTATTTTCATGGCAACCCCAATCTAATTCCCTACAATTTAGGAGGAAGTCACGGAGCGGGGAGGTGGCATCCGAGCCTCATTTCCTACTTTCGCAGCTAAAGAAAAAAGAAGTAAGGAGAGGATGGCGGCAAGTGGTAAGGGTTGGACGGAAGCCAGCTATCGGCGATCGCAGGATAAAAAAATTGGTGACAACAAGTCCACAAGAGGAGGAGGAGGGAGAGAGGGAGAGAAAGAACAAAAAATCTCTCCCTCTTAGCAGAGCGACAGCAGTGCACTGAAGCTCCCTCGGCAGAAGCTCCAACGCAAACCCCCCCTCGGCTTTGATCCAACAGAAGCAGCAACAACCGCCATCTCTCCTCCCAACAACCAGTAGCTGCGGTTTTGTCCTGCAGGGGAGGCGGCTGCATCACCTCCAACAGGACTTTGCGGCTCTTGTTCTTGTTGTCCCCATCCTTCTTCAACAGAAGCCTGCGCATCTACAAGAGAAGGAGAAGAAAAGGAGTCCGATTCTCCTTCCGGCAGAGGCTGCAGCACACACAAAAAAGAAAGAAGAAGAAGAAGAAGAAGAAGAAGGGGAAAAGAGTACGTTATCTCATGGCTCTCAAGCCTTTCCTGTTGTCTTCTACCTCCACCAACACCCTACGCACCCTCGGCAACGACTCCCTTCGAGAACCAGTATGATAGCATCAATGATGGCCTACAGCAACCTTAGCCCCTTGACCACGGAATCCATGGCCATGTTAACCTCCCGACGGCCTCTTGCGACATGGATGGCAGCGGTAGTTACCGCAAAGGTTGGTTGCATGCACAATAGTGGGTAGCCTCACGGTTGCTCTAGATGACACCCACAACAGCCACGGCCTTCACGGCAGCACCACATCCGTCGGCGGATCCCGATTCCAGTTCCGCGGCAATGCTCGCGGCGTTAGCAGGTTGCACGGCAGCCGTAGGGTCAATTTCACCTGCAGCCAGCAGTGGCAACTCGTAGTGGCAGCAGCCACGGTGATCGCTCCCCCGTCGGCAAGGAGTCCCACAAGGGGACTTAGTTCTGTTGGCTCGATCAACAGCCTTGTCTTACGAGGGCATTTCCCATTCCCCCGGTGGCAAGTGGCCTTGCAGGGGGACTTGGCGGCTTCGACGGCAGTCACCTCCACCAGCGCCTTCGGGGACTCCTCACGATGGCATCTTCAAACTCCCCCGTGAAGCCATCTTCGAATCCCTCTCTCGGAGGAAACCTAGATAAAAAGTGTCTCACATCTTTTTACGTTCAACAAGAAAATCTCAATTAAAACATAAATTTGTAATGGTTGACAAAAATCTCTTTTAACAAGTTTTGTTATAAAAATATAAAATTATACTAAAAACTCAATTTATCATGCAACAAAACACCACATTAAGTTTATAGCAATTTTCCTTGTATGTTCCAAAAAGTGACGGTGAGTACATTTAGGCATGTTAATTTTGTAATTGGTTCATATAATATCTTGGTGTATTACAATGAGAACATAGCACCTTTTTCTCCGCATTTGATTGTTCATATTTATTTTCTTTGAAGAAAGAAGAATTCCCTTAAGCATACATGGTAGAAACTTTAGGTGCAGTGGAAATCTAAAGAAGCTTTGAGTTTCACCTTGAAAAATAAAGGACTAATAACATGAAGAAGGAGATCCATAAGAAGAATTTGACTTTAACTTAAGCATGAGTTTTATTTAACCCCATCAGTAATTGCATCGGACAACGTAACTCATTTGTTGCGTTTTCTTCACCATAAATGAGTTGGCTTGATTCCTCCTACAATCCTAATATTTAGAAGTAGGGATAAATCTCTCTAAATTATAAATTCTGCCTCAATTAACTGAGAAAAATCAAATCAGTCCGTACTGCACGCAAATTATTTTTACAGTAAAGTACGTAAGCAACAAGATCTCCGTGTATGAAATTCAAAATTACTAGAGTACCATACTATTTCCTCCCAAGACTTGTAGGTAAGATTGTTAAAATTGGAGGTCTGACACTGTTTCCATCAACAAAGCCTTTCTTAGTTTTTGTCGATAATACTACTATCATGGAGCGTTGCTCGGAATATAATTGTCTCCTATCAAAATAGCAGAAACAACGACAGCATCTAAGTTCCATCAGAAGATCCCAATGCACCGTGCCCAGACAAAGTTGCATCCATCTTGCGCATTATCAAATCAAAAAAATTCTTATTGAGATCTGATACCGAGTTAAACCAACGACTGGTGAAACATCAAAGCTGAAAGCGATGAACAGAGAAAAATCAGGACAAGAGCACTGAAGCACAACCACCAGGCTCATCCATTTATATCAAATACACAATGTAATATTTGCATAAAACCATGTGCACGCGGCAGACGATACTCTGTTACAACGGGGGAGTGGAACAAACATACTACTAGCTCTTTTTCACAATTTACTAAATTAAAATATTTGCATTTTTATTGGCGAGAGCTCCCTGTTGCTGAGCCGATCAGCAATTCATCCTGTGAAACCTACGAGCCATAGTTGAAGACGGCCGACGACTAAATGCCACGTGGTGCCCAGCTCACCTCCAAGACGGGGGATCTCCCATGAACTGCAAAGCTCTGAGCACCGTCGCCATGTCCGGCCGTTGCGAAGGATTTTCGAGAGCACACCAGAGCCCAACGACCATCAACCTCTCCATCTGCTCCGAGTCGAACTCCCCGTCGAGCTTCTCATCAGACGCCCTGAGCAGGTCCCCGTCGTGATAGCATCCCCACACCAGCTCCGCCAGAGACTCAGTGCTTCCCCTGGAGGAAGAGGAATCGAAGGCATAGAACCGCCTCCCGCTCGCCATCTCCAGGGCCAGCACGCCGAAGCCGTACACATCCGATGCGGCCATAACATACTCACGTGCCAGGTAGCTGATGGTTCCTGCCATTGCAGACATTCTCAGGTGCACCTCTTGCTCAGCCTGCCTGGCGAGCGCAAGACTGCCAAGCTTCGCGTTGAAGGCCCCGTCAAGAAGCACGCTACGCGCCACCACATTTTTGTGCAACATGCAGAGCTCTGCATTGCTGTGTAGATAGCAGAGCACCGATTCCAGCCCTTGCGCGGCCTTGTAGCGTGCCTTCCATGGCATTGTACTGCGACCGCGGCTGCCAAAGAGGTGATGGTCCAGAGAGCCATTGGCCATGTACTGGTGGTGGTGGCCACCCCCATGGCTCCAGCCGATTAGCTTCACCATGTTGCTATGTTTCAAATGGACTAGCATCGACGGCTCCATCACATTGTACTCTTTGTGGTTGGACTCAAAGGTCGACATCTTGACAGCCACATCCATGCCTGAAGTGAGCCTCCCCTTGTAGTATATTGTTTTATAAAGCTTCATTGAAATGTTACCAGTCACTTCTTGGTGCGGGAAATCACGGTATTTGACACATTTCATTGATCCAATCAAACGAAGATCAAATCTCGATTTCTTCTTCCCCAACCTCCATGCAAATCTCGGGAGGAACCGAAGCTTGTTCTTGGAATGTGGAGCAGGTTCTGGCAATGCTTCTTGACCATCTTGTAGTGAAGTTGGAGTCTCAGAGCGCTCAGCTATCAAGGGCGGCGTTTGCACCATCTCGACCTCTATAGTGACCAAAGGGAATGCCCATGGCGGCATCTTGGCACCCAATGCCGGTGGAGATGTGCTCTCAGGGTAGAGCAGTGCGTTGCTAGCTTGCCTCATGGAAGGCCGCTGCCGATGATCCGGGTGCGCACACCACAAGCCCACTTCTAGGAGGCGTTGCATTTTCAGCACATGGAAGTTCCCATACAAACTCCTGTCTGCGGCATCTAAGACAGCACCTCTACCATAAAGCCCCCACACCCATTCCACCAGCAACGTTGCTCCCTCCTCCCCTTCGACCTCCCCTGGCTCGAGTATGGCCTTCCTGCCGCAGGCAATCTCGAGCGCCACCACTCCATAGCTGTAGACATCGGATCTCTTGCTGGCGTTGCACTTGAGCGCGTATTCCGGAGCCCAGTATCCCCGAGTCCCGGCGGCGTGGCTCACACTGACCCTGCTGATATCGCTGTCGAAGAGCCTTGCAAGTCCGAAATCTGCAAGCTTCGGATTGAGCTTGGAATCCAGGAGAACATTGCTCGACTTGATGTCTCTGTGCAGCACGCATGGATCGCACTCGTCTTGAAGGTACATGACCGCATTTGCCAGCCCAAGAGCAATCTTGTATCTGGTAGGCCAATCGAGCAATCCCTTCTCCTTGAAAAGGTGAATGTCTAGGCTCTTGTTTGGCAAGAACTCATACACAAGCATGAGCTCTCCCTGTTCATGGCACCAGCCGATGAGTTTCACCAGGTTCCGGTGCCTCAACTGCGTTATGACCTTCACCTCTGCCATGTACTCCGACATGCCCTGCTTGGAACCCTGGGAGAGCTTCTTGATGGCGACGTCCAAGGCCAATTCGTTGATGAAGCCTCTGTACACGGGCCCGAAACCTCCCCTTCCTAATATCATCTCCTCGGAGAAATTGTTTGTTGCAGTGAGCAGAACTTGATAAGGGATCTCTTTAGGTGACAGACCATCGAAAGATTCAAAGCATTCCACAGGTTTTGAGCTTGCGGTTTGACAATGCCCATCTTCCTCAGTGGCCTCGGTTTCATAATTCGAATTGCTGTTGTTCTCTTCCTGTCTTTCCTCTTCTGCAAGTGTCATGGAGCCTTGTAATGTGATTTGAGCTTCGCTTTCTCCAATGTCCTCAAAATACAGGCGATTCGAGCTGAAATCTTCATCCTGCTGAAGCTCTTGTTCATCACGGTTCTCCCTTTGGATGGTATCAATACATGTATAGAATTTCTTCTCTGTTGTTGTCCCCTTGATCGGTTTCTCGTCTAAATCTTTTAACTCATCTTTCTCCTTCCCAATCTCTTTTAGTGGGGTAATGAAGTCTCTGGCAACATCATCTGCTTTATCAGTGGCGGCATTCCACAAATCCCAGGCCAGCAATGGAATCAACAAGGCAACAACGGAGTAGGCAAAGGACAGAACAAAAGACATAGCTGTATGACGTCTTTTACTCTCCAGATTAGAACGGAAACTCCAAGAAAGAATAGTATGCGTCTGAAAGAAAGAACCTGTTGCAGCTGAGAATCCAACCGAAATATACTCCGGCAACACTTGCCTAAGATCCACGACATGAGACATGCTGCTGCTCCTCGCCTCTGACGAGGAATCAACGAAAGCCAAGGTGACAGTCAAGATTTGCCTTTCTGCGCTGTACAGCACGGACACCCCGGCCTCTGCTCCTCTTCCGATGCCCCCGATCACTTCCAACTCCACGGCGGATACGATGTGGCCGACGTCGATCCCCATATGATCTGCCGGAGTGGAGTCGAGATCCGCATTTGGGTAAGTGTCGAACTCGATGGCCACCATGCTGTCATGCCCATCCCTGCGGGACGTGTTGGGAAACAACCCGAGGAACCCTCCGGTAGAGTTGTTTGGGATTGATGAAGGGTACGACGAGAGGAAGAAGGCAAGCCCATCGCCAGAAGACCTCCCTGGTGGATCTGCGCCATGGATGGCAAAGGAAAAGAAGGCGCTGAAGTCGGCAACCAGACCCGTCCGCGAGTCCCATATCTTAACAGGCTCCGAGTACACAGCTCTGCCTACGCTAGAAGCAAGAGAGGTGTGCAGTTGGTTCCTGGTGAGCTGTAGGCCCTGATTCAGGTAGGCATCCCCCTGTAGGCACAACCCCTTTTGTGTAGGAGAGCAGGTAAGCTTGGTCTCTCGATCGAAGTTGGGGAGATCAAAGGAGACAGTTGCAGCGAAAAAAGGAAGCATATATATGTGGAAAATGACAACGGCGAACCCGGCGAAAACCTTCATCTGTCGACGGCGGCTTCGACCTTCTTTTACTCCCAAGGCAAACCTGACCAAGATCGGTATTGAAATTCTAAAAGAGATGCGCCTCTTGAGACTGCGCAAAAGGAACATGAAGGAACGTCGTGTAAGAGTACAGAGGGAAGATTCAGAAACGTACATTTTGCACGGCGGCGCCGGGAGATCAGATGCCTTCTCAGAAAGAGTGCCAGCGCTCGGACTCAGAACAGCAATGAGAAGAGTTAGACGACTTGCCAACGACAACAGGAACGGAGAGGAAGCAGAGAACCTCAGCGTGATGGCAATAGGAAAGAACTTCAGCGTGACGAAACTTGTAATCACAACCATCCAGTCCGCGTCGAGTCTAAACACGTCCGGCTTTAGAGGAAACCTTCTCCTCGGAGGAAAAGCTCTCCTCGGAGAAAACCTTCTCCACGGAGGAACCCTCGCGGAAGTTTCCAACGGCAACCACCCACCTTGCGAGACCAGATAGACAGATACTCTGTTTACCCTTGTAATATCTATGCACACCGCATGTATATTCATCCCATACGTGCATAGTCGCTCAATTATCGTTAATAAATAAATAGAAGACTGAATCATAAATAAAAAATATAAAAGATAAAACACAAATGGTCCGGTGATTAGTGATTGACGGTGTTCAAGTGTTCACATTTTCATTAATAAATATCTTTAATCTCTGTTTTTAAAATGATTAAAATTAATATAATGATAAATTAAGTGTTTATCCTCAAATTAATAATCCGGTAAGATTAAAAAATTAATTATAAACGATGGAAGATAGATGAAGTTGCAAAATATCATAAATTATATATTTTAAAAAAATAAAGAGGAAAAGATTATTCTATAAACTAATTGTACACACCGAAATTAAATTTTTTAAACATGAATTGAGAGTCCGTTGATCTATTTAAGAAGTTTAAATATTATTATTCATTATGTTAACCATATCTTGACATGCTAAACAATCATAAATAACATGAATAAATTTAGTTTTACATTAAATAGACAAATTGGTATCTAATCGGATAACAAAAGAAATCATTTCAAAACATAATCTAATTTTTACGTCACAATTCAAATTTCACTAAAATCAGGATAATCACAATAATCAAATTTAATCTAAAATGATATAAACAAAGGTATAACTCACTATATAATTTTTTTTACAAAATCAAATTATTGATTCGTCAACCAAATTTACAACTAAACAGACATTACTTAATATACTAATTTTCTAAAACAGTAACCCAATAAATATGAGATTGAGAATCTTACCTCAAATTATTAATCCATTGAAAATTTCTAAGATGTGCTCCTCAGCTTACCCTCTATTTCCGTTCTCTTTTTCTACGTTAGCGAGAGATAAAGATACTATAAGAAAATGAGAGAGCGCAGGAGAAATAAGGAAAAGACAAGGAAGGAGGGATAATTAATTAAATAAACATAATCTAACCTTTTTTTTTTTTGATCACGTGGCCCGGTGGCCATCTACACCTGCAGCGTAGCAGGCAACGGGGGTTCGAGCCCCCACCTGTCACCCCCCCACGGGGGTGCCCGGCTCGGCGCTGCCGAGAAGCGAACAGACGACCTCCGCCTCCGCCCCCAGGTGGAGGGCCCCGCGGCAACATAATCTAACCTAGTATATAGAAGTGGCGATCCCGTTTTTTCGTTCTCTCATGTTTTACCGTTCGATTTCATTGTTTTTTTTTCGACCGTTCGATGGCTCGACTGATTCACGCCTGAGCCGTTCAGCGAACGTTCCCGTCGACCCTCCTCTTCTTTCGCCCTCGCCCCCTCATCCGACGCTGTCCCCTCCTCCGCCGTAGCCGCGCCCCTTCTGGACGCCACCCCTCTCCCCCTCATCCGACGCCGTTCCTCGTCCGCCGTTGCTGCGCCCCCTTCTAGACGCCACCCCTCGCCCCCTCATCCGACGCCGTCCCCTCCTCCGCCGTAACCGCTCCCCTTCTGGGCGCCGCCGCCGTCATGTGCACCCTTTCCGCCATCAGCACCTCCCCCTCCCCGGCCACGCACAGCTCCGCTGCCTCTGCCACCCCCACCGCTCCTCCGTCGAAGATCGTGCGGCCGGCGACTTGAATAAAACCAGAGCCACCGCCGTGGAATCAGACCACAAGCCGCCGTCAGTGAGCCAACACTTCATCTCCGTCCCACCGCTCTCTCCCGCTCCGCCGCGACAGTGACTGTCACCGCCATCGCCGCTGCTGCCGCCGCCCGCGTCCCCACGATGTGCGCTAGGCACGACTTCCATGTGCCCTTTTTCCCATCTTGCCCCACCTCCACCGCCGGCTAAATACGAGTGGAGCCATTGGCACACTCGGCCGCCCGGTAATCGCCAAGGCTTTCTTTCGTAGCAGTGGCGCAACCGGCCGATATTCCCTTCTCCCCCTTATTATCTCTATCATCCTGCTCCGTTCCGCCATCCGCTCTCCGCGATCAACCCTCTTCCCTTTCGCTGCTGCTGCTTCTTCTTCTTCTTCTTCTTCGACAGGATGGTGGGGGAGCTTCTGATGAGCCGCAGGTGACGCTCTTCTCGCCGTATAAGATGGGGCGCTTCGACCTCTCCCACAGGTGCGCGATCCAGCATCGACACGGGCCACACCTCTGCGCCCTTTTGCTCTCGCCGCCCTCCCGTACGTGTGAGGCGGCGTCACCGAATTTGAAGTAAAAATTCATCTATTTTATGGGAAATTCGTCTATTCCACAGGTACGCAATTTAAGAATCATTCTTTGTTTGTTGTGGGTCGTAATATGTATGATTATGGTGAGCTTATAGGCCTTAATATATATATGATTCCTATCGTGAACGGGTGCTGAGTATTTTTAATATGCCTTGGACTTTGCCATCTATCAACTACGTTGGTTTACCTTTGTCTATCATTGGAGTCAAAAGTAAGGATTGACAATGCATAGTTCAGAAGGTTGACAATAAATTGCAAGGGTAGACTGGCAGAATGTTATTCTTTGGTGGGATATGGCTTTTGTCCAAGTCAGTTCTACTGAGTATCCCACTCCCACTGTTCTTCTTCTCCATTCTCAAAGTTCAAAAGACTGCATGCCATAAACTTGAAAGCGTCAAAGCAAGTTTCTTTCGGAAAGGGTCCAATGACAAAAAGGGGATTCAACTCCTCAAATATAATCATGCATGCGGACCAACTCAAGAAGGGGGGTGTGTGGGTTTGGCACCCCTCGAGTCCATTATTGACGCATTGTTGACCAAGTGGTTTTGGAGAAACAGAGATGTGTGGAAATGTGTTTTGTATAGGTAATTATGTATGTGTAGGTATATATTTTTGCAAAAGAGATAATCATCATAAAATAAATGAGAGAGAGGGAGAGAGGAAAGGGGGTTGGAAAAGAACTCTATAGTTTTTAAGTATATATTTATAATTGAAATTTTAAAAAGAATTCATAGTCCAAGTGATTTTAATATGATTTCACTATCATTACTCGGGTGGTTGTGGTTCCTAGAAGAAATTTTTTTAATCATGTAGAAGGGCTAGGGGCACCTTTTGGCCTTGAAATGTGCCCATGCGCCAGGATCGGTAAAGGCACCTTGACAACTATGCTTTCTTTATGCAAATTATTAAATATGTACTATAAACCTTTTGGTAATGATTGAAGAGAGTCTTTGTCCTGCCGTAAATGTGTGTTTGCTCGTGTTTGTACCGCATATGTGTAGTTGTGATTTTTTTTTCTTGGAAGTGCTAGGGTCATGAATGCATGGCTCTTATTAAGATCTACTGGCCAGCAGTTTTAAGCGAGCTTTAATGCATATGTTGTATGGTTGGTATTAGATGCTATGAATATTTTGTCTTCATTATTTGTCCATGCAAATGAAGCCATGGATTTTGACAGGCTGATATGGTTTGGGATAGGCCAACCCTGGATCTGGATTGACATTAGTTGATCAGATCCTAAGGGGGGGATGATCTCACTCCGAATATCCCCTCTGATTGGTTTGGATTGGCAGGATATGGATCGGATCGGCCTATTTGGAGGTGATTCTGATGGGATCAACTTCTCCTGGAGATGGAGGGGCATGGGCCTTTATCTACACCTTCCTGCCTTGTTCCAAATTGTAGGTTTGTAACTTTGTATTTTGTCAATTTACTGAGTAAAATATGGAAATATAACTAATACTTGGGGAGTTTCAAGATTACTAAGGAACCTACTGCAACAGTATGTGGACAACACAGAATACAATGTGTATTCATGGCCAGCATTAGATTAAGAAGGTTTCATTCTTTAGAAGAGACTTTGTGATGCCATGTGACAAGATCCACTGGAAATATCATCCATAGTTCTCCTATTAATCAGCTTTGGCAACAAGTGGAGTTTATGGATATAGGAGTGCCTCTCACTCCTATCCCTTACACATTACACTCCTTTTATACTTTTTATAAAAGTATAACCCAAATGGGCTGATTATTTCTGATTTTGTATATTATATATACATTAGATTTTTAGAATTCCTCTATTCCTTACAAATTCCTTATTTATTGATTTCTGTTTTTAAAAATTCTTGGATTTTCTAATTTCAAAAATCTTTAGACCTCTGAATTGATGGGATAACAATTAATTTTCCAAAGTATTTTTTGTTTTTTGATTATAAATAGCATATACCTTAGCATATGAAGGGAAAATGCCAAAGGAGCAGAGGTGCATATGAATGATGAGTCCCAAACAAATGATAGTGCTTATCTATGTAATAGCACATATAAGAGGGCAGTGAATTTGATGAGAATAAAGCTGTGGTTGCTGATAGATTATATTGTTATATATCTTTGGCGGGACAAGAAGACAAGGCTTTTGTTGAGAATAAAGTTCTGTGCTAGCTTTTGCTGAGGGCAGTTAGTGAGTTAGGTACTATGGTGGTTTATGGATTTGCTAATTCTTGTTCTTTATCATCTAACTCTCTTTCTTTTGGGTTTATTCCAGTTGACTATATGGGATATGAGGGTCAGTTGTGGCTGTGTACAAAGGGTTTTGAGCCGGTGACCTGATCTTTGCTATTAGCGGTTCCCCATCTGGAGCTATTGCAGTTAGTGGATTATATCGAACTGTAACCATTTATGATTCTCGGAGGTTGCTGTTTGTTGTCCATTTACAAATGCTATCTACAAACATGGAATTGACTTTATCTGCAGTGATTTACATATTTTGAGCTGGTTGGCAAAACTTGTAGACAATTCAAGGCAAGAAAAACGAAATTTAGTAACTGTGTTTTAGATTCAGTGATTTACATATATGATTTTGCTTGGTTGGGTTAGTTCATTTTGCCTTTTGGTGTTTGATAATGAGCAAGTTGCATAATCAGTATGCTTTGCTTCTAACTGTTCATTTCATTTCATTTAGCTTCGATCAGCCTCGAGACTGTCCAGCAGAATTGGTATCTACTAATTTTGTGTTGTTGCATTTGCCAGGTTGAATGCATACTATTGTATAGTTTTATCAAACATTTGATATTAATTTTAATATTAATATAATTTTACCAAACACTTAATATCAATTTTAATATCCATATAGTTTTATCAAATATCTAAAAGATTTGATTCTATCAATTTTGATATAGATATTGTAACCTTTAGAAATATCAAAAATCAATAATAACGTAGTATCATTTTTGAAACTCTAACCAAAGGGGTCATTACGTATCAATAATAACATAATCATTATGCTGTGCATGGCTTTTCAGTCCCCTCCCAGCACTGCCGTAGCCTCTCTCCAGCGTTTTTGTTTTTCTGCAGAAGTTCGACGATCCAGGAACGAGTGAGTTGGCGTCCCGCTCTCTCTGTTGGGCGTTTTTTATTCTTATCATCCTTGTGGCACATAGAAGACAGTTGGCTCAACTCCCGCTCTCACTGTTGGGCGTTTTTTATCCTTTTCATCCTTGTGGCACATAGAAGACAATTGGCTCAACTTTCTCCAAATCGAGGCGAAGTTTACGTTAGAAATGGTAGTTTTTATGTTCCTTTTTCAAAATTTTGTTGCAATGATTTAGGATTTTTTATGACCATATATTTTTTGACTATTACAATTTTGATATTCACATATAGGTTAATCGCATTTATTCGTTTGTTTATTCTTATCCTTCTTGATACAATTTTTTTATTATGAGACTCTACTGGAACTTTGGTTGATTCCAAAAAAATCATATATTTTTTCAAATCCAATATCCTACAAAGCAAAAAAATTGTTTGTTTCACAAACTTTTATTTATTTGGTTGAATGGTGGTAAAATGTGATAATATTTTTCGTATTTATGATGATAACAATTTAGAGGGATCCTTTGAAATTATTGCTAATGCAGAATATTATATGAATTATGATGTTAAATTATTCTGAGTTTTTTGTTTCTTTCATAATGAATGGACACATCTTAGATGGGTGCAATATTTTTAAAGATTTTTAGCTATTTAAATTGTAGGTTCTTGTTTTTTTGATTCGTTATTTACTTTTAAGTTTAATGGGTGGTGGATTTCACTTTTAAAATTTTTGATATAGTATTTTATAAATTTAGTGTGATTACGGGATAGTTGATAACATCTATATTTTGTTTGTCATTGTCACGTTTTTCTATTTCATTGACTTTTTATTTACGAATGTTCTTATTTATTTGAAAAACAGTGGTAAGTAAATTTATGAATGAAAGTTGACATTTTACATTATGTATGTATAATTATTTAAAAAATATTTTTTAATTTATTCATACACGTGCGAAGCATGTTCCTTTAAGAAGATAACCTGGAAATATTTATGTGTACTTTGGGTGGAGACTGGCCGAAGAGCATATCCGGAACCGTGATTCATCCACCATTGATAGACTGGTGCCTTCTCCAAGCTGGATAGTTAATGGCCCATTTGGTTAGAGTTTCAAATTTAATACTATATAAATATTGATATTGATAATTTTAAAGGTTGGAGTATCAATATCAAAATTGATACAAGTTGACACTTGTATCACATAATGTGCTTTGTTTTCACTATCAATTTCAAAATTGATACAATTAACCAAACACTTCTTGGTGATTACTAGGAATATTAATTTTAAAATTGATAGTGATGGAGATGTCAAATAGTGTTACCAAATAGGGCCTAAGGGATGGGAATACGCCGAGGCAGACATTCTGTTAATCGTTGGCATGGATGTTGCAGTATTCATTAGGCTTATTCAATATCTTGACAATTTTTATTGATGTCGTTTTTTCACTACTAATGTAATTTATCGCTCGTTTTTATTTTACCCTCTTCTATTGAAAAATGATCTCTAATGTGTTTGATTTAGTCTGTTTCCCAATTAACATTAATTCACAACTTTTCTGTTTTAATGACTATTTATCTATGAAATTTTTTATTTATCTGAAGAAGTTGAATCGTTAATCAACCAATGTAAATTTGATGCATCGCAAAATTTATTGGTTGTATAATTCTCATCAAACTTGATAACAAACATCCTTTTGATTTAAAAATATCTTTAATCTACCGGAACACGTGCGAAGCACGTTAATTTAACTAGTAATAATAGGAGAGAAAAAGGTCTTCTCGTAGCAACAGGTAGATAAAAGAGGGAAGATGAGAGAGAAAATGGTGAGCAATTTATTTCATAAGGATAGAGGGATGTGGAAGAGAAGAAGAGAGACAAATAATATAGAGGGGAAGATCCTGCACAGAGGACAGAGAGACGATGGGAAGAATAAAAGAATGAGAGAGAGAGAGAGAGATTACCGTAGGGGGGGATTTGCTTGGAGCTCCTGCAGCCCAGCCGCCAACATCTAAGCAAAAAGAAGGCAAAAGATCTACGTAGAATAAAAAACATATGGGGAAGAGGGCATGGGAGAGAGACTGTGAGAAGGGGGGAAACATGCCGCCAAAGGGGGAAAAAGCTTCTCCAGCTGCTGCCGCCAGTGCTTCACCAGAGAGAGAGAGAGAGAGAGAGTTTTTGTCGTCAGCATCTGAGCAGATGGTGTGGAAGTCGCCAGCGCCCGATGAGGAAGGGCCTCTGTTATCACTGGGACGGAAGAGAAAAAGGAGAAGGACAGGTGAAGAAGGAATTCCCCTTATTTTTCTTTTCACGCCAGGTGTCACAGAGTGCTTGCACTCGGACTCAAAACAACAATGAGAAGAGTGGCCAACGACAACAAGAACGGAGAGGAAGTAGAGAACTTCAGCGTGATGGCAATAGCAAAGAATTTCAACGGGATGAATCTTGTACTCACCACCATCCACTCCGCTTTGAGTGCATGTTTCCTCTAAACACGTCCGGCTTTATAGGAGCACCTAGTGCTCTCCTCGGAGAAAACCTTCTCCTCGGAGGAAACCTCACGGGTTTTTCCATCCGCGCATCAGTTGGCCAGTGCCATTACTACCTTCGGCCTGTTCAGATTGCGGTGCCGGAGTCTCTTGGCGCTCTCACCTGCGTGGAGCCACCCACCTTGCGGGTGAGACGAGTCTCTTGGCGCTCTCAACTGCGTGGAACCACCCTCCTTGGGGGGGACCAGAGGAGTCTCTTGGCGCACTCACCTACGTGGCAGCTTCCAACGGCAAAGGGACCAGGTCCTCTGTTTACCCATGTAATCTCTATGCACACCGTATGTTTATTCATCCCATGGGTTCATATCGCCTCAGGAGGGGTCCTGAGGCGAGCCTCTCAGTCGCCAACCGCGTGAGGCCACGTTTTGTCTGGATAAATGCACCAGACGGCTGTCGAACAGTAGCCAACCCGTTAACAGTGCCTTTTCTCACGTTTGTTATCCTTCCGTGGCCTCATCATTAATGATGATGTGATTAAAAAATTCTATGTAAAGTAGCGCGCGCTGTCTCACTGTTTGAACTGCTTTCTCCTTCTTGACTACCCTGGCAGGCAACAGTTCTATTTCTGAATAAATTTTATTTATTTTTTATATGATAGTAGCTACGTTTCCCTTCTTAGTGAAAGAGGATTTAATGGAGAAAATCAAACTATATGCACAATTGAGCTTATTTAGGAATTAAATATTATTATTATAAAATCACCATTTAATATCATATTGTTAAATAAATAAAATAGTTAGACATAGCTAACATAATTTTATCTCGGCACTTTTTGCAAAAGAGAGAATTACATTCTATCCGACTTTTTTTTTATAAAATATGTCTGCAGTTGTTTATTTTCACCGATACGAAATATCTAATATGTCTACTGATTAAGTCAATATAAATATATATCTAATATATCAAATAGGTCATAATTAATAAAAATAAAGTTTTAAAATATTATATCAAAATTTACTAAATATATGTGAATTATTAATAAATTTTTAAATAAAAATTAATATTTAATATTAACCCTTTACATAGCCCTCTCAACCCATTCTTCAAAAGTTACCAACCCTTTCCATATGTTACTAACCCTTTACATAGCCCTCTGAACCATTTTTCAAAAGTTACTAACCCTCTCCATATGTTACTAACCCTTTACATAGCCCCTTGAACCCATTTTTCGAAAGTTACTAACCCTCTACATATGTTACTAACCGTTTACATGGCCCACTGATCCCATTTTTCGGAAGTTATTAACCCTCTCCATATGTTACTAACCCTTTATATAGCCCCGTGAACCCATTTTTCAGAAGTTAATAACCATCTCCATATGTTACTAACCCTTTACATGGCCCCCTGAACCCATTTTTCAAAGGTTGCTAACCCTCTCCATATGTTACTAATCCTTTACATGGCCCCCTGAACCCATTTTTCGGAAGTTACTAACCCTCTCCATACGTTACTAACCCTTTCAATGGCCCCCTGTACCCATTTTTCACAGGTTACTAACCCTCTCCATATGTTACTAACCCTTTACATAGCCCCCAGAACCCATTTTTCGGAAGTTACTAACCCTCTCTATATGTTACTAACCCTTTACATGGCCCCCTGAACCTATTTTTCCGAAGTTACTAACCCTCTCCATATGTTACTAACCCTTTACATAGCCCCGTGAACCCATTTTTCGGAAGTTATTAACCCTCTTCATATGTTACTGACCATTTACATGGCCCCCTGAACCCATTTTTCAGAGGTTACTAACCCTTTCCATATGTTACTAACCTTACATAGCCCCCTGAACCCATTTTTCGGAAGTTACTAACCCTCTCCATATGTTACTAACCCTTTACATGGCCCCCTGAACCAATTTTTCACAGGTTACTAACTCTCTCCATATGTTACTAACCCTTTACATATCACCCAGAACCCATTTTTCGGAAGTTACTAACCCTCTCCATATGTTACTAACCCTTTACATAGCCCCTTGAACCCATTTTTCAGAAGTTATTAACCCTCTCCATATGTTACTGACCATTTACATGGCCCCCTGAACCCATTTTTCAGAGGTTACTAACCCTCTCCATATGTTACTAACCTTACATAGCCCCCTGAACCCATTTTTCGGAAGTTACTAACCCTCTCCATATGTTACTAACCTTTTACATGGCCCCCTGAACCAATTTTTCAGAGGTTACTAACTCTCTCCATATGTTACTAACCCTTTACATATCCCCCAGAACCCATTGTTCCGAAGTTACTAACCCTCTCCATATGTTACTAACCCTTTACATAGCCCCTTGAACCCATTTTTCGGAAGTTATTAACCCTCTTCATATGTTACTAACCCTTTACATAGCCCCCTGAACCCATTTTTCAGAAGTTACTAACCCTCTCCATATGTTACCAACCCTTTACATGGCCCCCTTAACTCATTTTTCGGAAGATACTAACTCTCTCCTTATGTTATTAACCCTTTACATAGCACCTTGAACCCATTTTTCGGAAGTTACTAACCCTCTCCATATGTTACTAAGCCTTTACATGGCCCTCTGAACTCATTTGTTAGGGGTTACTAATATATGGAGAGGGTTAGTAACTTCAGAAAAATAGGTTAAGGGGGCCATGTAAAGAGTTAGTAACATATGGAGAGGGTTAGTAACTTCCAAAAAATGGGTTCAGAGGGCTATGTAAAGGGTTAGTAACATATGGAGAGGGTTAGTAACTTCGGAAAAATGAGTTCAGGGGGCCATGTAATGGGTTAGTAACATATGGAGAGGGTTAGTAACCCTGACAAATGGGTTCAGGGGGCTATGTAAAGGGTTAGTAACATATGGAGAGGGTTAGTAACTTTGGAAAAATGGGTTCAGGGGGCCATGTAAAGTGTTAGTAACATATGGAGAGGGTTAGTAACTTCCGAAAAATGGGTTCAAGGGGCTTTGTAAAGGGTTAATAACATACGGAGAGGGTTAGTAACCCGTGAAAAATGGGTTCAGGGGGCCATGTAAAGGGTTAGTAACATATGGAGAGGGTTAGTAACTTCCAAAAAATGGGTTCAGGGTGCTATGTAAAGGGTTAGTAACATATGGAGAGGGTTAGTAACATGTGAAAAATGGGTTCAGGGGGCCATGTAAAGGGTTGGTAACATATGGAGAGGGTTAGTAACT
Organism: Cryptocoryne crispatula var. balansae; assembly: GCA_036172225.1. NCBI lineage: Eukaryota > Viridiplantae > Streptophyta > Magnoliopsida > Alismatales > Araceae > Cryptocoryne > Cryptocoryne crispatula. Next base: position 27,023,589 of record CM069932.1, read on the forward strand.
TCCGAAAAATGAGTTCAGGGGATTATGTAAAGGGTTAGTAACATATGGAGAGGGTTAGTAACCTCTCAAAAATGGGTTCACGGGGCCATGTAAAGGGTTAGTAACATATGGAGAGGGATAGTAACTTCCGAAAAATGGGTTCAAGGGGCTATGTAAAGGGTTAGTAACATATGGAGAGGGTTAGTAACTTTTGAAAAATAGGTTCAGAGGGCTATGTAAAAGGTTAGTAACATATGGAGAGAGTTAGTAACTTCTGAAAAATGGGTTGAGAGGGCTATGTAAAGGGTTAATATTAAATATTAATTTTTATTCAAAAAGTTATGAATAATTCACATATAATTAGTAAATTTTGATATAATATTTTAAAACTTTATTTTTATCATTTTATAAATTTATATATTATATTAATTATGACTTATTTGATATATTAGATATATATTTATATTGACCTAATCAGTAGACATATTAGATATTTCGTATCGGTGAAAATAAACAACTGCAGACATATTTTATGAAAAAAAATCGGATATAATGTAATTCTCACTTTTGCAAAGAGTGATGAGATAAAATTATGTTAGCTATTTCTAACCATTTTATTTATTTAACAATATGATATTAAATGATGATTTTATAATAATAATATTTAATTCCTAAATAAGCTCAATCATGCATATAGTTTGATTTTATCCATTAAATCCTCTTTCACTAAGAAGGGAAACGTAGCTACTATCATATAAAAAATAAATAAAATTTATTTAGGAATAGAACTATCGTCTGCCAGGTTAGTCAAGAAGGAGAAAGCAGTTCAAACGGTGAGACAGCGCACGCTACTTTACATAGAAATTTTTAATCACATCATCATTAATGATGAGGCCACGGAAGGATAACAGACGTGAGAAACTGCACCGTTAACGGGTTGGTTACCGTTCGACAGCCGTCTGGTGCATTTATCGAGACAAAACATGGCCTCACGCGATTGGCGACTGAGGGGCTCGCCTCAGGAGAGATCCTGAGGCGATCTGAACTCTCTTCATCCCATACGTGCATGAGTCCCTCAATTATCGTTAATAAATAAATAGAAGACCGAACCATAAATAAAAAAAGATAAAAGATAAAACAGAAATGGTCCCGTGATTAGTGATTGACGGTGTTGACGTGTTCACATTTTCATTAATAATATCTTTAATATCTATCTTTAAAATGATTAAACTTAATATATAGGTAAATTAAGTGTTTAACATCAAATTAATAATCCGGTAAGATTATAAAATTAATTGTAATCATATTCAGATTCAGATTCAGTTGTATATTTAGATTTATATTCATATTCATATTCAAATTCAAATTCAGGTGCGTATATTTCATATTAAACATATATCATTTATTCATAAATCAATTTTTATATTGTAATCATAATCAAACAATTTCATAAATATCCAAAATTAAATTTCATATCAGAGTCATACTCAAATAATTCTATACATGCTTAAATCATGCAACTTACGCAAAATTTCATATATAAATTTTTATTTATCGCATAATCAATCAAATTGAACCAAACATAATAATTTTAATCTAAAGTCGCAATATAATCATACTCAAAATAAATCATAACATAATATAAATCATATTACAAATGATATGAACAAATTATATAATCAATAATTGAATCAATAACTAATGTACCAAGTTGCTAAACAATAATAAATAACATGAATAAATCTAATTTTAAATTAAATGGATAAATTGGTATATAATCGGATAACAAAAGAAGTCATTTCAAAACATAACCTAATTTTTATGTCACAATTCAAATTTCACTAAAATTAGGATAATCACAACAATCAAATTTAATCTAAAATGGCATAAACAAAGGTATAACTCACTATATAATTTTTTTTACAAAATCAGATTATTGATTCATCAACCAAATTTACAACTAAACAGACATTACTTAAATTAACTAATTTTCTAAAACAGTAACCCAAAAAATATGAGATTGAGAATTCTACCTCAATTTATTAATCCATTGAAAATTTCTAACTAAGATGTGCTCCTCAGCTTACCCTCTATTTCCCTTCTCTTTTTCTACGTTAGCGAGAGAAAAAGATACTATAAGAAAATGAGAGAGCGCAGGAGAAATAAGGAAAAGACAAGGAAGGAGGGATAATTAATTAATTAAATAAACATAATAATAATAGGAGAGGAAAAGGTGTAATACCTGGCTGTTTTAAAAAAAAAAATTTAATTTTCGTAACAGCCCTCCCCCCTTTCCCTCCCCGTCCCGGATATCTCGCCGCCGCCCCCGCGATAACGCCGGCCGCCCCTCCCTTGGATGCGTCGCGATCTCCCCCCCCCCGCCGGTTTCGCACCCCCGGCTGGATCTCTCTCGCTCCCTCTCTCTCGCTCGTGCCGTCTCCCCGCCGCGAGACCTCCTCCTCCTCCTCCATCGCCATCGCCGTCGCCGGTCGCGAGCACCGCCCCCGCCGGAAGCGAGCGCCGCCGGACCTCCCCCTTGCCATCACCGCCTCCGGCCCTCACCTCGTCGCCGTCTCCTTCCTCCAGCGCCTCCCTCGCCGGCGAGAGCATCGCCATCCAACCTTCTTGCGCCGCCCGTCGTCATCGCCGTCGGAAGCCGGCGCCGCCGTCGACTTCCCCTGTTCCAGCCGGAACCGCCGCGGGAGAGCTTCTCGCCGCCGCCATCGCCGGCCGTCGCCTTCCTCCCACCGTCGCCATCGTGACCAGACCCTCCCCCACCCATCGTCGTCGCCATCGAGCGCCGCCACCGCGAGCCGCCGCCGCCTCCGCCGCCCGCGAGCCGTCGCCGTGAACCGCCGGATGAGCCCGGCCCAGCCGCCGGTCCAGCCGCAGTCCAGCGCCTCCGAACTGGCCTGGTTCAGCCGGTCGAACCGGCCTGGTTCAGCCGGTCCAGGAAATTCCGAATTTTCGGATTTATTAAATCCAGATATTGAAAAAGGCCAAGAAAAATAGCAGAAAAATTCATAAAAATCAGGAAAATTTACAGAATATTACTGGTAGGTTTCTCAAGCTCATCTATGTATTTGATCCCATTTTGATTAGAAAATATGCATGTTTTAACTTATGGACCTTGTTTTGACTAGTTTGGACTTTTGATTTAAGATTAGAGTTTTTCTCAAAAATCCTTGAATCCAGAACTTTGAAAATGATATTTTGAATATTGTGGAACATGTTTGGCATGATTCTGGATGGGTAGAACTATTTTTCATGAGATGTGACCATTTGTTATTCATGTATATATTTATGTGCTAGAATGGACCTAGAATTGAAAGATAATTATGTGGAGTTTTGGAAAAATCAAAAGTCATCAAATTTCACTTTTTGGAACCTGTTTAGGTCAGATTATGGGTGTTGACATCAGAAGTTAGCCTGTTTTGATTATGCCAAAATTGGGTTTGATTAATTGTCTTGTGTATGTAATTAAGCATGTCTAGATATGGTTTGTTACTGCATGTGCATAGATCATGTAAAAAATATTTGGTTTGATTCCAGATTGTGTAATATGTCTTGCATGATATGGCTAGGTTCATGTTATCAAGTTTGATATGAGTTTTGATTAGGATATGTTAACCATATCGGTTAGTGCAAGTCTTGTCTAGTTTATGATAAAAACAATTTGTTTTGCATGGATGTCATTAGAATGAGATGTGTATGTCTTGTGTACATGGTATGCAGGTGTGTCATGATCTGAAAAATTTATTATGAATTTCTTGTACCACATGTTATGAGGCTTCACCAGCCTATTCTAGTCAAATTGCCAGTGGGCAGCGGGTATTTTAGATAAATCCGGCCCTCCCACAGATCCCGGATTACCGCGGTTTTTTCCCTTAGTGTCACCACTGCCTAGGTGCACTTTGGGCTAGCTTAGTATATGTTATTACTATATAAATTAGAGCTGGTGAAAGTGATCTGGATATGTGATGTGAAAAGGCAAGACGACCAATTCCTTGCCATATTACTATGAGTCTAGAAAGAACATGAAATTATGCTCATTGCATGTTATGTTTAGATGTTAAAGCATGATAAGTTAGAAAAATTCAAATATGTCTCATGTTAGATTGGTCATGTTAAGTTAAGTATGAAGGTCATCTAGTTGATTTTTGTTTAGTCTTATGGTCTTGTATGCATTGGTCTAGAATTGTTTGGTTTTGGCATAACCTTTTCTTTGAAGATAATTATGTTTGGTTATGGGTTGTGAGATTAATATAGAAGACACTCTATACTTTTGTATTACATCTCAAATTAAATATGTTACATACCACTGCTTGTTTATATGTTAATTACCCGATTGATGGGTGAAGGGTGTAAATCCTACGGAGTCTCCGGACTCACCCCGTTGTGGGTTAATATTTTTCAGCAGGTTTTGAAGATCAGGAGATTGGCTTGGAGGCCCAAGCAGAGGCCGTGGAAGAACCAGAATCTCCTGGAGTTGGAGCGGAGTGATATATTTCTTTTTTTATCAGGTTGCTTGCTTTGGACTCTTAGGTTGTTGTGTACTTAAGCAATCTAGTAGATTTGATTTATAGTTGGAGCATATGAACCGACTTGGTTTTGAATTTTAGTTGTTTTTAATGTTTAAGTTCTTGGTTGGAGGTGGACTATATGAAGTTGGCTTGATTTCTTTAAGTTATTAACTCCAGGTTTTGGAAATCTTGTGGAATTTTTGTAGACTTGATTATGTTGGTTGAATTACATGCTTGTATGGGTTATGAAATCCGAATGATGGATTTCTCCCACTGTCACGACGTTGTGATTTTCGCTGCGTAGTTGTGGTTTTATGTTGTTTATTTTCCGGGTCGTGACAAAAGGTCTTCTCGTAGCAACAGGGAGATAAAAGAGGGAAGATGAGAGAGAAAATGGTGAGCAATTTATTTCATAAGGATAGAGGGATGTGGAAGAGAAGAAGAGAGACAAATAATAGAGAGGGGAAGAGCCTGCACAGAGGACAGAGAGATGATGGGAAGAATAAAAGAATGAGAGAGAGAGATTACCATAGGGCGGGATTTGCTTGGAGCTCCGGCAGCCCAGCCGCCAACATCTAAGCAAAAAGAGGGCAAAAGATCTACGTAGAATATAAAACATATATGGGAAGAGGGCATGGGAGAGAGACTGCGAGAAGGGGGAAACATGCCGCCAAAGGGGGAAAAAGCTTCTCCAGCTGCTGCCCTAGTGCTTCACCAGAGAGAGAGAGAGAGAGAGAGAGAGAGAGTTTCTATCGTCAAAATCTGAGCAGATGGTGTGGAAGTTGCCAGCGCCCGATGAGGAAGGGCCTCTGTTATCACTGGGACGGAGGAGAAAAAGGAGGACAGGTGAAAGAAGGAATTCCCCTTATTTTTCTTTTCACGCCGGGTGTCACATAGTGCTGGCACTCGGACTCAAAACAGCAATTTGAAGAGTGGCCAACGACAACAAGAACGGAGAGGAAGCAGAGAAGTCTGTTGGCGCACTCACCTGCGCGGAAGCTTCCAACGGCAACCACCCACCTTGGGAGACCAGGTCCTCTGTTAATCCATGCAGTCTCCATGCACACCGCATGCATATTCAACCCATGAGTGCATGAGTCCCTCAATTATAGTTAATAAATAAATAGAAGACTGAACCATAAATAAAAAAAAAGATAAAACAGAAATAGTCACGTCATTAGTGATCGACGGTGTTCACGTGTTCACATTTTTATTAATAATATTTTTAATCTCTGTCTTTAAAATGATTAAAATTAATGTATAGATAAATTAAGTGTTTATCCTCAAATTAATAATCCGGTAAGTTTACAAAATTAATTGTAATCATATTCATATTCAGATTCAGATAAATATTCAGATTTATATTCATATTCAGATTCAGATTTAAATTCATGTGCATATATTTCATATTAGACATATATCATATATTCAGAAATTAAATTTCATATTGTAATCATAATCAAATAATTTCATATATATCCAAAATTAAATTTCATATCAGAGTCATACTCAAATAATTGTATACATGCTTAAATGATGCAACCTACGCAAAATTTCATATATAAATTCATATTTACCATATAATCAATCAAACCCAACCAAACATAATAACTCTAATCTAAAGTCGCGACATAATCATACTCAAAATAAATCATAACATAATTCAAATCATATTACAAATAATATGGACAAATTATACAATCAATAATTGAATCAATAACTAATATACCAAGTTGCTAAAAAAACATAAATAACATGAATAAATCTAATTTTACATTAAATGGATAGATTGGTATCTAATCGGATAACAAAATAAGTCATTTCAAAACATAACCTAATTTTTATGTCACAATTCAGATTTCACCAAAATCAAGATAATCACAACAATCAAATTTAATCTAAAATGATATAAACAAAGGTATAACTCATTATATAAATTTTTTTACAAAACTAAATTATTGATTCATCAACCAAATTTACAACTAAACAGACATTACATAAATTAATTAATTTTCTAAAACAGTAGCGCAATAAATGAGAGATTGAGAATCCCTACCTCAAATTATTAATCCAATGAAAATTTCTAGATGTGCTCCTCAGCTTATGGGGTGTTTGGTTGCATTATAATTTTTTGTACACTTTTATGATAAAAATTTGTATTAAAATAAAAAGTGAACAAACTCATGACATAAAATTATCATGTTTGGAGGGATATGATTACAAAAAAGAGTAACTACCACACGTATGACTAAACAAAGTGGGGGACCACAAGAAAAAAAGAAAGAGGTGAGATCCTCTTTTTTTGTTTAAGAAGAAAATCACTTTTAAAACATAAAATTGTCATGGTTATCAAACACTTCTTTTAACAAATTTTTTTACAATTTTTAAAAATTAAAACAAAAATCTTAATTATCATGCAATCAAACACCCCATTACCCTCCATTTCCCTTCTCTTTTTCTACGTTAGCGAGAGAAAAAGAAACCAACGTAGAAAAAGAAACCGTAAGAAAATGAGAGAGCGTAGGAAAAAGAAGGAAAAGACAACGAAGGAGGGATAATTAATTAAATAAACATAATACTAATAGGAGAGGAAAAGGTCTTCTCGCAGCAACACGGATATAAAAGAGGGAAGATGAGAGAGGAAATGTTGAGCAGCTTATTTCATAAAGATAGAGGGATGTGGAAGAGAAGAAGATAGACAAATAATAGAGAGGGGAGGAGCCTGCGCAGAGGACAGAGAGACGATGGGATGAAGAAAAGAATGAGAGAGAGAGAGAGAGATTACCGTAGGGGGGGATTTGCTTGGAGCTCCTGCAGCCCAGCCGCCAACATCTAAGCAAAAAGAGGGCAAAAGATCTACGTAGAATAGAAAACATATGGGGGAAGAGGGCATGGGAGAGAGACTGTGAGAAGGGGGGAAACATGCCGCTAAAGGGGGAAAAAGCTTCTCCAGCTGCTGCCGCCGCCAGTGCTTCACCAGAGAGAGAGAGAGAGAGAGAGAGATAGTTTCTGTCGTCGGTAGGGGTGTAAATGGATTCGGAATATCCATTGGCCTGACCCGATTTCATGTATTTTATTGGGTTTAGGGTGGATTTCGGCGAATCCGACTAAGCAGTATCAGGTTCGGGCTCGAGGAATGGTATTTCGGGGCAGACGTAATATTTGTCGGGTGTCCGATATCTTCCGACGGAAGCAGGAGCGGCTCACCGCACAGGTCCCCTGCCGCGCTCGCCGTGGGCGGAGAAGGAGGATATGGCGGAGAGACGAGAGCGCTGGGCGGCCGGCCGGCCGGCTTATATGTAAAAGCGCAGAGGCCTAAAACGCGGGCCGCCGTCGCTGGGGGAGCGGACAACGTGGGGGGGCGGGGGAGCACTGCTGCGGGGAGAGGCGGGGGGCGCCGGCGGGGTGAGCACCGCTGCGCGGCCGCCGCCGCCGGGGGAGCGTTGCCGGGAAGGGGGGGGAGCGCCGCTGCGGGGAGGGGCGGGGGGAGGGGGAGTGCTGCCGCGGGGGCGGGGGCGGGGGCGGGGGAGCAGCGCTGCGGGGAGGGGTGGCGGGGGCAGCGCTGCGGCGGAGGCGGGGTGGCGTGGGGGAGCGCCGCTGCGGGAAGGGGCAGGGGGAGCGTCGCGGGGGCGGGGGAGCGCTGGCGCCGGCGCTAGCGGGGGAGCAGCGCTGCGGGGAGGGGTGGCGTGGGCAGCGCTGCGGCGGAGGCGGGGTGGCGTGGGGGAGCGTCGCGGGGGCGGGGGGAGCGCTAGCGCCAGCTAGCGGGGGGAGCAGCGCTGCGGGGAGAAGTGCCGGGGGCAGCGCTGCGGCGGAGGCGGGGTGGCGTGGGGGAGCGCCGCTGCGGGAAGGGGCAGGGGGAGCGTCGCGGGGGCGGGGGGAGCGCTGGCGCTGGCGCTAGCGGGAGCACCGCTGCGGGGAGCGGTGGCGGGGGCGCTGCCGCTGGCGGGGAGCATGCCCCCAATCTCACATTCGAGCATATCGGGGTTAATCCGAACCCGATTATCGTTTATTGTCAAATATAATTTCGGATTCAGGACAAATGCTATCGAATCGGGTCAGATGCTTCTCTTGTCAAATCTGGATTTGGATCAGGCAAGATCCGCCCCATTTACACCTCTAGTCGTCGGCATCTGAGCAGCAGATGGTGTGGAAGTCGCCAGCGCCCGATGAGGAAGGGCCTCTGTTATCACCGGGACGGAAGAGAAAAAGGAGGACATGTGAAAGAAGGAATTCCCCTTATTTTTCTTTTCACGCCAGGTGTCACAGAGTGCTGGCACTCGGACTCAAAACAACAATGAGAAGAGTGGCCAACGACAACAAGAACGGAGAGGAAGTAGAGAACTTCAGCGTGATGGCAATAGCAAAGAATTTCAACGGGATGAATCTTGTACTCACCACCATCCACTCCGCTTTGAGTGCATGTTTCCTCTAAACACGTCCGGCTTTATAAGAGCACCTAGTGCTCTCCTCGGAGAAAACCTTCTCCTCGGAGGAAACCTCGCGGATTTTTCCATCCGTGCATCAGTTGGCCAGCGCCATTACTGCCTTCGGCCTGTTCAGATTGCGGTGCCGGAGTCTCTTGGCACTCTCACCTGCGTGGAGCGACCCACCTTGGGGGTGAGATGAGTCTCTTGGCGCTCTCACCTGTGTGGTACCACCCTCCTTGGGGGGGGGGACCATGGCGCACTCACCTACACTACTAGAAAAGTTAGTATTTACTGCAAATAATTATGTCACAAAAACTTATAATATTACAGTAAAATACTTTTTACAACAACAAATATTTTTGCTACACGTCGCTGTATAAAACTCTCTCACAATATATTTTTAACTGCAACAAATATATTTTGCAGTTAAAAATAATATTTACAGAAAACATAATTTCGTAGTAAAATCTTATTACTATGGCAAATTTAAAGTTGCAGCAAAAAGACATTCACTGCATAATTGATGTTGTAATAAAATCATTTTTACTACTAATTAAAAATTACGTCAAAATTTTATTTGCTACGCATTTGAAGTTGCAGTAAAATCATTTTTACTGCTAAATTGTAATTGTACTAAAAAAAATTTAACTGCATATTTGATGTTGTAGTAAAATATCATTTTTATTACTAATTAAAAATTACACCAAAATTTTAGTTGCTACATATTTTATATTGTAGTAAAATATTTTATATTATAGTAAAATTTTATTTGCTATTAAATCAAAATTATGATACTCCGATTTCATTCTGATTCTCACATCGTTGGAATAGGAACAAACCAATAATTTCTGAAATATTCACTATACATTATTTTTTATAACAAAATAAGATACTAAATCTCATATTACTACTAAATGATACAAATAAAAATATAGCATTTTGTTAAACTATACATGTATCTTATCCAACAATTGTTAAAGAAATACAAAGAGTTATTTAGAAGTTTAAATATACGTAATAGCATGACAACTAAATCAAACTAATGTGGAAGTGAGCAAACAACAACCAAACAGTATACATAATAAAATAGTTAATTATTTAAATTACAAGTGAATCTAAAAATGCATTCGTCAATCAAGCTGCCTAGATAAGGGATCTTACTCACCTAGGTAGATTCCAGATAAGAACAGTGAACTCACGCACCCATAGCAATGGAAATAAGGAGATTACAGGTTTGCATTTCTCACTGAGAAGCCATGAAAAAAAAAGGACAAGGGTGGACATAATCCTCATCCAAAATGGATCAAGAGTCAAATCCAATAGTCGGTTGATACAGCTAATATAAACATTTCTCAAAATGTTTACTTTCCAACAAAATCATGCTTTCCATGATGACTTCGGATATATATAAGCTACCATGACATAAAATGCTAAATTATGCTCCAAGCCTAATTTGTAAAACTCAATCAATCCCACATATTCATAATGAGCATTTACACAAATAAAGTTGAATGTAAAAAAAACTAAAAGATACTCTCTGCTGCTAGTCGGTACCCTTCATGAAACTTCCTCCTAGCAGTTTCCAACTTGTCAACAAGAGGATCATTATGTTCCTGAAAATTTAAGTAAACACTAAGTTCATAAGATTAGAAACTACATGTATAATTTGATGTTGCATCCTATATATGCATCTCAATATGTATAGCTAAGGAAAAACTCTATTACAACCTCTGTTTATCAGAAGGATGCCAGAGAAATATTCTTCTTTCGGTAGTTGGCGATGTAGAGAAATATTCTAACGCAAGTGTTTGATAATATGCTCCCGGACGGTGCTCTAGTTCATCACAGGAGACCTTAATTAAGCCCTAATTGTATACTTGCCAGCTTATTTTGGTCGATTATACAATCTGCAGCCTATTTTTGCTAGAAAGTGAGAATCGACTGATGTGCATCAAAGAAGAAATAAATGATCGAAGATGATGGAGGGAGTACTCTCTTACAGGCTGATCCAGCGGCAGCAGCAGTGGTGGGCAAGGGAGCTCTTCCTGGAGTAGACAAAGCATAAGATCAGAAGCAGTTTGTGAGGGAAAAAAAAAGAAATCTCTATATACAAATACGAAGGGCAACGTATATATAAGCGCATATATATATACTAGGAGCACGTACTTTACCAAATTCTCTGATTCCATTCTCTACTTGAAAATAGTCAGCACACTTTTTCATCATCTGTCATGTATAATCAAGATTGAACAAATTTTGAATTAACAAAATGAAATAATCTCAACTAGGTCTGAGTTTTCCAGTAATTTCAACTTTCCGGAATGAAATTCTATCATTGGTTGCAGACTTGCATATGCTGTTTTGCTGATTCTCGTCTTTGACATCCTCGTTTCTTTAGAGCTTGTTCTTTTATGTGTGACGGATACAGTGCAGCCGTGTAGTACTATAAAATGGAAAATAGGAAGGTTGCCATAATTCTAGATTGCCATCCAGCTATATATAGTTTTAATCAATCATCTTCTTCATCTGACCCTTTTCTGTTAGCCATAAAAGAAGATATTTACCCAAGTCAATCATAATTAGAACAATTACTGCCCAATTCTGTACTATCCATGGATGTCACCTGAAAATAACATAAAAAACAAGAACCTAACATCAAAAAAGAATGCACACACCCAAAACATGTATAGCGTTCTTATCTACATCCCAGCTGGAGGGCGGGAGAACGATGGCGCTTCAAGGGGGGGTATCCTAATGGGGCGAAAATCAATAATATACATATATACATAGATACATAGTTCTAGAGATTGATATGTAAAACCCTAATAAATAATATATACATAGATACATATACACATGTTATAGCTAAGATACAAATTGCATATATTTGTGCATGTGTACTTACTTTATTCTTGTATAGCTATATATGTATGCTTTTTTCTGGTTTCTAACTACTGCCATTCATGTACAGCACTAATTGACACGGGGAAGTTTCTACTTGCGGTGCGTAGATCTAGACGTCCTACACGCACTGAGTATATTGTTTCCATGAACACAAATGACATGTCAAAAGGAAGCAGTTCATACATTGGAAAATTGAGGTACCATGTAGGCATCATGTCTTGTTTAGTTTTGATGCATTCCAGGTTTAGCTTTTGCTGATGGTAAGAAATGGACACCTTGCTTTTTGTGTGGTTGGTCATTCTTTTGTCTACTGTAATATACAGTGTCAAAGTTATCAATTTTTATTTTTTTAGATCCTCATACTGAAAGCATGTTTCTGGGATCAAAGTACAAAAAATACTTAAATTGTAGGTTTCTTTACCATGTAATACATGTGGCATGTAATATTGTAAGTTTTCTGTGAGTCTTCCCCCAAGCAATTTTCCAAAGAAAAATCTGAATATTCAAGAAGCTTTCTATTCCAAAGTCTATTGTCCCAACTTATCTCACAATCATGCGGATGGACTCCTCTCTATGTGTGGCTGTCTTTGTAAATGGACTCATATGCGGCTGTCTTTGTGTCCTCCATAGCAGTACGAATCAGCACACTGAAGCCATGCCATGGACAATAGTAACAGGAAGCTTGGGGGTTGCCAATGCTCCTTGTGCCTCCACTGTAAAGCATGTGAGATGGAGACGGAGGGTGGGGTCTCTGTCTGCAATCACTTTCAGTACACTCAGACCCCTCTCTCAACCCCACACACCCAAAACCATACAAGGACTTCGAGTGATGCACCCACCTCTACATTATGTAAACTTACACCAAAGATGAAGCTGTATGACACTAGAATATTGAATGGCTAGCTGTTGTAGACACGCCAAATTTGCCTAATTCAGAGCATAAAACTCATGTTTTATAGGGTAACACGCATGATTTATCATATGATGATGCCGGGTCCTTTTAAGTTGATTTGGTACTTTGCCGAACGAAATCGGATGCTTTCCGAAGTTTTCCGCAGAAAGCAGTAATTTCCGAGCGAAAGCTGCACGTAAATCGTGTGAACACGGAAATTGGCTGAATGACCAATGCCTAATGATCATGTATTGAAGGTTATGGTCATATTCACACTCCGGACAAGTTTTGTTGCATTCCGTGCCTTTCCGGTTTGCCGTCGGAGTCATTTTGACCTGTATCGGATCTTCTGTTCACTGCCCTAACTTCCGGATAAAATTCTGAAGTTTTGGAGGGTGTGATGGTTGATCCGATGCTGTAGAAAGCTTCTTCGGCCCGTTATCTTTCCAACGCAACAAACGGCGTCGAATTCCGAGTTCGGGAGTGTTCGCAATGGCTTCCGAAAGAAGGACGCGCAGAACCAGTCCCATGCGCCCAGGTTCCAGGGCACATGCGCCTAGGACCCAGGGCACATGACCATGCGCCCTACCAGTGAGGCACCTGACCATGTGCCCTCACTTGAGGGCACATGCGCCCCACCTTTGAGGCACGTGGGAACCAGTTTTCACCGGGACTCTACCACCGAACCGCCGACCGGATAAGCCCTATTTTTTCGAAGTTTGTTCCCATGCGCCCCCTGCGGGGGCACATGCGCCCCTCAGTGGGGCGCATGCGCCTGGCACCAGGGCGCATGCGCCCAGGGGCAGGGCGCATTTAACCCTTTTTTTTAGTCCGGATCAGATCACCTGTTCTCCTATAAAAGGACTCTGATTCTGGTCGTTCCAGGGAGAGGAGAACGACTCCCCAGGCATCTCAAGACGTCTTATCACCCTCCTACATCGATTTTATGATTTTTAGAGAGAGAATTTCGAGTTTTTAGAGAGAGAAAAGTCGGTTCAAGAGAGAGGAAGGCTGTTCTGCAGGTGATCTGCCAAGTCTCTCTTCTTCGACCTCTACAGAAGTGTGTGGACGTCTTCTGCCTGAGCTCTCTTCATCAAAGTTCTTCCTCTCCAAGTCTTCTTGAGTTTACAATCGACGGCACTTGATTCAGAGGTCGGGGCTGGTCGTGACGAGCGCAGAAGAAAAGTCGCGCCTGGCAGATCCTGCACTGCTACTCGGCTTTTTCGACAACACAGATTTGACTATATCTTTCTCTATTCAACTCAGAATCTTGCTGTTCTTTTTCCTATCTCTTTGTTTCGTGATTCTCCATCATCCTATCATTTTTTTACATTTTTTTGCATTACTTTTACTCTGTTAATCCGAAAATAAAAAAAAGGGGTTAGAGATAACCCTGATCCGGTCAGTTTCTAGTCAATTGTGTGTTTTATGTCATTCTCTTTACATATACTCCACTTTGTCTAGTTCTAATAGTCTCTTTCACTTGTTTATTTGTCTAGTTGCACAGAACATCAAGCACCCACCACGTTGAGGACTCTTCTTCATCGGCCGGCCGAAGAAGGAGAAGCTTAAACTCACACTCTTCACGCTAAGGTACACACGGTCATCTTTCATTTTAATTCTATAAATCGGAACCCACGGTTCCTGGCGACCACGTTTATTTCTTCTCACCCTCCTCCCACATGACCCGAACCGTCTCTTTGGTGATCGAGCGACGCCAAGGGATGAAAGTTCGGGGATCAATGTGAGTGTGGGACAAAGGTGAGAGTTGCTTTCCGAGCTTTATTCCTTTCTTTTCTCATCCCCTCTTGAGGTGACGATCTGGGTTCACGGACTTCCCTGAAAAGGAGAGGACCCCGTCGAATTTTCAGAGTCGACAGCTGTAACCTTAGAAGATACTCTGGCAGTATATTTATGTATGTATGATACATTCTTCCAATGGGGTTTATTAATCCTCATTCACCATTGGTATCCTTACATATGAATACAATACAAAATTGGTTAATACTTGTATGAATACCATGTATTATCATAATCATCAATGGTAAAATCAACAGTTGGGGCTGACCATTGAGGGTGGCTGAGCTGATGGGGCTGCCATCCGGAAGGTCGCACGGGTGCACATGGGGAGCGGACAGTTAACTTCATGGGTTCAACAGTTGGGGTGTTGTGTGGCTTGAAAGTTGGCACACCACCATTCCTATGGACCTATGAGCTGCTGGGTGTTGCAGGTGTAGGCGTAACCAAGGGAGGAGCAAGAAAGGCCGGACCAGAATTAGGATCAGCTGGATCAACCAATCCAAGGGAAGAAAAACTGATCAGTGATTGGCACACATCAGCTCTTCCAAACACAAAAAATAAAACATAAAAAAGTATTAAGGATGGAAGATGGGCCGATTCCGGTATGATTCAACCCTGATTGGGGTCGAATTGGCATAAAAAAGTATTAAGGAAGAAAGATGGGCCGATTCCGATCTGATAGCCCTGCTGCTGTAAATCGCTCGCTGGCTACAATAGCGGTCGAGGGAGATCAGAAGCTCAGAATCCGAGAGAGCCCCAGCTCTCTCACCCTAAAATACCCCTTCTCTCTCACCCTATGCTTTCCCCTAGGACGGATTCCTGCCCGCCTCCCCCAACACCACCTTCCCCCGCCAACCCTAGCACCCTATGCGCACAGGCGTCCACCGAGAACAGGGTGTTTGAGATCACTCCACCATCGATCGATTGATCTTATAAACAGATCCCATGAAGGAAGCCTACACTAGATCTAGCGTCAGATGAGGGAGTCACTGCCGAACGAGATGCCAACTACAAGGTTTACGAAAGATACCTACGATGACGACGAGATGATCCTAGCTGTGTGGATGATGTTCCTCTGGAGACTTCACCAATCACGATCTCCCTTGCACTGAATGTCACGATCTCC
Source organism: Cryptocoryne crispatula var. balansae (assembly GCA_036172225.1). Lineage (NCBI taxonomy): Eukaryota > Viridiplantae > Streptophyta > Magnoliopsida > Alismatales > Araceae > Cryptocoryne > Cryptocoryne crispatula. The sequence goes on from CM069932.1 coordinate 27,039,240, forward strand.
CTTGCGATGTTCCTCCGGAGACTTCACGGCGGAATCTATAAAGGAGCGGATGAAGATCATCATATCCAGGTGGGATCGTACAAATGGGCAATCGGAGAGATGGAACTAGATAAGGAAGAACATGAGGTTGTGTAGGTAGCGGATTTTACCTGGAGTGCCAGATAGAGGGCGGAGCAATTGCCAAGCTGCCTCACGTCGTCGTCCTCGTCAGCGTCCCTTGCAGCGTGCCCTATTCTAGGCATGAGACGAGAGAACACATCGCAACGTCCTGCGGCGTGCTCAAAGTCAAGAGATGCGTTCGCCGTATTAAACAGGGCAACATTCGCAGCGTGTGTTAACGGCATATATTAACAGCATATAATAAAGATATAGCAATTGTTCGCAGGGTATGTTCACAACATATATATAAAGATATATGCTTTAGCAATTAAAGTGATAAAAGAAGATTAAAAATATTTAAAAAAATTATTGGAACTAATTAAATATTTAACTTTAATATCTTTACCATTCTCTTTAAAAAAATATCTTTACTATTGACAAATATAAATTTTTATATTATTTAACTATAAACATATACATTTTGAATTACATTGAAATATTAATAATAATAAATTGTACAGTTATATTATATTATATTATTTATGACAAAATTTATGTTTACAGTAAATAAATATCTTTTTTGTGACAACTAACTAAAATTACTATTTTAAGTTAATTTTTTATTGTAACATTTTGAGTTGCGGTAAATAAATATATTTTTTGTGGCAACTAACTAAAGCTACTATTTTAAGTTAATTTTTATAGCAACATTTTGAGTTGTGGTAAATAAATATATTTTTTGTGGCAACTAGCTAAAGTTGCTATTTTAAGTTAATTTTTTATAACAATATTTTGAGTTGCGGTAAAAAAAATATTTTTTTGTGGCAACTAACTAAAGTTGCTATTTTAAGTTAATTTTTTATAACAACATTTTGGGTTGCTGTAAAAAAGTTGCTGTAAAAATTCTAATTTCTTGTAGTGCGCGGCAGCTTCCAACGGCAACCACAAGGGACCAGGTCCTCTGTTTACCCATGTAATCTCTATGCACACCGTATGTATATTCATCCCATACGTGCATGAGTTCCTCAATTATCGTTAATAAATAAATAGAAGACCGAACCATAAATCGACTTTAAATGAAAGAATGTGAATCAAGATACTTTTAAATAATTTAATCAAAATTTTAAAATGCATTGAACATGCTGGAACCAACATCATAACTTAAGCAATATGAAACTAAATAATCTCAATCAATGCGTTAATCATTAAATCTCAAATCATAAGGTGTTTAACTCATTTAATCAAACTTTAAACCCAAAATAAAAAATCATAATCAAATTGAAATTCAACAAATCAAATAAATCAAACCCAATTCATTAAATTCAAAATAATAAGAAAAAAATCAACGTAAAATAAATTACTTAAAAATTAAAGATAAAATTTAAATCGAAGCATAAAAAATCACATCTTAATCAAATAAAAAATTATAATGTAATGTGTTCACATCTCGTTGGGCCCACAAGGCTATGGCCCTTTGGTTTATTTGTTTTATGTGGATGTGCACTTTCTACCAAATATTGCTATGGCGGCTAATCAAGGGCGTTCGCGTAGTTGCTCGTTGTAAGTTAACATCAGGTATTTGCACCATCTGGTGGAGAGGAATCAAAATTAAGTTTTCGAAGAACCCAAATCTCGGTTCTAATAATTTTAAATGTATCGCAGATTAGCTAGTATTTTTAATGGTTTATCACCTATTTTATTAAGTAGTCCAAAGGAAATACAAAAAGTTAATTTTTAAAATTAAAAATAAAAATGAGGTTCTCACAAATTAGCACACCCGGTGGGATCTCTTTCCCTTCATTTCTCTGCCATAGCAAATCGAGAAAGTGTGCATCTATTGCGATCTAATACACTATCAACATCTGATGGAGTTCGTCTTCCTTGTTACATGAAGGAAGCAAAATGTCAACCAACTTTGGAGTTATCTTCTGTGAGTTGCTCCGAAGTCCGACGGTCGACGTCAAACATGTCATGGTCTCCTTCGGTACCTACCAGGGGATCAAGTTGACTCAACCACAACTGAACATAGCTGAGGCGATCTTGGTCATCGAGGAGGCGAAGCAACTGATGCCTCTACTAGCAACACATGCTGCCAACCAGATATCAGCCCCACCTTGGATCAACATCCCTACAGGCTAAGATCGATAGCCTTAAGTCTCGAGTCGGTTCACGTCAATGTGTTGGTAGGACCCATGAGGGTGCACTGGGACTGGAAGGCCCGGTGTGCCACACTAGTCCATGCCCCTATCAAAAGGAGTCGGGGGAGGCATCAGTGGCCACAGCTTACTATCATGCTCCTAACCAACTGGTTCGTCATTTTGGGGCAGTTGAACAAATATGACCGTGTTAAGTCTAAACCCGCAGCTGCTGCTCCTATTCGGGGGAAGAAATCTTCCACCTGCCCGAAGAAATCCGGCCGACCAGCGGCCATGGCAACAAAGGAGAGGGGGCAGACCTCTGATAAAAAGAATGGAGGCCTGGGCCGAACAGTGGCTTTGAAGGAAGCAACTCAGGCAAGGGGCGAGCCCTTGCCCCACCCATCTTAGCTGGACCAATCAATGATCCCGTCATACAAACCTCAGCAAGCGTAGGTACCTGCCACACCAGAAATTCCCATGGTCGGTCGGCACACTGGTCAACCATTCCTACTGCATTACCTACCAACCGTGGGCAAAGTCCCCACCCAAGCTAAGCCACGCCGCCTTGGATAGCGGACTCTCGTGCCGACCGGGGGTAAGGAGCTAAACTCTCGACCCTGGTCACGAAACAAATGTGGTTGCTGAAGATGATTGTTCCACCACCGGAACCTCTTCCTCCGAAGTCCAATCATCTGCAACCCTTGGACATAGGCTCTTCTGGGTCGAGACCCCGACGTCGGCCCAAGTCGAAGGTCACCTTTGAATTTTTAGCTAAGGCTACACCAAATCGGCCTAAGGCTCATTTTGCCCCAACTCACCAGTGGCAATTTTACCATTTTGACAAAGGTATTGAAGCTATGCTTCCATGGGAGCTTTCTCGTAATAAGGATTTAGTGTTCAACCAATTGGCCTTCCCTGAATGAGTCAGTCTTAGTTGAGCTAACCACCATGTTTTAGGGGTGGAATGAGTTAGCGGTCGATTACATTTGCCGTTGGAGAAACGTTTGTATGAAATGCACCAATCCCCCATCGAGTGAGGTGATAGTTGCGTTGTGCAAAAGGGCCTACTAGCCAAAATTCAAGAAAAGGTGCTGGGAACAAGGATCCAAACCTTTGATGACTTAAATGTCACCATTGTTGACATAAAACACTTCTATGTCAACAATCCTCTAATGATTGCACCGAAGCTGAGGCTGATGAAAGACAAGCAGCTAGCTTCCCAAGACATCAATACAGTGGATGTCTCCTCCTCGAGGAATAAAAATATTGGGGGCAAGAATGCCACCATGCCTCCCCCATGGAGGATAACAAATAATCTGATGTCAAAGCCCACGTGGGAGGAACGTATAACAAAATCGTACTCCTTCACTCAAGACTATACAAGGAGGTTGTTCGACATGTGCATGGAGAACAACCTGATCACTTTTATCGATGTGTCGGCAAGGAGGAACGTACAAAATCGTACTCCTTCACTCAAGACTATACAAGGAGGTTGTTTGACATGTGCATGGAGAACAACTTGATCACTTTTATCGATGTGTCGGCGCCCTGAGGATGCTGCGCGGAGTCAACAGCCAAACTTATGGCCATAACACAGATTATTTGGGCATGGCATCAAAGATTGCTTCTATTTCAAGGACCTTGTCAAGACCAAGATTCAAGACAAGGTTTTGGACTTAGGAAAATGTTTAGTACAGCCCCCGCAACTGCCTAACCTAACCCGACAACAAACCAACTTCGCCGTCAATGCAGTGTGCTACCAACCGGCTCCGCCCACTATCGAGCCTCATTCTCCTTTGCCTCCCCAATGGCCTCAACCACAGGAGGAACATGTCCATCAAACAACGGTCTATTAGATGGCTTCACGAGTTTGCGTGATTCTCGAGAGATTATGTGACAGGTGTGTGCACCTGGGAGTTGATATCGCTGCCACCATGGCTAGCATTGTGGAGTTGCTAATAGGTGACATGACTCTAAATAAGGTTTGTCTAGCCTAGGCTAAACATCTTGGAATATCCTTCTCTAGCTCGCATCCACCTATTTGACAGATAGTCGAACAACCTAATGATCTTTGGGACATTACTAAAAAGTGCAAGCTAGAGCCTAAAGCATCAGCTGCACGCTTGCCAGTGGCACTTGTTAGGGCACCTCCAGAGGAACGGCTGAGGAAGCACCGATGGTACCACGTCCACACGTGGCACTCTTTTCCACAGGCAATGACGCAATTTCTCTTTGAGAAAGTCACGAGGGAAGGCTTAATGGAACCTCATCCAAAGATCGGACACCATGTCATGTCCTTTCCCAAAGGCGGATGTGGATATCATCACTCACACTTGCATGGCATTGAAAACTGCCGAGCAGTTAGAAGGTGCTTGGAAGAACTAATTAGGAACGGAGTCCTGAACATAGGGCATTACCTTGTTCAACCGCCGCAGTCCCATGTCAACATGGGTCCGACCATCTCCACTTACGTCATCCATGCCATGCCGTAGAAAGATGTATGAGAGGATCAATGGATGGGGGGCATTTTGCGTGAGCCCGCTCACCCCCAGGATCCTTCCTTGTCCTAAAGGCTTCTTCATGAGCTAGTCCAAGCAAACATCAAAGCACTTGACAAATGTGTAGATATTACAATCACCAAAAAAAGATTTATGTAGTACTAACCAAGTTTTGATACTCTCATGCTATCAAACAATAAAAATAGGCACCTTTGAAGAGGTAGTAAATGGTACTATCCAATTCAATGTGTGGCTTCTTGACTAGGGGTGTAAACAAGCCGAACCAAGCTAAGTAGTATAGTGTTCAAACTTGACTCCTTTATTTTACACATGTTCGAATTTGAGCTCAAGTTTTAATGAGTATGTTGAACTCCTGTTCAAACTTGATTCGTTTATTAATCGAGTCAAGTTGAGTTCGAGTTTGAGTAGTAGCCAGACTAAATTCAATCCACATTCAAACTTAAGCTATATACAAATTCGTTTATAAAATCTAAAATCAATGAAAAGTCAATTGTGAAACTCTATATTTAACTCATTTATGAAACTCTATCTAAGTTTAAACTTAAATTTTAAATTATTTAATATATTTAAGTGACAATATATTACTATTAATACTTATAATTTAATTTTTAAAAATAAATATTCAATAGAATAGTTAATCAAGTTACTCACGAGTTTATCGAGTCAAGTAGGAGTATATTCAAGCTCGACTCATTTAATGAATCAAACTTTATTTTTTAACATAATAAATAAGTTAAGTCAAATTTTTATCGAGTTTCAAGCTACTTGTAGAGTGTGTATTAGTTAAGTTCGCACCCCTATTCTTAACACAATACATCTTATGAGCTTCCTACTTAGTGGACCAAAAACGTTGCCCAAAGAATGGTCCACGTTCCTGGTATGGGCCAGATGCCCATTATACTGGATGCATGCATATAAACTTTTGGGAGGAATTAAATAAAGGATGATAGCGATAGAAAGGAGGTCTTGGATATCAAGAAATCAAATATCTTGTTATTGGGTGTTTGGTTGCATTTTATTCTTTTATATAATTTCATAAAAAAATTATATTCTAAGCACAAATGTGACAAATTTTAATAGTTAAAATAAAAAAATTATATTGTTTGAAATAAGCTTTTAAATTTGTAAATATGATGATTATTCTTTTGGTAACATTTCAAATTAAAATGAAAATAAACCATTTGAGCGTATGAACAAAAACATAAAACAGATTATTTTGTTTTTTGCCAAGCAACATTTCATAAAAAATTAAAATAAATAAATATATTATAATGTAATCATACATTCCATTAGGCTTTCAAGATGCCCTTTACTATGTGCCTCAATTAAATGCTTTAAATGGACAAGAGAATGTCTAAGGTCAGTTGGGTTCGGTTACCTACAGTTTGAAACTCTACCATGTCTAGTCAAACTAATTAAACCAATCATATGAAGCTGGTTTATGTGACCGTTATACAATTTTTATGAGAAAATAATATTTATTTTGATTAATTACTATAAAAATAATAATTTATTTTGAATCTCTAATTACTTTTAAGGTTCAAAGCGAACCAAATCAAATTGAATCAATTCAGCTCAGTTCGATATCAGAGTTATAATCCGATACCATTTTATAAAAAATTGTTCCAAATCAAATCAAAACTAATTGTGCACACCCCCCTAAGAATGGTAAGCCAGCCATGAAAGCCAAATCTCTAAACTAGGTTCTCTGATCCTGTGCCCAAGAGAGGCAACAGGGATCAGAAGGATCTATTTAATCAATTGAAACCTCAGCTGTTCAGTTCATATCTCCAGCAAAGACATACATGCTTAAATTTTCACACCTCACTCTCTGAATGTAACATAATTTTCCCTTAATTAATTACAGGTCTCTACAATCTACATCTGGATTCAACCAACTTCATTTAATATTTGGCAGGTTCAACTTATTAAAATTAGCATATATGAAACTCGGGAAATCATGTGGCCTGCCCTGCCATGATTTCCCTAAGTTTATTTCAACCCAACTTTAGGCCATATGACTTCCCCCTATGGGGTTATTTTAAATTTTTAACCCAACTTGAAGAATTTGTATCCCATAATCCCGATGCCAAACAAGCAGTCGAAGATGGCGGCGCCGGCGGACGGCGCTTGAACAAGCTCGACCCTGCTCACGACTCCGGCGGCACCGCCGCCATCGTCCTTGTCTGCTGTGCCTAAATTCTCTTTGACGAATAACAAATGAAGGAGATTCTGGCGTGCGTGGTCATGGATTGCTGCAAATTCTCCATGAAGTAATAACGCAGCACGACCGGCTGCTTCGTCTTCATGGCGATGGAAGAAGACATATGGTCGGAGATGCAAGCCACAACACTCGCAATAGGAAAAGAAACACAGAAAGAAAGGGGGAAGCTGATCCAAGGCGACGGACGTCCCTTCACCGCCGCAGCCAGAGAGAAAGAATAATCGGTACAATTACAATATTGACCCTAGATAATTTCATTGGTCACATTTATGTAATTGTAATTTGTGTATTTTCTGATACGTGGCAATATGCCCTCAATGTACATCGTATATAAATAGTCAATTGATTACATGAGCGGATATTCCTGCTCATTCTCTCCATTATGTTTTTGCTTGCTTTCCTCTTCTATTTCCTCTATTGCGGTCTTCTCTTCATCATAGATTGCAGATCTAACTTGGTATCAGAGCTTGGAGATGGATTATCCTGCGGGTTTCTCTTCAACTACACAAGGCTCCCTCATGAATTTCTCTGCTACAGGAAATCCTCGACAGACTGTTGATGGTGACAACAGTAATGTGAAATTCCCCTTTTCTTCCTCTTCAGTTGCTTCTCTTCCGAATGTTTCCAATTGTATCTTAGTTAAACTCAATAGTGAAAACTATGTTATATGGAGAGCTCAGATTGTTTAGTTTTTGATGATGCACAAGCTTCTGGGAATAGTAGATGGATCTATACCGTGTCCGTCTTTGACTGTTGTTGATCCGTCAGATTCCGTAAGAGGAATTTCTAATCCAGATGCAGAACTCTAGATACAGTATGATAGTTTGATTTCTTCTGTGATTATGTCGTCAGTTTCTAAAAATATACTTCCACTTATTGCTTCTCTTGAGTCTTCTGTTGCTATATAGAGATCGATAGCTTCAACTTATGCCAATACTTCAAAAGCACGTGTGCTTCAATTGCGTTTTCAATTACAGAGTTTAAAGAAAGGGTCAATGCGCATGGTTGAGTATTTACAAAAGGCAAAATATGTTGCAAGCTCTCTAGCTATGGCGGGTGAGCCAATTTCGTCCAATGAAATGTTATTACATATTTTGGGAGGTTTAGGACCTGAGTATGAGTCCTTCATCACCTCAGTTACTACTCAAACTGATGTTACTTATTTGATAGTTGATGATCTTCAAGGTTTATTACTAAATCAGGAAATATTTCTTCAAAAATGCCATCATGCGGTTAGTGAGATTTCGGCCAATTTGGCCAGAACCAACCTTAATACTAATTCAAATCATTCTAATACTAGCTTTAGGAATAATTACAATCGAGGAAGAGAGAATACAGGCAGGTATAATGGTAGATTCAGGAATGATAGAGGTGATTATTCTAATTTCAGTCGTGACAATTTTCAAAAAAATTTTAATGGGTCTGATAGAGGTCACAGTTCTCTTCCGATCTGTCAAGTTTGTGATAAGAGGTCACACTGCTTTGCAGTGTTGGCACAGGTTTAATCCTGGTTATCGATTTGTTTTAGAAACTGAAAATGCTTAGTCTGTGCAAAACAACAATTAGTCTTTTTCTACCAATCTTGCCACTAATACCAATCTACCTAAAACTGTTTCTGAGCAAAGTTGGTATCCAGATTCAGGGGTGACAAACCATATGACTCCAGAGCTTGGTTTGCTGAAGAATCCTGTTCCCTTTGATGGTTTTGAGAGAGTTCAAGTAGCAAATGGTGACAATTTAAACATTTCTCATGTCAGAACATCATGTTTTAAATCCTTTCACCTTCAGAATACTCTTCATGTTCCAAATTTGTCTAAAAATTTATTGTCAGTTTATCAACTTACCAAAGACAATCATGTTTACTTTGAGTTCTTTCCAACTCATTACTTTGTGAAGGGTATCAAGACCAGGCAAATTCTGTGCAAAGGCAACAATATTAGAGGCTTATATTGTCTAGATGGTGGTGCAAATTCTGTCAAAGCTGCTCTTTCCGTTGAAACTGTTAATGTTTGGCATAAAAGGCTAGGGCATCCAGCTCTTAAAGTGGTACATCAAGTTCTTAGTCATTTTGGTACACCTTACACTACCGATAGTTCTTTCTTTTGTTCAAACTGTGCAGTTGCAAAGAGTCATCGACATCATTTTCCTTCCTCTAGTCATGTTTCTAAATTTCTATTTGAGTTAGTCACTTCAGATGTATGGGGACCGTCTCCTAATTTAAGTAACAATGGTCATAGATATTATGTGGTGTTTGTTGATCACTATAGCCGGTTCTCTTTGATAGAAATGTATGCCCTACAAGCCAATCATATATGATATGATTCGACATTTCTAGAAATATCTCATTCAATTAAATAGGCAAAACTTCGTTATTAGCTTTTATTAGTAGCGTATATCGTAATGAAGTCCTTAATCACATGCAATGATGATTAAATCATGATGTGATCATGATAATGAGATCGATCATCTAGAGGTATGTGATCTAAATGTTCTTAGTCATAGGATCCTTAAGATAGGACATCAAGAATCCGGATAGACTAGTGTGTGTGATGTCTTCTCATATGATGAGAATGACCGATCTCATTGGTCATCAGTGTGGGGACACTGAGATACACACACAGGTGCTCATTAGTGGAATGAGTTCACTGAATTGACCAATTTTGGAAAACCTGATCGGTATCTTACCGAACTGTCTATCAGGTTATTCTTACATCTCAATAGCACGGTTGGATCTTTGACCTGAGTCGCCAAATATGTCTTGCCAGGCGTACTATGTACTTTGACTATTGACTGATGGATTACTTAGTATTGTGGTCCTATATAGTTAATGGATTGGGTATATAGGAAACCAGGTGGAGGCAATTGAGCGGACAATAGGGGATCATTCACTCTCGGTAGGAGAGAGAGAATGTCCTATGGATAGTACTCTAAATCCTTGGCCAAGGTAGATAGGATAATTGGAAAAGGAGTTTTCCAGTTGATCCATTCCTGAGTACAAGATTTCATAGAATTGGAATACTTAGGGGTTGACAGTCAATGCCGAACCCCTGACCGACCGGGACATTGTATGAACGAGGATTTAAATCCGTGAGGTAATTGATGATGGAAAGGCCCAATGGATGTTATTTAACTCCCCAAAGTCATTTGGGATCATAGGATGTGGCTTGTACCCTTTATGATCAGAAAGCCGTAAAAACTGTTATCGGATAACGATTTTGATTTAATTTAAAGGAATTGTTTTTTTAAATTAATTAAGGCTTCAACCAAATTGACTATTGGGCCTAGTTGGTCACACACAATAGATCTGGTCAATAAGATAAGGGCATGGACGCAATTTTATAGAAGTTTTGGGTTTTTGTGAAAAATTCCATCTTCTATAAATAAATGGCTTATGAAGCCATACCCTAACAAGCCATAGGGCTGGTTCACGTCCCAAGCCTCCTTTCTCCCTCCTCTCTCCTCTATAAGGCGATCTCCCATGGTCAAGCTTGGATCTGGGAGGTTTCTGGAGGCCCGAAGGAAGAGAGAACTCATCTATTGAAGCAGATCGTGTGGATACCGCTAGAGACCGGACACTTGAACGGTTTTCAGCAATGAGGAATGTCCTCTCTTCATCCATGGTGAGGGATTTAAGAAATCCCATGAGGTACTCTCATTCTACTTCATATTCGGTTCCCGATTTTACTCGTTCGGCATCGATCAAGGCAAAGATCATGGTTTTATAGAATCAAAATTTTTCCGCTGTCATGTATTGATTCCTTACAGTGGTATCAGATCTTGGTTGAAGCCTTGGTCGAGGTTGAATGAAATTGGCTTGATTTCATGTGATTTCTTGCTTTCCCGAAACTGTATAAAGAGCTGTTTTGATTTGATCACCAGAGTTTTTATGAGATACGAAACTGTGTGTGGTTGGATTCATTGGATTCTCATGGATGAGATCTTTCCAATGCCGCAAACCTCATGAGTTTTGGCCATCCGGAGAGTCCGGAATGAGTTTGAAAATTTGCTAAGATGATCATATCCGAAAATCCGGCCGAAATTAGGGGAGTTGATGAACTTACCTATTTGGACTAAAATACCTCTGTCTAATGACGTAAGAAGATAGGAAATTAAGTTTCCTAGAGTTTCCATAAGTTATTGGACACTCAACGGCTCTTGGAGGTGCCGGATTTGAGAGGTATTTGCGGTTTGGTTTAATTGCGGCCGTGGCAATTTCCTCCAGAAACTGCGCGTTGGATAGAATTTTTCATGAGATGAAACTTCTATAGATAGAATCCTTATTCTTCAAGGATTCCAACGCATATTTTTTCGTATTTTTTGGACACCGTTTGGCCCCCCAAATATGGCTCGAAAGTCGGGCATTTTTCTAGGGTTTCCGTTATCCGCCCCGCCTTTATCGGGCGAAGAAGAAGGAGGATCCGGACTCGCTAGCGCGCGGGGGGGGGGGGTACGTGGCAGAAGCGCGGCGCACCCGGGAAGGGGTACGCGGCCGCACCGCGTTGGCCCCGGGGGCGCGCAACGGCGCACACGGGCGCACGGCGTGCGGCGCGTAGCAGCCGGCCCTTCGGCGCAAACCGCGGGGGTACGTGGCCGGCGCAATGTGCCGCCAGTTAAATAATTCAAAAATGTTTTTTAAATTGTTTAAAATTCATTTTTGATCCGAAAAATTGCCAGAAAATTCTAGAAAATTTCTGAAAAAATTGTAGAATGTATTTAATGAGTTATTAAAGTGTTTAATGACTTATTAAATAAAGTTTTACTATTTTGTCATTGAATTCTACTATTTTGATTTTAAAATTATTTTAAGATCAAAATTAATGAAATTAATGATTATATAAGTTCTGAGAAATTATTTAATAGGTTTGTAAAATGTTTATGAACCTGTTAAATAGTTTTGGACTTTGGTTGCCATAGAATCATTTTATAAATGATTGATCAAATTAGTGTTCAAATAAATTCTGAAAAATATGATTTTGAAGAATTATGATTTGGACATTAATTTAATGCTCTGAGAAATTTTGGAAAAGCATTAATCATCTGAATATTTTATATTGCTTGTCTTATGCATGTAAATTGTTTATATGTGCATTTCATGTTATTTATTTTATGAAAATTCGACAAGCATGAAATTTGGAATTTCAAAATTACAAAGAGATATAATTTTATGATGGTATATATGATATATCTCATATAATTATCACGTATGCGCTCTATGTTCATGTGATGAATGTTGGTGTGTGTATGGAGGTGATCATGGACTTAAATATGCTTTGCTTTTGATTGCTTGGTTAATTAAGTTGGTTATGCTATTAAATGGGGCCTGCGTGTGCCTCCTCTCTCTCTATACAATTTGATTGTACATTCTACCTCTCCCCATTTGTGTACTCCCCTTGGTTAAAACCAAGGTTTCTTATTATGAGTTGTACATTTGTGAGTCTGTGTACCCTTTAGCTGCTTGTAATGGTTAGAAGCCGGCTCGTGATAGAATGGAGAGCGGGACCACTTGGAGAAGCTCCCTTCTGAAGTGGGAGCATGCCAACTCAAACTTCTGAAGCAAGGAATTGCACCTATAGGGGTGCCTGTGGTGTATGCTTAGGGTTAAGTCCATGATCACCTATGTTTTAATGCATATTTGATATGTGGTGTGTGCTACAGATTATACCTTAAATATATGATATTCCAAAGGTATATTAATATTTATATGTAGCACCTATGTTGATGAGACTAAAATAAAATCCATTCTCGTTCTAATTAGGTCGATAAACGTGAGACAATAAGAATGACTCACGTAGCCTTCCGTTGTTATGGTCTTGATGAGCCAATCTTAGATTGGATGGGTTTGTTGTGTTTCCCACAAGACTCATTCAGCAAGGGATTGGTGATCATGGCTAAGGCATTTGCCGAACTTTGGGGTGGACCATTGCATGGCCTTGTTGTGTTTCCCACAAGGGCTATGTTAAGAATCCATTCTCATAACGTAACAAGCGGATTTGACCTAACTAGAGTATATAGCTTGTTGTGTTTCCCACAAGGTTATAACTTTAGAGGCTGAATGACTAAGAATTGCATGAGTTGCAATTGGTAAAAGTTACCTACCTATTAAGTATGGGATGACTTGTTGTGTTTCCCACAAGGTTATCACCATAAAGTTAGTAGGGTCTTGGTCCCCACTAGGATGTTATCGTGATATCCCGTCTTTGCATAATGAGGGTTATGCAAATTCGTCGAAAGTTAGTGGGAGTATAAATTAGGATGAAAGACCATATCTTAATTTTAATGAATGTTTGTAATGTTAATATAATTATATCCCTGTTGTAGAATATTATAAACCACCATTAATCTAGCATGCTAGATAGATGCTAAGTATTTTAATGGCTCACACTTCTTATATCGGTTTAGAACTAAGAGAATAGTTCTCATAGTTGACCTATTGACTATCCTACTTGAGAAGTAAGTATCTCCTACACTATTTAATGAAGTGAGAGAAGATAAGATCTTATCTCATTGAAAAGATGTATTAATTACCTTATATCAGATGTTAGCCTCTATCAGATAAAATTAGCAGTGGCAACATGGATAGATGGATTTGATATCCATCATGGCTCATGATGATGAGCTAATTAAAGGCGACGAACAATAATACATCTTGAATACTTCTTATTGGTAAGACCAATAGAAAGAAGTAAGATCATTAGATATAAATAGATGGTGATAGTTAAAAGTCAAAGAAGTGAGTCAAGATATTATAACCTAAATTTGACATAGCATTCCTCTACAATCATGATGATGGTAAGAGAAGAAGTGCAAAGTGTATTGCACATAATGCAAAGGTGGAGCTTGAGAAGCTCCATGTATCTATGTCATTAATATTTACTTGTCTTATATACACATTTGATAGTATAAGATACTATGTTTGTGTATTCTAGTATAAGATGTAAGGAATCAATACATGACAGCGGAAAAATTTTGATTCCATAAAACCGTGATCTTTGCCTTGATCGATGCCGAACGAGTAAAACCGGGAACCGAATATGAAGTAGAACGAGAGTACCTCATGGGATTTCTCAAATCCCTCACCATGGATGAAGAGAGGACATTCCTCCTTGCTGAAAACCGTTCAAGTGTCCGGTCTCTAGCGGTATCCACACGATCTGCTTCAATAGACGAGTTCTCTCTTCCTTCGGGCCTCCAGAAACCTCCCAGATCCAAGCTTGACCATGGGAGATCGCCTTCTAGAGGAGAGAGGAGGGAGAGAGGAGGCTTGGGACGTTCTCCAGCCCTATGGCTTGTTAGGGTATGGCTTCATAAGCCATTTATTTATAGAAGATGGAATTTTTTACAAAAACCTAAAACTTGTATAAAATTGCGTCCATGCCCTCATCTCATTGACCAGATCTATTGTGTGTGACCCACTAGGCCCAATAGTCAAATTGGTTGAAGTCTTAATTAATTTAAAAGAACAATTCCTTTAAATTAAATCAAAACCGTTATCCGATAACAGTTTTTACGACTTTCTGATCATAAAGGGTACAAGCCACATCCTATGATCCCAAATGACTTTGGGGAGTTAAATAACATCCATTGAGCCTTTCCATCATCAATTACCACACGGATTTAAATCCTCGTTCATACAATGTCCCGGTCGGTCAGGGGTTCGACACTGACTGTCAACCCCTTTAATAATCCGACTCTATGAAATCTTGTACTCAGGAATGGATCAACTGGAAAACTCCTTTTCCAATTATCCTATCTACCTTGGCCAAGGATTTAAAGTACTATCCATAGGACATTCTCTCTCTCCTATCGAGAGTGAACGATCCCCTATTGTCCGCTCAATTGCCTCCACCGGGTTTCCCATATACCCAATCCATTAACTATATAGGACCACAATACTAAGTGATCCATCAGTCAATAGTCAAAGTACATAGTACGCCTGGCAAGACATCTTTGGCGACTCAAGTCAAAGATCCAACCGTGCTATTGAGATGTAAGAATAACCTGATAGACAGTTCGGTAAGATACCGATCAGGTTTTCCTAAATTGGTCAGTTCAGTGAACTCATTCCACTAATGAGCACCTGTGTGTGTATCTCAATGTCCCCCACACTGATGACCAATGAGATCGGTCATTCTCATCATATGAGAAGACATCACACACACTAGTCTATCCGGATTCTTGATGTCCTGTCTCAAGGATCCTATGACTAGGAACATTTAGATCACATACCTCTAGATGATCGATCTCATTATCATGATCTCATCATGATTCAATCATCATTGCATGTGATTAAGGACTTCATTACGATATACGCTTCTAATAAAAGCTAGTAACGAAGTTTTGCCTATTTAATTGAATGAGATATTCCTAGAAATGTCGAATCATATCATATATGATTGGCTTGTAGGGCATACATTTCTATCATAAGATACTAGGAGTGCATATAATAGTATGAGATACCAGATATGTATCATATATCTACAAAGAGTTGTAGATAATAGCAAGTAAATAAAGGTTTAAATAAGATTGTTGACCTACATATGAAATGGTACAAAATGTTGCATCATTACTAGTGGGAGATACAAATTTTCTATAGCCTTCTAGAGTTGTCTTAATTATCCTTCTAAAAGAATATTGTTTTCATTTCCTAGTTGAATAAATGGAGATTTATTCTATGGTATGAAAATGATAACTGGTAAAGTGTTTACCAGTAAGAGCATAATAAAGAGTTTATTCATATAAGATATGTATGCTCTTATAATATGTGTGAAAAATCCTCATTAGGCGAAGTAGATTGATATTGATCAATATATTGTTTAATAGTACAGTCATATTTATAAGAAAAGACTTAAGGAGTACTATTCAGATAGTAACATATAGGTAAATGATTTAGAATCATTAACTATATGTAAGTCTTATCTTATTAAGCAAAATGACCAACTCTTCATTTGTTAGACATGGAGAGAGGGCTAATGAGTTTATAGAACTCATGCATCTAGATGCATGTTAGCCCATATCTATTAAAGATAGAGGAAAATATTTCAACTTCATTAATTTTCAAAGATGACTTCTCTAGGTATGGACATATGTACTTTATGAAGTACAAATCCAAAACCTTTGAGAAATTATTTGAGATTAAGAATGAAGAGAAAATATTAATGAAAAAAGTATTAGAACTCTTTGATGAGATCAAAGAGGGGATACTTAAGTAATAATTCACACATAAAAGAAGGATAGTATAATCTAATTTTGATAGACACCTCTTATATATTTTAGCTTAATTGAGTAGCTAAAATGAGAAGCCATATTGTGTAGGACATAATATAGACATTGACAACCTTTGCAAAATTCTTCTTTGTCTGTTTAGGGGTTAGCACTCAATATAGATATTTGATCTTAAATCGGTACCTTTCAAGTCTATTCCAATTATTCCATATTAGATATGGAAAGGGATTAAAGCTTGACCTTAAGCAAGTTAAGGTTTCAGAATGTCTGGCTTGGTAAAGAAGTATAACCCTATCAAGTTGGAATATAAGACTACAAAGTGTTGGCTTGTGGGATATCCTATGGAAACTTAAGGATATTAATGCCTCCCTTAGGGAGAAGGGTATGAGTTGCTCATCTCTCCATAATTCTAGAGGAAGTGTCCCTCCTTTAGAAAGACAGTGGGAGCAAGGTATAAATGGAAGGTGTTCTAGTCCCACAATCCATAGACACTTTTATTAAGGTACTAGTTTATATTTACACAAGGGAAAATCATAGATCTTTTCTTATGTCTAATCAACCTAAGAGATATGTGAGACATATCTTTGATGGAAGAAATGAGACATAAGATAAAAGGATAATGATCCTAAGATCTATATTGAAGCAATATGAGATATTGATTCAAAATGGGAAGAAATAATAAAATCCGATATAAACTCTATCTATTCTAATCAAGTTTAGAACTTGATTGATCCACCTAAGGATTTAGTATCTATAGGGTATAAATGGATCACTAAAGAATAGATTGAAGTATATTAGAAGGTAGAGACCTTCAAAGTAAGGATAGTTAAAAGGGATATCATTTATGTCAAATAGTTGACTATGATAAGACCTTTTACCTATGCCATGGAATTAATCCATTCGGATTTGATTGTTACACACTATGACTATAGGATATGTCAAATGGATGTTAAGATAGTGTTTCTCTATGTTATTTTTGAGAAACATGTGTATATGATACAACCTTTGGGAATCAAGTTCCAAAACATCCAAATAGTGTGTGCATAAGGTCCATTTATGGACTTAAGTAAAACTTCCCATAGATGGTAGATAAGGTTTAATGAGATTAAATCTTATGACTTCATTGAGAATGAAGATATGCCTTGTGTTTTCATATAAGATAAGTGGGAGTGCTATTATCTTCTTGACATCATATATGTATGACATACTACTCATTAAGAATGAAGTACGTATGTTATCATAAGTGAGCCTAGTTATCAATTAATCCTCCAAACTTAAAATGGGTTTTAAGATCTATGGAGATAGATCTAAAAGGTTTCTTGGCCTTACCCAATTCATGTGCATAAAAAACCATAGTCAAAGAGTTTGACATGGTAAACTCCAAGATAGGTTTCTTACCTATGAAGTGTGGAGTTGATTTCTTTAAATAGATGTCTTTGTAGACTTCTTAAGAGATAAAGAGATCACATTAGTATAGCCCTTATGCTTTTGCAATAGGACCTATCACATTTGTGATGCTACGCATATGACTTCATTAATGCTCTAAGTGTTATGAGCATTCATCAAGTAAATCCTTGCAAGAGAACACTGCTAATTCTACAACTAATCTAAAGTAGATTGAATAATGACTATATATTGCTTGAGAAGCTGACTAGATGAAGATGTTCACCTGGCTTATGGGATTGTCCAAACCTTCTCTGAAAGTGTATTGTTTTAAGAAAACAATGGAGTAGAGCCAAAGTCTTATTAGAAGTTTCAAACTTCTATGGCAATACCATAAAATCAGAGAGAATGTAGTTGATAAAGATATAATTAAAGATAGAGTATCTTCCGTTAATAACATTACAGATCCACTAACTGAAGCAGTTACTCAAAGAGTGTTTGAGCTTCACCTTGAGCTGATGAGATCAGCCAGATGGGTGATTGACTTTAGTGCAAGTGGGAGATTGATAAAAATGTATGCCCTACAAGCCAATCATATATGATATGATTCGACATTTCTAGAAATATCTCATTTAATTAAATAGGCAAAACTTCGTTACTAGCTTTTATTAGAAGCGTATATCGTAATGAAGTCCTTAATCACATGCAATGATGATTGAATCATGATGTGATCATGATAATGAGATCGATCATCTAGAGGTATGTGATCTAAATGTTCCAAGTCATAGGATCCTTGAGACAGAACATCAAGAATCCGGATAAACTAGTGTGTGTGATGTCTTCTTATATGATGAGAATGACCGATCTCATTGGTCATCAGTGTGGGGACACTGAGATACACACACAGGTGCTCATTAGTGGAATGAGTTCACTGAATTGACCAATTTAGGAAAACCTGATCGGTATCTTACCGAACTGTCTATCAGGTTATTCTTACATCTCAATAGCACGGTTGGATCTTTGACCTGAGTCGCCAAATATGTCTTGCCAGGCGTACTATGTACTTTGACTATTGACTGATGGATCACTTAGTATTGTGGTCCTATATAGTTAATGGATTGGGTATATGGGAAACCTGGTGGAGGCAATTGAGCGGACAATAGGGGATCGTTCACTCTCGGTAGGAGAGAGCGAATGTGTGGACGCCGGGAAAGAGAGGGGGGGAGAGAGAGAGATGGATAGATATGCGCTCGCGGTGTGTGTGTGTGCTTCTCCTTCCTTGCGGTTTTGATAGGGTGGGTTTGTGTTAATCACGCCATAAACACGGTCGTGGATGATTCCAATGGACCGGTCTATCACCCGCTTTTCTTCCTTCTTTCCTTCTCCACACTCACCTTGATCCCCGGACTACTCAACCCTTGATGTCACTGGGGCATCGAAGGACCGGTCCGGGTCGTGAAGAGAATCGAGGGGAAAGAAGATCAGATAGCCGGTGGCATTATCAACACTAACTTAACCTACAAACCGAGAGAGAAAGGAATAGTGTGGTCGCCAGGAGCCAGAGAGGCTCCGATGATAGAAGTAAACGAGATGAACTAGTAAAGGAAATGAGAGTGACCGGTTACCTCGATTGATCTGGGAGATTGCGGGGGTTCTATCTTCTCCTTCCTCGGCCGGCCGGGGAAGAAGAGCCTTGAGGAAACTCGCTTGCCTGAAAGAAAAATGTGAATGAAAGCACAACGATTAGAACTAAAGATGGGACAGTAACTATTCGTAAGAAAGAAGAGCAATGACAAAAGGGGTTGAACGAACCGGATTAGGACTAACTCCTAACCCCTCCCTAAGGGGGGATCTAAATGACCTAAGGCTAAGATGCGTTATGCCATACTAATGCAACATGCATAATAAAACCCAAACGAACAATAAAGGAAAGAGTAAGGTAAGGAAGAAGATCGTAGGGAAGCCTGATGCTTCGGCACGGAAATTGCAGGCGCTCCGGTACCGCGCCGCCAGGCGTCGCGTCGATGGAGCGCTTTAGTCATTCTACGACAGTCTTCAATACAATCTTCTCCCGGTTCCAATGATGAAGGATCGGATCCCTAGCCTGTTTTGGAGATTCCTTGGCACTCTTCGTTTGGTTTGCAAGGGCTTTTAATGGTATGATGGCGGGGGTCTTGAATGGTTTTGAGTGATATTGAATGAGAGGGGTGGAAGAGGTGTAATGGAGGATGGATAGGCTTGGGGTGGGATGGTAGACTCTAATGGGGGTTGGAAGGTGGTGGAAGGGTGTTGGGGAGGCTCAAGAAAACTCTTGGGGAGTTAAGGCTCTGGGAATCCCTCTCTCTGCTCCTTAGACTCTCTCTCTTGGGAGCTTGGAACCTCTTAAATGTGGGAGAAGGGTCTCCTTTTATAGGTGTGCAAAAGTGACCCTAGCGCTCCATCCTGAGGACGCCTGGCGTCGCGGCATGGGAGCACCTGCAAATCCGCCGACAAGTCGGCGGATCAGCACGTCCGACCATACCTGTCGCCACCTACCACCCTGCGTGTCAGGCGGCGGTTGTCAGCGGAAATCCTGGCGCTCTGACAGGGGAGCACCTACGACCTACGGCTGTCAGACTGCAAATTCGGCGCATGCGGAGCCTGCGGTGACAGTTGTCAGGCGGGAATCCAGGTGCTCCGACGGCGGAGCGCCTTGGTCCCCAGTACGATTTCGACAACGCATCGCTGACCGTCTGAAAAGCCGGTTGTCACGCGCGGGATTGCAGGCGCTCCGGCAGAGGAGCGCTTGTACTTTCGTATGCCTCTGGGTACGGTGGTCGTTCGGCCGGTCAAAAGGGTGAAAAGGCGGGAAATGCCAGGCGCTCTGACATCGCGACGCCAGGCGTCGCGGCGTCGGGACGCCTCCATATTTCCTGAAATTCGGTTATTTTTATGTCGAATCGACCTCTCTGATTGGGAGAAAACAAGTGTTACCTATAGAAACGAGATTGCACTTTCTGTAATCGGGCCGAATTCGCGTATCTACAGCTTGCCTCGCCTTGACATCGGTTTTGCAAGGGAGTTACGCGGAGCGTAGCGGAAGTGACCGTAGCGAGGTGGAGCGGAGTGAAGTGACGGCGGACTGAAAAACTGACGTCAAGGTGTAGATTTAGATACGCGACTCACGACCTGCCCAGGTGAATTGAGCCTTCTCAAGTTCCGCAATTGCCTTTTGTATCTTCCAGACTTCTTTCGTGGTTAATTGGAGACGAGATGTTCCGTGGGCACGAGAGAGGAAAATAAAAGCCTGCTCCCTGCGTGCAGGGAACCTCCGAGCGCGGCTCGTGAGTTCATCTTGGTTAGCGGCCCAGCTTTGTGGTGTGCTTGTACCAAGAAAGGCTGAACAGAAGTTGATTTAAAAATCAAAAGAACCTCCAATCAACTAGAATTAAGTCTTTAGGATTCATCCGGTCCTTGCGGGAACTTGATTCAGCTCGGAGCGGAATAACCTCTCATCCCAATATAAACACTCGTTTTCTTTGTCAGAGAGAACGATCTTTCATGAAGACAACCATAACGATGATAATCAAATGCAGATGATGTATGCGGATGCATGCTGGGTGAAAGAAAGAAATAAAACCAATATATTTAAGAAACATAGTTGAAGATATAGATCACGAGTGGTGGGTCAGGATACTGATCAGGAACCGTCGTCCCCAAAACTCGTGATTTTGGCTTATCCGCAGGTTCATTAAACAACCGTTCCGTCCTTGATTTTGTTGGAGGGGTTCTCGGGCCCGGCGTTCTTAGAACTTGTGGTCTTCAACATTTCAAATACTACTATAGTTAATATGCAAGAAAATACTGATTTTTGACCATTTCTAATTATTTTCTCTTCTTCTTTTTCGGATTTATTCAAAGCGCTCCTTCGACACGACGCCAGGCGTCGCACTGTAAGAGCGCCTGCAACCCTGCGCAGCTTTCCGTCAAGGGCCTGACGCCCGTCTCGTCGTGGGTAATGGGGGCTCCTCCTTTCTCTTCCCCGCCCCTATATGACCCCTAGGCCGCCCAAGGGGGGGAGAAACCTTCTCTACTCCCCTTGGGCCGCCCCCTTGCTCCATCTCCTCCTCATTTCTTGCTTTCCACTGCTGCCATGGAGCTTCCACACCGACCCGATGCTCCGTTGAAGGCGAGGCGGTTTTCAGGCATTCCGGGGCATATCCGGAACCGAGTCTCGGTGGGAGTGGTAAGTTTCTGCCTTTATTTGTCCTTTGAAAGTTTGTTTCCAACGTTTTGCTCCCTTGTGGGCCCTCTTTTTGGCCGGTTCCTTCTTCCATTTCCGTTCTTTTCTGGTTTTCTGTCGGATTCATCCAAGCGCTCTGTCTTCACGACGCCAGGCGTCGCGTCGTTGGAGCGCCTGCTATTTCTGATGACAGTTTCTGATTCTGTCCACACTTGTTTTGTGCAGGAGCCTCCTCCATTCCCAGGCACATGCTGCCGTGGTCTGTTCAGCTGGATAGACCGCCTCATTATTTGCCTTTTTTACCATAACCGTGCCTTCCTTCGCGAGTGGGGCCTTCTGGGCCTTCTCACCCATGCTCGCAATATTTTGAAATATCATTGGGACTTTTCCCTCCTTGCCGCCCTAGTAGAGTGTTGGCATCCCGAGACCAACACCTTCATCATGGGCACTTATGAGTGCACTATTCTTCTAGAGGAGGCCGAGATTCTTCTTGGTCTTCAGGCAGTCCCCATTCGGCAAGAACTCTTCACTTTTGTCCCTTCTGACTTCTTGTCTTCTCAGGAATTCCTTGAGGAATTCATGAGTCCTACTTCAGCTCGTCAAATCATCCTGGGGGACAGGATTAGTGTAGAGGGCCTCCTGAAATGGACCATCGGCGCCATAGAAGGAGCCGGTAGTGATGCTGACCTTCTCCCTGGCATGAAGGGGGCTGCCACCCTTCTTGTCTCCACTCTTCTTTTCCCGGCCGAGGACGGCTGGATCCACCCCGGGTGCCTATCTAGTATCCGGGGTGTTTGGCGGAGGGAGAGAATTATCACCTCCGTCCTCGATTTCTTATATGATGGCTTATCTTCATCCTGCATCGGCCGGCCCATGCATGGCAGCCTCCTTCTTCTAGCGTCGTGGGCCGATTGGCATTTTAAGTTCAGCGCGGCCGATCATCGCGTGTCTTCTTCCCGCTATTTTCTTCATAGCCCTCTTCACACCATTACCCATATCTTAGGCATGGAAGAGAGGGTTGTGAACACTTTCCTATCAGTGAAGACCTGCCAGGATTGGCGTGCATATTTCTTAGCCAATGACCTCTCTGCCTTTCTATGCCCTCCTCCTCCCATGATAGGGAGAGAGGTTCGAGTCTGCCACTCTCCAGGTGTGGACCTGAGGTTGATTACTAGTTCATCATTTGTTCTGTACAACCCACACCGCTGCTTTCCACAGATCAACGCTCCTCGGTCCAGGGTGCCTTGTCTTTCTCACCTTCCTGCGATCAAGGATCGCCATTTTGGTACTCCTGATGACGCGGAGGAGTGCCGGAGCATCATCGAGCTTTGGAGGGCTTGCCGGACTTTCCAGGTGGGCGAGGAGGTGCAGGAGGATGGCGATCGACTGGCACGTTATTCTGCTAGGCTGCGGGCCCTTCTTCAGTGATTGGTCCTGACGTGCAGCCTTTTCTGGGCCGTGTGAGGCCAATATTATGTTCTGTTTGTTCTTCCGGGACCTGCGTGGCCGTCCATGTTGTTGTACTTTCTGGGCCCTGCGCGGCCATTTATCTTGGTTGTAGTGTTTCTGGGCCCTGCGCGGCCGTTGTGTTGTTGTACTCTCAGGCCGGGTGTGGCTATTTGTACCAAACTTGCTTTTTCTGCAAAATTGTTAGAATCTTCCAAAAGAGTGCATGTGTATGGATATATGAAAATGTTATGACATTTGGCTAACAAAAGGCAAGAAACGATAAAACAAGGATTTTTGGCTACTGAATTTCCAGGCGCTCCGGTAACGGGTCGCTTGGCGTCGCAATGTGGCGACGCCAGGCGTCCCGGATCCGGACTACCGGGCTTTTCAGTGACCCTTCACATTCCCCTCGATTTTCGACCCGTTTGTTGACGGAAGATTCTCGAGGTTGGTGGTTTTGTAACTTTTGTGATTTTTAGGGAATTATAAAGATTTTTCAGATTTTTTTGGAATTTTTCAAAAATTTTTGCCTTCACTATATATACATAGTTACTGTAGTAGCTTCATTTTCACGCGAGCATTTCACGGTTCCAGTTAAAAAAAGGTCACACTTTCCGGAGCTCCGTGCATCTTCCACACACATCCAGGTCAGTTGGTTTCTTCTTGGAAGTCGTAGAATAGATTATGAATTTTCCGTTGGCATGAGTTTTCCGAGATTTCCGAAATTTTTCGACCGATTTCGACGGCGTCGAAGTCGGTCAAATCTGGCTGGCCAGGCGTCGCGAAGCGGCGACGCCAGGAGCCTGGCGTCGCGAAGGCAGAGCGCTATTCAAGCGCTCTGTCTTCGCGACGCTTTCAGAAGCGTCGCGAAGTTGAAGCGCTAAGCTAGCGCTCTGGCTTCGGGACGTCTGCGCAAGCGCTCCGAAGGGGGAGCGCCTGCTATTTCCGGAAACTGGGTTTCTTCTGATTTCCGTTTGCTCCTGCATGACACTAACCTGTTGATTCTTCGCCTTGCAGATGGCGCGATGACCACACACCTCCCGAGCACGCCGGAGGCCTCCCCCGCCAGCCCCGGAGTCACCTCCCCCAGCCGAGGAGGTTCTCCTGGTTGCTCCAGAGGCCCGTCCGCACCCCCGCCTCGAGGTAAGCCACTTATCCTGCCTTGCTCTTGATAATTCACCTGTACTTTTATGAAACTGACAAAAAAATTCTTTTTTGTGTATGCAGGGCAAGCTCCGCTCCCGCATCTCGTGGGAGTTAGTCATCTGCGTATACGAGGGGCTGCAGGAGTTCCAGAAGAGCAGACTGAGTGCCATGGGCTTCGGTCTGCTCCTCTCCTGCACTGCGATCTGGGAGGATCTCTCCCTGATCCAGGCCCTGAGGGAGCGGTGGGACTCGGTCTCCCGCTCCTTCATCTTCCCTTGGGGGCACATGGTGCCTTCCTTGGAGGATGTGGCCCGTATTACGGGTCTACGTGTACGCGGCCGGCCGATGACCGGCAAGACCTATGAGGACTATTTCGGTTTTTGCTGGGACCTCTTGGGTCTTGACACTCCGACCCTCCCAGGTGGCACGAGGATGCTAGAGCGGGAGGCCCTCGGGCATATGGTGGGGTTCCGCTCGGCAGCGGTCCCCAAGGAGGGTGCCCTTCTCTCAGAGGTCAGGGGTCGCCTGACCGCTGAGGTGAAGGAGGAGCTCTGTGGCGAGGAGGGCACGGAGCAGGCAGACAGGGACCTCCGTCGGTTCCTGTTGTTCTTGCTTACCCGGCTTTTGCTGGGCAGCAAGGGTGACAGGATCCACCTGAGGTGCCTGCCTTTACTCGCCCGCCTTTCGCGGGTAGGCGAGTATGCCTGGGGTGCCGCCATGTTGGCGCATCTCTTTGCCTCCCTCGCCATGGAGTCGGGCCCTGTTGGCGTCGCCGGCTTCACTCCCTTTCTCCAGGTAATCACTTTTACACAGTCTATTTTAAATAAGTTGCATATTTCGTACCTGTGTATCTGACATGTTTGCCATTCTCAGGTCTGCAGTTACCTGCACTTGCCCCTCCAGCGGGCGACAGACGGGACCTGTTCGTTACCCGCTCCTCCGGCAGTGGGTGGCACACCGAGCCGCATCTCCCCACCAGTACCAGGTGGAGAGTTTGCGGAAGGCCTTGCTTCACCTCCCCCATGACCGGGTAAGTGTTTTTGGCTTCCGCTCCTTTGATGCTTTGGCTTGTCTTGTCTAGTGCTGCTTTTTGACATTTGTTTGCCTCCTTTGCAGGTGGTGTGGAGGCCCTATCTCCAGGACGATGACACTGCCCAGCCTTGGGTGGTGGAGTCCCAGGCAGTGTTTGGTAGGGACACCTACTTGATCTGCCTGAACGAGATTGAGCCCCTGTGGCAGCGTCTCTCGATGCGGTCGTTGGGGTTCAACCAGGAGTGGGTGACCCTTCCTCCCCACTCGAAGATGGGGAGGAGTACTCGTGGGCTGGTCCACAAGGTGGACTGGCGGGAGTCGGGCCGGCTGGCCCTGGAGATCTGGGACCGGGGTGGCACACCGGTGGTCTCCCAGGTGACTGACTGCTCGGAGTATCTCCGGCAGTTCTCTGAGTTCTACGGTCACCTGTTTACAGTGACCGACACGGTACGTTGCTTTTCCTTTTGATTATTCTTACGCTTGCTTGTTCTGTTCTGACCAACCCTTCCTTGTAGGCGACCCAGACAGAGCTCACCTGCCTCCGTGACCAGATCACGGAGCGGGATGACAGGATCCGGGAGCTGGAGGCCCAGCTCGCTCAGGTACGGTCCTTTCTTGATCATTTGTTTATGGTAATTCTTTTCCTGCCTTCACATCGTCTTTTCTTTTCAGCGTGCTGCGGCTCCATCTCCGAGGTCGCAGGGAGAGGTGGGGCCGCGTAGCATTTGGCGGCCTCCGCGAGCGCGTAGGCGCTGCCGTACCTCTGAGGGGGCGCCCCCGATGGAGGAGGAGGGGGAGCCATCCATCCGTAGGCCGCCCGATCAGGAGGGTGAGTCGGCGGCCTTTGAGCCGGTCATAGGGAGTCCGGCATCGGTGGGGCCGGCGGCACGCTTCCCAGAGGTGGAGGTTCCGTCGGCAGCAGAGCCGGCAGCGGAGGTCCCGGCAGAGGGACCATCAGAGGCGGAGACCCTTCTCCGCGAGGAGGTGAGTCTCTACTTTTCTTTCCTTTTGCTGTTTGGTTGCATTGCTCTAATCCTTGTTCCGTGCAGGTCCGAGAGCTACGGGCTCGGGTAGCCGAGCTAGAGGGTGCCCGAGGAGCAGCCGAGGAGACGGAGCGAGCCCTTCGGGACCAGGTATGCTCCCTGATTTGCTTCATTTTGCCTTCTTGTGGTGTCTAATCTTGTTCTTTGCAGGTTGCTCGGCTTCAGGCCCAGGTGGCCGACTTGGAGAGCCGCCCTCCTCCGGCCGACTCCGCCCTTCTGACGGAGGTGAGTTTCTTCTTTTGAGGCTGTTCCCATTCTGCCCTTTTCCTTGCTTGTCGTTACTGATCCTTGCTTGATCTTGCAGCTGGAGCAGTTGAGTGCTCGGGCCCTCCCTGAGAGTGAGCAGATCCTCCGGCTGCGGGTCCAGCATCTGGAGGAGATGCGGGCACTGGAGGCACGGCGGGCGACGGAGCTGTTGGAGCTGGCCCACTCTCGATCACAGGGTCGGTCATACCGGACCGACTCTCGGCGGACGACGCTTCATGGCCCGAGCCGCTCGGGTACTACCTCTCGGGCAGGCGGCGAGAGGACTCCCCTCCCCCCTCCTGTAGAAGAGCCGGTTCCCCAGGAGCCAGCGGTGGAGGGAGGCGGCGATTCTGATGTGCCGGCCCCCTCCGCCACATGATTTACTTGTACATTTTTGAGCCCATAGTGGATTTGTTTTTGGCCATCTGCTTCTTCTTCTTTTCTATCTTTGCACCTGTTGACTGTCTCACTGAACCAGAAGAGCGGTTAGATTTCGTTTAGGCTTAGCCTCTTGCAAGATGTCAAGAGGCATGAGCCTTTTTAACTAGGCAAATAAGAAACATAACTATGCAATGCAAAAAATGAAATGTGCATGACAGAAAATTAAACATGAATGCAACTAGACATGCGGTCAATTTACAAGCACTAACTTTTTTAGTTTTGGGGATTTTTTCCTATTTTTTTGGATTTTAAATTTTATAGATTTTTTTTGGGGTTTTGAATATTCAAATTTGTAGGGGGTTTTGAGAATTTTGCAGATTTTTTTGTTTTTTTGAAATTTCTAGATTTGTTTGGATTTTGGATATATCTATTTTTTTGGTTTATGGACAAAGTAGATGTTCTCACCATTTGCCCTGCTTGCAACTGGGTTCCCCTTTCACAGTATGTGTAGTAGTTAAGAACAAGCACCACGTGTAGATGATATGCCTTCTTCCGGGATTCTTAGGCTTTCTGCCCTCAATAAACCAGGGTCCTGCTCGGGCTTGGTCGATCAACCCTACCCATGGTGGTTTGAAGAAGGAAGAAGTCGGGACAAGCCTTCGGTCAAACTCAAAGGATATCAAGCGGGTTTCCGTACTAATGTCCATCTATCAGGTTCAAATCTTTTTTGGGTCATTCCTTCTTGCCCATTTTTATGGCCCACATTCGGACATGTCATTTTTGCCTGAGGGGTTCATTGCCCATCTTTTGGAGCCTTTTCTTCTTTTTGGGGCTACTCTAGGCACTCATTCAGACAGGTCTATGCATTTCTTTCTTTTGTTGACCTGAGGGGTTCATTGCCCATCTTTTGGCGCCTTTTCTTTTGAGAAGTCAGACCTTCTATGATTTTATTCCTCCAAGATGATGGACATTTTCAGTATTCCTCGCTTTGAATCCCTCGAATTTTTCCTCGGGCCGAAGCGAGAGAAGAATAGGGTATGGCTGATCTTCTTTGCCTAGCGCCACCTGGTCTTCTTTTCTGGCTTTGGCCGTCGAATCCCGGAGTCTAGGCGTGCGATGTGCATAGTGTGATGCCTATCCTTAACCCTCATTTGAACAGGTGGTCCTAATAGCAAGCAAGGATAGGTGGGAGTAAACTTCTTCCACGATTTTTTGGTATTTTACATTTTTTGTTGTTTTTAGGGAAAATATTTCTTAAGATAGAGTCCATTCCAAGGGTGAGTCAATTCGTCTCCATCTGCGTTAACTAGCTTGTAAGAATTGCCAGGGTAGGTTTCCGAAATTACAAAGGGTCCCTCCCAATTTGGTTGAAGTTTTGAGCGGGGACCGCCCGGCTTTATGAAAATCCTTTTAAGCACAACCTCACCGATTTCAAATTTTCTCTCAACCACCATTTTCTGATAAAATCTTTTAAGCCTATTCTGATAAGTCCGGGCATGTTCGGCGGCGGCCAACCTCTTTTCGTCCAAGAGTTCGAGATGGGCTAGGAGAGATTCCTGCCGATCATCCGTAGGGATGTCTCGATCGATCTGAACTCGGAGGGAAGGGATGAGTACTTCGTATGGGACTACCGCCTCCATTCCGTATGCCAAGGCATAGGGAGTTTGGCCCGTCGGGGTTCGGACCGAAGTGCGGTAGGCCCATAGAGCATCGATCAACTTATCTGGCCAATCCGCGAACTTGCTGGACTCACATGTTTTCTTAATGATTTTTATCAGGGTTTTGTTAGTGGCTTCTGCTTGACCGTTGCCTTGTGGGTAATACGGGGATGAATGATGCAATTTTATGCGATACCTGTTGCAAAGGTCTTGCAGCTCTTGAGAGACAAACTGAGGCCCATTGTCGGTGACGATGTCACCGGGGATTCCGAATCTGGACAGGATGTTGCGCCTGATGAATGTGCACACTGTTGATGCCTTGATTTCCGTGTAAGCTTCTGCTTCGGCCCATTTGGTGAAGTACTCCGTCGCGGTGAGAATAAAAGACTTGGTTTTGTTCGTGGAGTTGGGATCACCAAGGGGACCGATGATATCAAAAGCCCACATAGCAAAAGGCCAGGGGCCATGGATAGGGTGGAGAGAAGATGCCGGAGAGTGGATTTTATCGGCATGGAGCTGACATTGGTGGCAGTGCCGAACAAAGATTGAGCAGTCCTCCTCCAATGTGGGCCAATAATACCCTTGCCGAATGATCTTTTTGGCAAGGGCTTGGGCACTAACATGGCCCCCACACACCCCCGAGTGAGCTTCTTCAAGCACTATTTCGGCTTCTTTTTCATCTACACAACGCAACAGAATCCCTGTCATGCTTCTTTTAAAGAGTGTTCCGCCCAGCACTTGATATTTTCTGGGAAATTCTTCTGACAGCTCTTCTCTCGTCGGCTGTAAGCTCAGGCGGATAGGTCTGATTCTGGCAATACTGAGCAATGTCATAGTACCATGGCCTCTCTTCTTCTTCATTTAATTCTTCAACCTCAATGATTGACAATTCCTCCTTTTGCTCAAGCAATTCCTTCCTTGCGAACTTCTCTTGGATATCGAGAAATCGAGCATCCTTAATGGCAGGTATCATCTTCCGCTGGACAGAAATGGTCCTAACAGACATGCCTAGCGGGATTGATAAAGAGGATGCTAATGATGCTAGAGAATCAGCGAGGATATTCTGAGCGCGAGGGATATGGATAAATTCGAGCTTGGTGAAGAGCTTGATGTAAGAAGAAGTGAGTTCCTGATATGGCTTGAGTCCGGGATGAGATGTTCGATATCTGGAGAGCACTTGCCGAAGAATTAGTTGGCTGTCGCCTATAATTCTTAACTCGGTGGCTCCGTGGAAGCGAGCGGCCTCTAATCCAGCTAGGAGGGCCTCGTATTCAGCAATGTTGTTGGTGGCGGGAAAACAGAGTTGGAAGGCCTGGGGAATAACAACCCCTTCCGGGGACAAAAGGGCAACTCCGATTCCCCTTCCTTGGGAATTTAAAGCACCATCAAAATAAAGGGTCCATAATTCAGAATGATGGAGGGACAAGAGCCCTTCGTCGGGCAATTCAGACTAGATCGGGTCAAAACTAGGGATGGGATGGTGAGCCAGATGCTCGGCAATGGCATACCCTCTGATTGATTTCTGTTGGACATAAGTGATGTCAAATTGGGAGAGAAAACTTTGCCATCTGGCAAGTCGGTCAGTGAGGACAGATTTCTCGAGGAGGAATTTGATAGGGTTCATCCGGGCGATGAGGTTGACCTCGTGAGCAAAAAAGTAGTGCCTGAGTTTTTGTACCACCCAAACTAGAGAGACACAGGTCTTCTCCATGGCGGTGTAATTCATCTCACAAGGGTCAAAGATTTTAGAAAGATAGTAGGCAGCCTGTTCTTTCCCTTCCTCGTCTACTTGTGCCAATACGGCACCTAAGGACTCATTTAGAACCGAGATGTACAGAATTAAAGGCTTGCCTGGATTCGGGGGTTGGAGTACAGGAGGGCTAGAAAGGTATTTCTTCAAACCGTCAAAAGCCTCCTGGCACTTCTGATCCCATTTAAATTCTGTTTTTGTCCTGGTTAACTCATAAAAGGCTTACACCTTTGAGAATGCTGCGAGATAAACCGGCGGACAAATTGCAATCTTCCAATCAACCCCCTAAGTTCTTTCAAATTCCTTGGTGGGGGCACATCAATGATAGCCTTGGCTTTATTGGGATCAATCTCAATTCCCCTTTTGCTAACAATGAAACCCAGTAATTTGCCGGATGCTACACCGAACACGCATTTCTTCGGGTTCATTTTTAGCTTAAACTCTCGAGCTCTCTGCAAGACCTTTCTTAAAACCTCAGAATGTTCACCCCGGGTTCGGGATTTGACCACTAAATCGTCCACGTACACCTCTACACATTGATGCATCATATCATGAAAAATCGCCATCATTGCCCTTTGGTAGGTAGCTCCTGCATTCTTTAGTCCGAAAGGCATGACGACATAACAATACGTTCCCCAAGGTGTAGTGAACGATGTTTTCTCCTGATCCTCTTCTGCTAGCCGAATTTGATTATACCCAGAATATCCATCCATGAATGAGAGGGTTTCAAAACCGGCTGTATTATCAACAAGTACATCGACATGAGGGAGAGGAAAATCATCCTTAGGGCAGGCTTTGTTCAAATATCTAAAATCAATGCAGATGCGGACTTTGCCATCTTTCTTCATTACCGGGACAATGTTAGCCACCCATTGATGATAAAGGACGACTCTAATGAATTTGGCTAGATGCAATTTATCGACCTCTTCTTTCATTTTTAGGGCCACTTCTGGGTGAAATCTTCTAAGCTTCTGCTTTACCGGGACAGCTCCATCCTTAAGCGTCAAACGATGTTCGACCAATGAATTGTCTAGTCCCGGCATATCCTGGTAAGTCCATGCAAATGTATCCCGGTATTCCTGCAAAGTCCCTATCAAATCTGATTCTTGGGAGGGAGATAGACTAGCACTGATGAGAACAATTTTTGGATCATTTAATGTTCCGAGATTGAGTTCCTTCGTAGGCTCATCAGCAGAAGCTAAGGGTTCTTCGAATCTCCTCAAGCCTGAAGCATAGGCATCTGCTATATCCTCTTCCTCATCTGTATCAAGGTCCTTTTCCGAACAGACTTCATATACTCCCAAAGATTGATCCGTGCTTTCTTCGTCCTCATAGAAGACTTCATTCAACTGAATACTGTTATCCCAAAATCCTGGCAATTTCGCACATTCTAAACTCTTGTCAGCCAGTTGATACAGATACCGATTTGGTACCCTCTTACCCTTAGCCTGGACTCTCTTGGACACTGATCCTAGGGGGAATGACTGAGATGACGATGGAGGGGAGAGATTAGGAGGAGTGATATCTACAGGGGGTGAAGGGTAGAGCAACTCGCTCAAGGACTCGGTCCCCGAGGTCGGAAGGTCCTTGGGGGCAAGGACGGATGTTTCCTCGATCGAAATGCGAGTTGTGAGAAGGATGTTTTTTTTTTGGGCGGTGCCAACCATGTGTATGGGACGGGTTACGGCACCGTTTTCGCTACGAAGGGAGAGGAATGTGAAAATTTGAGAAAGATTTTGGACGGGGTTGTGATCCTCTCTGGTCGGAGATGAATCGGTTGATCTTAGGAGGGGGGAATCTAGTAAATTGAGTGGGTCATCGGGTTCGACCCGGGATTGAACTTGCTCAATGGCCAAAGTGGCAAAGGCTTCGATTAATGTAGAATGGAGAGGGCTCTCGGGCCCAATGGTGATGATTGTGCGGAACATGGGTAGTTCTTTCCTTGCGTGGGCCGAGAAGGGCCTGCCATAGAAGGGCATTGGGAGCCCATGGGATAGACTTAGTTGAAAGAGGGGCTCGGCCCCAGAGAATGAGAGGTTGAGGGAAGGCCCTCGCGGAATGATTAGGGGGGAATAGCAGATTTGACTGTCAGAGTGTTTACTGATCCTTGGCGACTCAAGTGGTTCTTTCCTTGATTCTTCTTCCTCGACCAGAAATAATAATGATAAAGGTAAGAACAATTCATCCTCACCTTCGTCGACCTTCTGCCTTTTCCGTGGACGATTGTTGATGTCATTGAGATAGCCTGGCTCCTCTTCTTTAATCTGGATCACTTCCCCTTTCAGAAAGTATTTTGCAAGGCCTTCTGCTACTGACTGTTGTTCGGGCCTTTTGCCATTCTGGATTGTCCCATCATATCCCAGGCCAGTTTTAGTAAGTCGATTGGCGGGGCTGATGGGTTCTGTGATGCCTTGCAAGAATTTGCCCAACCCTTGGCCCTCTTGATACCCCAGAATTCTCATGATGTGCCATCCTATCGGTTCTTCTGTGTTCTTCCTTTTTTGCTTTGGCTGCCATCTTTTCCTTGGTGGTTCTATTAATGTGAAAATTGGTTGGCTTGGTAATCCAGTAGCCGGCGTCACTGTTACATAACTAGTCACCTTTACAATTTGCCCCTTGTGAGGGAACTTGATACACTGATGATTAGTAGATGCTACTGCTTCTAATGCTTCAAGATAAGGATGACCCAGAATGACCCGGTAGGTAGGATCCATTTCCAGCACGTGGAAGTCGACTGTGACTGTCTTGGGACCGAGCTCGATATCAAGAAGAATGGTGCCGTGAGCGGGTCGCTTCATGTTATCAAATGCCGTCACAGTGATGTGAGAGGGCTGGATTTCTATTTCTGAAATGCCGCAACAATTCAATGTCTCGGGAGGTATGATGTTTAAGGAGGCACCGGTATCTACCAAGCATGAATCTATCGGGGTCCCCCGAATGTTTACTGTTAAGCACAATGCACATCTCCTGACTTCAGGGGCTGCTAACTCCTCATCAGTGAAAGTTAGGGCTGGATGTTCACTCCGGGGAGCCAAGACGGCGGTGATTCTCTCGGGCGGGAGGCTTTCGCTGACAAGTACCTTTTGTAAATACTGCTGGAGCACCTCTTGGTGAATTTTGGACCGCTTGATTAATTCCAAAATAGAAATTCTGGCTGGTGTTTTATCGAGGTGTTTCAGCAAATCATATGTAGTTCCTGGTATTGGTTCCTCAACCGGTTCTTCTTCAATTTCCAGGGCTGCTTGCGTTGCACCGGCTTGGGGAAAGACGCGTTGGACCATACGTCCGCTCCGTAGGATGGCAGCAAGAGGTGGTGTAGGCCCGGCGGATGATGTTTCGACGAGGACTGGCATGTGATCTAAGCGACTGGACTGGGTATGCTTGGGCGGAGGTGGTGGGGCATAGATAGGGCTAGGCGGGGTTATTACCGGGCTAATGGGCCGAGTGAGGAGGGGTGATGGTTGTAGCATTTTTAGCGGCATGATGGGTATGGGATTGGTTAATGGGGGTGTTGGTCTAATGATGGGCGGTAGAGGGGGTGTAGTGGCTAATGGAGGCGGCGCACGGGGTCGGATAATTGGTCCGAAGGGGGGAGGGGTTGCGGTGGTAGACCCCTTCGCAGGTTGTGGTGGTACACGGATGATGGGTGGTATGTTGGGGGAGGCACGGGGAATGGACAAGATGGCCCTATCAAGGTGGTGAGGGGTGTATGTTTGGAAGGAGGCGGTAGCCGGGTCCATTTGCCAATCTTGTCCTCGGCGGGACGATTCTTCGGCCGGGGTTAGGATAGGATTGATGGGATGGCGAGGGGGTGCTGCCATTGGAGCGGGCACATGGTTTGGCAAAGGATTGCGTACTATCCCGAGGCCCTGATCATGTGGCGGTTGTTGTTGTAGTTGTTGTTGCTGTTGTTGCTGGTGTTGCTGTTGCTGTTGCTGCCCTCGAGGTCTTGACTGTTGCGTTTTCAATGACTCAATATATACTCCCATTTGTGCCCAATCAATACTCCTTTGGTCGTGAAAATCATGAATGTAGTCTCTGAATTGAAAACAATCCTCGATCATGTGACCCGGGTATCGGTGATACATGCAATACCGTCCAGTGTTTGCTGTGCCTGGCTAGACAGGTCTTTCTTTTGGGAGCTCTATCTGTTGTGCGGCCATCAAGGCATTAAAGATATCTGTAAGTGAGTAGGGCAATGGCGGGTAATTCTCTCATCGGGGACCGGTTTTCCTTGGTTGGTGTGCAACTGGAGGAGGGGCCTGGTGGTAGGTTTCTGGGGCCCTGGGTTGTGGTGCTCGAGGCATCAAGGGTTGTTGGTTCTGGGGTCGATATTGTTGGACTTGGTATTGGGGAGGCCGTGGGAGAAGTTGAGGCCGAGACTGGTGCTGGAGGACTGGAGCATTCCTGTTAAGAGGAGGGTTTCTATGTTGGTTTGGGTAATTGCTAGGGGATTCCCCACAACACTAACATGCTCATGGCTTACTATCCCCTCAGTTACTGGTCCGGAGGTGGAAGGAAAGGTTTTCTTGGTGACCCGAGGTCGGGGATCAAATAGGTTCATAATAGGTGAATCCCGGAGCTGGGTCTGGATGTACCGCGCCTTTTCATATAACTCACTCATGGAAGTGGGATGGTGAAGGGCAAGCATGTTCTTCATGGCCGGGGTTGCATTTTTTATGATCAGCTTGACCTGCTCTTGTTCTGACATTGGATATGTGAGTTTCTCTGCCATGGCCCTCCATCTATCTGCATACCTGATAAAATCCTCATCTGCTTTCATTTTCTCAGCTACAAGGTCGGTGATGGAGTAGGCTATTCCAACTCGGTCTTGATATCTCTGCAGAAATTTGGCTTTGACAATATCAAAGTTACCGGCCTCCGTTGAATCAAGTGAATAGAACCACTCAAGTGCTGAGCCCTCCAATGATCTTCTAAATAGAAAAGCAAGGGCTCTCGGATCATTCTGCCATGTGACGGATTCGTATAGGAAGTCTTTGACATGGAGGAAGGGATTGCCGGACCCGTTGTAACGGCGGAACACCGGCATCTCGGAGTGAGGAAGATGGAAAGTAGGGAGCAAAGGGAGAGATATTTCAGGGGCAACTTTGGTGCCAACCAGGCGGCGAATTTCTTTGTACTGCTCCTCCATCTGACTTAGGCGGTTTAGCATGGCCTGGTCAATAGAGGGCTCTCGAACAATTGGAGGGGGAGGGGGTATTTGATACACCGGAGGGGGAGCTAAGTAGGCCGAAGCGGCCGGACATGGAACGTGGGTTGGCGGGCAAGCCGTTTGACGGGGAAGATTGAAATGATTAGAAGAGAAGACTGGTGGCCGTGATGGTGCGGCCAAATTTGGATCCGGGTGGTTCAGGATAGCCACCGGATGAGGGGAGTTTGGGGGCGATGGCCCGGTATAAGAATGGCCTTGGGCGGCTGCATCGGGTCGACGCGCTACTGAACGAGGGGTAGAAACACGTAAACTGCCGGTGAGAGGGTCATGATCGGCGGGCGACTTGCCTTTGAGAATAGCCTCGATGGCTTGAAGTTGGGTGGGGTCGGCATGAGAGAATGCCTCCCAAAGGGAACCCGGGTTGGGTGGAGGAGAGACTTGATCCGGCTCAGCGGGGGCTCCTGGTTCGTTAACGGCATAGACAACGTCGGGAAGGAGTGACGGCTCGCCTTCTGCCCCAAAGTAGGCCTGTTCATACTCTGCTTGCTCGCAATGTTGATCCATGATGACTCGTCCGGACCTGAGCGACACAGGCATAAAGCAAAGAGAGACGAAGTTTTTTTTCTCTTTTTTGGGTGTTTTCTTCTGAGCAGATTTTTTTTATTTTTGGGTCGTCTAATTATAGCAGACAAGTTTTTTATCCGAAAGCAAAGTTTTCTTTGACAAAGATTTTTTTGGATTGCTTCTTAGAGGTTATTTCTCTTTGATTGTCGTGATCAGAGAAGTTTTTTACCTCAAAGGAACAACTTCTTTTGGTGACTTTTCAGATTTTTTTTTTGTAGGAGAGAGTCTCCTCCTTCCTTTTTCTTTTCTTTTTGGTTACACAAACAAGTTAAAGCAAAGACTTGGAATGCTTAGCGCAAATTTTTGTTCCAACCTTAGATTAGTGGTTTATTTAGCAAAGTATTGTCCACTCAAATAAATGGGTGGGACCCTATGCTCTCACAACGCCGAGCAACGTAAGGTGAAACGATTTCTCACACGGATAGGTAATGGGTAAACTTCGGGATTTGGGGGAAATGGTACAACCAGCCCGATCGGTGAAGAGGGAATCCTTCACGTCTGGGGTCTTACAGAGGCCTTGGCGGAAACCAACTTAGTCAACCGAGAGGGAATCCCCGGAAGAGAAGTTGAGATCCACCAAGAATGGTGTTTTGGATGTGTATGGCTTTGGGAGGAGAGTGAGCCTCCCTTCTCGAATGACCTACGAGGCCGGATGGAACCGGTACCTCGATGCAAGCTAATGCAAGAGAATAAGCAAGGATAAAGGAGCAAGCAAAATAAAATAAAAGCAACACAACGTGAGAGAAGTACAAATAAGCTTAAGAGATGATGGTGCGCAAAGAAATTTAAACACTAAGATAGGTTTGCATGTTGAAAATTAGAAGGTAGTAAGAGTGATAGGGGTTGGGACTGAAACAAGAAACAGGAACTAAAAGCAGTTTCGGGGAATTGCAGGCGCTCCGGTACCGCGCCGCCAGGCGTCGCGGTATCAGGACGCTTTTAACGTGAATCAGCAAATTTTAAGAAAAGTTAGAAAGCAAGGGTCCCGCGGGGACATAAAAGTGATATGATGCTGAGAAAGCAGTAAATGACAATTTTTTTTAGATGAAAAGGTACTAAAAGTAGGGTTGACTCGCGCGGGAGTCGATGCTTGTAGAGGTTTTGAGCTCGCGGAACTCGGTTTGCAAATGTCCTAGCAAAGGGAGGCAGCTGGTGCCCCTTTGATGGGACTAACAGAAAGAGATGGCCACGTAGGGGCCAATAATGTACCACTCACGCAGTGAGTGGGGAAGTGAGAGGTGGCTCACGCGGGAGCCAAGGAGTTGTGGCCCACGCGGTGAGCAAGAGAGGTTCCGACTTTAAAAGGAAAAGAACTAGATACGAATAAACGTGGAGATAAAGAGAGAGTGAATAGAAGACTTACTTGACGGAAGGGGCTTTCATTCAAAGAAATATAGCAAGCGACTTTCCCTTAGCTTTAGATGTCCCACCGTGGTCGCCAAAGGATGTGGACGCCGGGAAAGAGAGGGGGGGAGAGAGAGAGATGGATAGATATGCGCTCACAGTGTGTGTGTGTGCTTCTCCTTCCTTGCGGTTTTGATAGGGTGGGTTTGTGTTAATCACGCCATAAACACGGTCGTGGATGATTCCAATGGACCGGTCTATCACCCGCTTTTCTTCCTTCTTTCCTTCTCCACACTCACCTTGATCCCCGGACTACTCAACCCTTGATGTCACTGGGGCATCGAAGGACCGGTCCGGGTCGTGAAGAGAATCGAGGGGAAAGAAGATCAGATAGCCGGTGGCATTATCAACACTAACTTAACCTACAAACCGAGAGAGAAAGGAATAGTGTGGTCGCCAGGAGCCAGAGAGGCTCCGATGATAGAAGTAAACGAGATGAACTAGTAAAGGAAATGAGAGTGACCGGTTACCTCGATTGAACTGGGAGATTGCGGGGGTTCTATCTTCTCCTTCCTCGGCCGGCCGGGGAAGAAGAGCCTTGAGGAAACTCGCTTGCCTGAAAGAAAAATGTGAATGAAAGCACAACGATTAGAACTAAAGATGGGACAGTAACTATTCGTAAGAAAGAAGAGCAATGACAAAAGGGGTTGAACGAACCGGATTAGGACTAACTCCTAACCCCTCCCTAAGGGGGGATCTAAATGACCTAAGGCTAAGATGCGTTATGCCATACTAATGCAACATGCATAATAAAACCCAAACGAACAATAAAGGAAAGGGTAAGGTAAGGAAGAAGATCGTAGGGAAGCCTGATGCTTCTGGCTTCTGGAAATTGCAGGCGCTCCGGTACCGCGCCGCCAGGCGTCGCGTCGATGGAGCGCTTTAGTCCTTCTGCGACAGTCTTCAATACAATCTTCTCCCGGTTCCAATGACGAAGGATCGGATCCCTAGCCTGTTTTGGAGATTCCTTGGCACTCTTCGTATGGTTTGCAAGGGCTTTTAATGGTATGATGGCGGGGGTCTTGAATGGTTTTGAGTGATATTGAATGAGAGGGGTGGAAGAGGTGTAATGGAGGATGGATAGGCTTGGGGTGGGATGGTAGACTCTAATGGGGGTTGGAAGGTGGTGGAAGGGTGTTGGGGAGGCTCAAGAAAACTCTTGGGGAGTTAAGGCTCTGGGAATCCCTCTCTCTGCTCCTTAGACTCTCTCTCTTGGGAGCTTGGAACCTCTTAAATGTGGGAGAAGGGTCTCCTTTTATAGGTGTGCAAAAGTGACCCTAGCGCTCCATCCTGAGGACGCCTGGCGTCGCGGCATGGGAGCGCCTGCAAATCCGCCGACAAGTCGGCGGATCAGCACGTCCGACCATACCTGTCGCCACCTACCACCCTGCGTGTCAGGCGGCGGTTGTCAGCGGAAATCCTGGCGCTCTGACAGGGGAGCACCTACGACCTACGGCTGTCAGACTGCAAATTCGGTGCATGCGGAGCCTGCGGTGACAGTTGTCAGGCGGGAATCCAGGTGCTCCGACGGCGGAGCGCCTTGTTCCCCAGTACGATTTCGACAACGCATCGCTGACCGTCTGAAAAGCCGGCTGTCACGCGTGGGATTGCAGGCGCTCCGGCAGAGGAGCGCTTGTACTTTCGTATGCCTCTGGGTACGGTGGTCGTCCGGCCGGTCAAAAGGGTGAAAAGGCGAGAAATGCCAGGCACTCTGACGTCACGACGCCAGGCGTCGCGGCGTCGGGACGCCTCCATATTTCCTTAAATTCGGTTATTTTTATGTCGAATCGACCTCTCTGATTGGGAGAAAACAAGTGTTACCTATAGAAACGAGATTGCACTTTCTGTAATCGGGCCGAATTCGCGTATCTACAGAATGTTCTATAGATAGTACTCTAAATCCTTGGCCAAGGTAGATAGGATAATTGGAAAAGGAGTTTTCCAGTTGATCCATTCCTGAGTACAAGATTTCATAGAGTTGGAATACTTAGGGGTTGACAGTCAATGCCGAACCCCTGACCGACCGGGAGATTGTATGAACGAGGATTTAAATCCGTGTGGTAATTGATGATGGAAAGGCCCAATGGATGTTATTTAACTCCCCAAAGTCATTTGGGATCATAGGATGTGGCTTGTACCCTTTATGATCAGAAAGCCGTAAAATCTGTTATCGGATAACGGTTTTGATTTAATTTAAAGGAATTGTTCTTTTAAATTAATTAAGGCTTCAACCAAATTGACTATTGGGCCTAGTGGGTCACACACAATAGATCTGGTCAATAAGATAAGGGCATGGATGCAATTTTATAGAAGTTTTGGGTTTTTGTGAAAAATTCCATCTTCTATAAATAAATGGCTTATGAAGCCATACCCTAACAAGCCATAGGGATGGAGCACGTCCCAAGCCTCCTCTCTCCCTCCTCTCTCCTCTAGAAGGCGATCTCCCATGGTCAAGCTTGGATCTGGGAGGTTTCTGGAGGCCCGAAGGAAGAGAGAACTCGTCTATTGAAGCAGATCGTGTGGATACCGCTAGAGACCGGACACTTGAACGGTTTTCAGCAAGGAGGAATGTCCTCTCTTCATCCATGGTGAGGTATTTGAGAAAATGATTCCTTACAGTCTTCCTACTTTTATAAGATCATGGTTTTATGGAATCAAAATTTTTTCGCTGTCATGTATTGATTCCTTACAGTCTTGGCTCTAAACAATGGCTTTCAAGCATGAAGTTTATTATGTTTTCTTACCGTTTAAGGCTCTTGTATAAAAATTATTTTCTAGGAAAATAAAATACTTTCAGAGTGATTGCGGTGGTGAATATAGAAAACTCACTGAATAATTCAATTCTTGTGGTATTGTACATCGGATAGCCTGTCCCTACACCCATCATCAAAATGGGTTAGCTGAACGTAAACATAGGCATTTAGTTGAAATGTGTTTGACTCTTCTTCATACTGTGGGTCTACCCTATAATTTTTAGGATGAAGCTATGCAATGTGCTGTGTATCTCATCAATAGGATGCCTTCGGCAGTATTTAACAGTTTGTCACCTTTTGAGAAATTGTTTGGCACTCCTCCTGATTATAGTTTCTTAAAGCCTTTTGGTTGTGCTTGTTATCCATACTTGCGCCCTTACAATCAACACAAGTTCACCTATAGGTCAGAGTGCTGTGTCTTTTTGGGTTACGGCTTAAAGCACAAAGGATATAGATGTCTTCTACCAAGGACAGTTCGTATATATGTTGCTGTCAATGTGGTATTCAATGAACATCAATTTCCTTATACTTCTCTTATAAAGGCTGATTCTTCTAGCACCAGCTCTTGTCCTATTTAGGTTTCTGTTCCAAGTGTGCCTCATAATACAATTAATGTTCAACAATCAGTTGATAACACTTCATCTGTGTTACCTTTGTGTCCTCAGTCGCCTCATTTTACTTCCTTAACTTCTGCTTCTTGTTCTTCTTCTGTTCCGAATCTGGTTGTGTCTCTAGTTTTTGCTCCGTCTTCTAATCAGTTTTCTGAACCAACATCATCTCCTGAAGGTTCTTCTAGTTTTGGTTCTTCAATTCCTGTGAAAAAGTATAAGTCTTTACGTGACATTATGCAACAAACAGCTCCTGCTACTCAGTCTAAAAGTAGCAAGTATGCTCTGTCTATTCATACTACTACCGAAGTTGAGCCTACATGTTTCAGTCTAGCTAATAAAAGTTCTACCTGGCGCTTAGCAATGTCTGAAGAGTTTACAGCTCTTCAGCATAATGGCACTTGGGAACTTGTTCCTCCTCCTCATCATGCCAATATTGTTGGATGTAAATGGATTTACAAGTTGAAGAAGAACTCATATGGCACTATAGCTAGATACAAAGCAAGACTTGTGGCAAAAGGTTATACTCAAGAGTTTGGAATTGATTTTGGGAAACTTTTAGTCCAGTTATTAAACCTGCCACCATTCGATTGGTTTTGTCCATAGATGTGAATTTTCAATGGGATATCAAACAGTTGGATGTAAATAATGCCTTTCTTCATAGTGTTTTAAATGAGGATATCTATATGCTTATCACTTCATTTAGCATGCATTAAGTCATTTTGCACCTTCCATATATTTAAAAACATACCGAAAATAGGGTTGGGATTTCTTCCCAATCCGGTCAGTTCATCTCCTTTTGTATGCTTAAGATTCACACCAAGCATGATACTATACTCACGCCA
Source organism: Cryptocoryne crispatula var. balansae (assembly GCA_036172225.1). Lineage (NCBI taxonomy): Eukaryota > Viridiplantae > Streptophyta > Magnoliopsida > Alismatales > Araceae > Cryptocoryne > Cryptocoryne crispatula. Next base: position 27,081,159 of record CM069932.1, read on the forward strand.
GAGCTACTGATCTCCATTTGTTTTCGTGTTTCTCCGCAGGACATTCTTGGGTGAACCCGATCAAGGTGAAGCTTCAACCTGATCGGAAGTAAAAGAGCTTACTAAAGCTCTCCTCCTTCAGCCAGCTAAGAGAGGAGAATATAGAACCTAGCAATCTCTCCATTTCAAAAGATACGACGGTCAAACTTGCTTTTTCATTCCATTTGCTTTACACTTAATCACATTTTGGAGCCTTTGACTCCTAGCGACCACACCCACACACACCACTAACCCTCTCTCCCCAAGAAGAAGAGAGAGAAAGAGGGCGAACCACTGTACGGGCCATTTCCGGGTGCCTACACTTCATGAGTTGATGAACTGCTTGCTGAACCGGTAAGATATTGGGGTCTGTTTTAGACCTTTGGTTGTCTACCTTATGAAGAGGGTCAGGAGGTGGGTTTAGAACCGGCCTCCTGGTTTCCCTTATTTTGAATTCTTTTAAGTTGAGCCGAAGCCATGAGGTGGGTTTAGAACCGGCCTTATGCTTGCCTTGGTTTGTTAAAATTAAATGGATTTTTATTTATATTAAGTTGATTGTTTGTTTTATTGTTATTTTTGAATTAATTATGGGTCAAGAGGTGGGTTTAGAAGCGGCCTCTTGGTTACCCATTTGTTTTGAATTTTTTAAAGTTAAGCCGAAGTCATGAGATGAGTTTAGAACCGGCCTTATGCTTGCCTTGGTTTATTTAAATTAAATGGATTTTAAAACTTGAATTCCACTGTTGGAGCACTGTTCATGGCAGGTTATTGGGCCTCCCTGGACTCCTTTGTTGGGCCTTGCCGCTGCCTCCTGTTTTCTTTTTTTTTCATCTTTTTTTTTTCTGTGGGCCCCACTCAATGTTGACCTGCGGGTCAACCTCCTTCACGCAGTACTCGCGGTCGGCCACCGGTTCTTCACATGCTCGTGGCTCCTCGGACACAGCCTGCTGCTCACACGCACACGGACCTTTTCCTTCTCTTTTTTTTTCAAGGTGGGCCCCACACTCATGCCACGGTGGAGTATAGTAGGGGGGAAAAATAATCTCCCCTACAACTTCTTCACCCGGAGCTCGGCCGCGACGGAGAGGGGAGCCGGCAAGAGCTTCAACGGCTCGTCAGGAGAAGACAGAGGCTTCGGCGGTCTCGGATGGAGGAAGAGGCTCTGGCGTCTCCAACGGCACTGTTTGAAGAAGGAAAAGGAGACTTGTGGAGTTGCTTGAAGGAAGAAAAGGCTTCGGTGGCATTGCGGGAAGCTCCAACGACGGCATCGAAGGGAAGAGCAAGGCTTGATGACGCCGTAGTACGGTGCAAATAAGCTTGATGGCCTCTCCGGCAGGGGGGAAGGAGAGCTAGGGTGCTGCTTGAGGGAAGAATCGGCTCCGGTACATTCCCCAACTCCCCTCTCTTCTTCCTCACGATCTCTCTTCCGCCCCCCCTCCAGTGATTTTCTCCCTTTCTCCTGGTGCTCTCTCCTTCTTTTCTTCTCAATCCCCCCTGGCCCAACGGCCTTCACCTGTCTAGCTATATAGGCCTCAAGGTGCCCTTTTGCTATCGGGAGTCTTGCCGGAAAGAGAGTCCGACTTTGAGAAGGAACCGGGGAGGTCCGTGGTATTTGGGATTACCTTCCCTTCTCATCCCAGCTCCATCGGGATGTATTTAAGAGTATTTACGAAACCTTCTGGCTTTGGAACAACTTGACTTTAAGTAGGAAACTCCCGGGAGTCAATTTCCTTGCCGTGATCGGGGAGACTTGGGATGCTCTAATCTCCCTCTATTTTTGGCTCATACATACATTTCCATTAGAAGTCTTAACCATATTTAGATCTCCGATATCCTCTAAAGGCCACAGAATATGCATGCTTGCCGAAGAGGGTTCCTGTTCATTGTTTGACACAGACCCGGACTCCATGAGGTGGAGTAGCAGACCTCCCCAATTCCTTCTCCTAGTTGACCATGTGCAGGAGATTATGGGCTCACATCCCACCCAATCTTGGCTCAGGAAATGGGCTAGTTGGGTACATATGGCCTGTACTTGAGCTTGCTTATAACCCAATAATATCATTAATGGTTCAATGAAGATTGGATCAAACTTAATCCTATTCTTGAGAATTTTTGGCGTCAACAGCCTCCGACGAGGAATCAGTGAAAACCAAGGTGACAGTCAATATTTACCTTTCTACGCTATACAGCACAGATGCCCCGGCCTCTACTCCTCTTCCGATGCCCCCGATCACTTCCAACTCCACGGCGGATACAATGTGGCCGACGTCGATCTCCATATGATCTATCAGAGTGGAGTCAAGATCCTTGTTTGGGTAAGTGTCGAACTCGATGGCCACCGTGCTGTCATGCCCATCCCCGCGGGACATGTTGGGAAACAACCCGAGGAACCCTTTGGCAGAGTTGTTTGGGATCAACGAAGGTTACGACGAAAGGAAGAAGGCAAGCCCATCCCTAGAAGGCCTCCTTGTGGATCTGCGCCATGGATGGCAAAGGAAAAGAAGGCACTGAAGTCGGCGACCAGACCCGTATGTGAGTCCCATATCTTGACAAGCTTCGTACACAGCTCTGCCTACACTAGAAGCAAGAGAGGTGAGCAGTTGGTTCCTAGTGAGCTGCAGGCCCTGGTTCAGGTAGGCATCCCCTTGGAGGCACATCCCCATTTGTGTAGGAGAGCAGATAAGCTTGGTCTCTCGATCGAAGTTGGGGAGATCAAAGGAGACAGTTGCAACGAAGAAAAGAAGCATATATATTTGGAAAATGACAACGGCGAACCCGACGAAAACCTTCATCGGTTGGCGGCAGCTTCGACCTCCTTTTACTCCCAAGGCACACCTGACCATGATCAATATTGAAATTCAGAAAGGGATGCACCTTTTGAGACTGCGCAAAAGGAACATGAAGGAACGCAGATTCGTGTAAGAGTACAAAGGAAAAGATTCAAAGGCGTACATTTTGCACAGTGGCTCCGGGAGATCAGATGCCTTCCTAAATGCTAGAAAGAGTGCCAGCACTCGGACTCAAAACAGCGATGAGAAGAGTCAGAGGACTTGCCAACGACAATCGGAATGGAGAGAATGTAGAGAACTTCAGCGTGATGGCGAGCGGGACCAAATCTTGTACTCACCTCCATTCACTCCATGTCGAGTGTGTGTTTTCTCAAAACACATCCGGCAATAGGATCTCTAGTGCTCTCCTCGGATGAAACCTTCTCCTCGAAGGAAACCTCGCAGATTTTTCCATCCGCGCATCAGTTGGCCAGTGCCATTATTGCCTTCGGTCGGGTTCAGATTGCGGTCTCGGAGTCTCTTGGTGCACTCACCTATGTGGAAGCTTCCAACGGCAACCACCCACCTTGGGGGGGACCAGAGGACTCTCTTGGTGCACTCACCTACGTGGAAGCTTCCAACGGCAACCATCCACCTTGGGGGGACCAGATCCTCTATTTACCCATGTATGCACCTCTATGCACACCACATGTATATTCATCCCAAACGTGCATGAGTGCCTCGATTATCATTAATAAATAAACAGAAGACTGCACCATGAATAAAAAAATAAATGATAAAACTGAAATGGTCCCATGATTAGTGATTGACAGCGTTCACGTGTTCACATTTTCATTAATAATATTTTTAATCTCTGTCTTTAAAATAATTAAAATTAATATATAGATAAATTAAGTGTTTATCCTCAAATTAATAATCCAGTAAGATTACAAAATTAATTGTAAATGATGGAAGATAGATGAAGTTGTAAATTATCATAAATTTTATATTTTAAAAAAATGGAGAGGAAAAGAGTATTCTATAAACTAATTGTACATATAGAAATTAGAAATTATTTTTTTAAACTTGAATTGAGAGTCCGTTGAAGAAGTTTAAATATTATTATTCATTATGTTAATCATATGGGCATTAATCAATCATTATTATTCATTATGCGATCAATAAAATATATTATTTATCATAAAAAGCTACGTCATGAATAAAAATAAAATAAATAAGGATTTATGAACTTTAAATTTTTATGATTTTATCATTTTTAGATATGAATTTTATTATTCTATCTTTTATTTGTATTTTTTAGGTTATAAACCATAATATTTAAATTGAGACACATTGTTTGTATGGATTAATTGGTCACAAAATATATTTTATCGATCGCATAATGAATAATAATGATTGATTAATGCCCATATGATTAACATATTGAATAATGATATTTAAACTTCTTAAAAAGACTAACAATTCATGTTTAAGAAAATTATTTTCTGTGTATACAATTATTTTATAGAATAATCTTTTCCTTTCCATTTTTTAAAAAAATAGAATTTATGATAATTTGCAACTTCATCTATTTTTCATTGTTTACAATTAATTTTGTAATCTCACTGAATTATTATTAATTTGAGGAAAAACACTTAATTTATCAATAATTTTATTTATTTTAGAGACAGAGATTGAAGATATTTTTAATGAAAATGTGAACACGTGAACACCGTCAATCACTAATCACGGGACCATTTATATTTTATCTCTTTATCTTTTTTATTTATGGTGCAGTCTTCCATTTATTTATTAACGATAATTGAGGGACTCATGCACGTATGGGATGAATGTACATGCAGTGTGCATAGAGGTGCATAGAGGTGCATACACGGGTAAACAGAGGATCCGGTCCTCCGGGGTGCCAACCCCGCACCTATTTTCATGGCAACCCCAATCTAATTCCCTACAATTTACGAGGAAGTCATGGAGTGGAGAGGGGTTGTCTAGGCCTCATTTCCTATTTTTACAGCTAGAAAAAAAAGAAGTAAGGAGAGGATCGCGCCAAGCGGCGAGGGTTGGATGGAAGCCAGCCGTCAACTTCCCATTTCGGAGAGGTGGCGATCGCAAGATAAAGAAAATGGGTGACAATGGGTTCGCAAGGAGTTCGGAACGCCTCAGTCCCCGGGTGGAAGGAGTTCCTGCAGTCCCCAACCACGTAACGCCACGTTGAAGTTGGTGTAATGTGCCCCATCTGGCCGGAGGAGCGACATACGATTAACGGCGATGTGGCAATGGAGAACGGTGCCAAATGGCCCTTGACGGTCAGGAAGGGGCGTCTAGCCATCTCTTCGGTCCTATAGCATCGTCATTAATGCTTGCATGCTGGCATGGTGTTTATGCCAACGAATAATATTTTTTTTGCTGAACTCGGTGACGGTTGCCGAGCACGCGGTAATGGGTCTTCGAATGCAGACCCGGTCAGTAGTGGGTCTTCGAATGCTCGGTAGCGGGTCAAGGAGAGCTGGGTAGCCGGTCAGTCGAATGTTGGTAGTGATTTTTTCAATGCTCGGTAGTGGTATAACGAGGCCTCGGTAACTCAACTTCAGACCTTGGTAGCAGTTCAACAAACCAGTCCGGTAGTGACTTACTCAGGCATCGGTAGTGGGCCACAAAAGGTAGGTAGCCGTTCATCAAGGGCTCGGTAGTAAGATAACGATGGCTCGGTAGCTAGGCTCCAAACCACCGTAGTGGGTCAGTTAAAAGAAAACAAGCGATGTTCGAAATTGTAAAGGCGGGACGGAAATCATTCAGGGCTCGGTAGTGGCTCAGTAGCGGGTCAAGGAGGGTTCACGCCCGGTCGGTAAAATAAAATTTAATATTTTTAAAATTTGTAAAGGCAGGAAGGAAATGATTCAAAGCTCGGTAGCAGCTCATCGAAGGCTCAGTAGTGGGTCAAGGAGGGTTCGGTAGTAGATTCGAGGGGGCTCTGTACCGGCTCATCGTCCGAGTCATATTAAAGGCAGGAAGGAAAGATGTAGGGCTAGGGTGCTCATCCATATTTCGTTGAATTCATCTCTCGGTGCCCCTTTCCGTCCGGTGCAACTCCACAAGAACTCTCGTCCCTCGCCTCCTTCAACCCCCGATAGCCATCCATCTCTATCAGACTTCTCTTCTAGAAGCAGCTTGCTTGCACCATGCTGTTCTTCCTTATCTGGCAATCATCCATCAGTGTTAGAATTCTAATTCAGAAGAAGCTTGAGCCGTGTCATTCTTCCTCTCAACCAGTAGTCATCCATCATCAGCCCCCGGTACCGTTGCCTACTACTTCTCATTTGAGAACTATCAGGAAAAATGCAAGGTAAGTTAGTCAAGGTGTTCATACTTCATATGTACATACGAACGCAACTAATCCTACGGATTGAGTGTCGCAGACTCGCAACCTAGATATGGATGACGTGCAGGAAACATCACTTGCTTCCACTGCTTGTTGGGGCAAGCAAGGTCGATGTTCATTTGCTTACTATTGAACAGAAATTGTTGCCATTCATTTCAAACAGGTCCACCAGGACCACCTTGAACAGACACTGTTCGGTAGCTTTATTGATATGCCCTAGTATGAGTACATCGATGATTAGGGAAATCCTTCTACTTCACCAAGGTGGTGAAGTTTTTATCATAAATGGGCAAGAGATAAGGGTACAGTTGAAGGATGTGGCCCTTATTTTGGGATTACCCAATGGTAGTGAACCTACCTAGTCCGACACCAAACATAAAATAGAATTGGACGATCTATTCCCCCATAATTTAAGTGCCAGCAGAACTGGCATCTTAAAGTAAATCAGAAATCTTGTAAAGTCTGATGCTCGAAGGGATGTCACTACCACCATCTCGCTATGGATTGCATTCATGTTTTACTGTTTCTTGCTCTCAACATCAAATAGAACATATCTGAAGGAGCTTTTATATTATGTTCAAGATATTGGTTCCATAGGTCGTTACAATTGGGCCAGCTATGTACATAGTGTCTTGTTGGACCGTATAGATGATGCTGCAGAGAAAATTAAGGCCAATAAGTCCCCACCCTATCTACTTGAGTGCGTGGCCATCATAGTTACAAGTTGGCATAAAAATGACATTAGTCTTTGTTCTTATTGTATTTGATGGGTTGGAGTCCGTAGTATGACTGTCACCCTTTGTATCCTAGGCTTTTTTCTTTGAACATATCAGCGGCTTATCACAATTTTGTGGGAGGACTATTCCATATATTTTTAAGTGAAACATGGCACCCTTGAAGACCAAGGTGGAGTTTGCTGATATAGTAAGACATATCACAGAGAATAAGTATACGGTGAGTTATAATTTTTTAACATGATAAATTTATGTATGTACGTTGTTAATGTTCCTAATATTGTTGCTTGCACAGGTTGTTGTAGATATCAAAGCAGAGGTACCAAGTGAATCTAAAATTCACGTTGAAGTATTGACCCCACAATACGGGGATATAGTTAAGAAATGTGAAGCACTAGATCAACAACTTGTCCTTGAGAGATAGAAGAGAGCAGAATTCGAGCAACTTTTGACACAAGAAATTGCCCAATTCCAAAAAAGGCTTGATGAGTTTGCTTCTGAGTTGGCACGGGAGCAACCCTCTAGCAAGACAGATGCAAATTTTTGTCATCTACAAGAGGAGGTTGAATTGTTGAAGACTGTAGCCTCCAAGGAGAGTCAACGGAGACAAAAATTGGATGCTACATTCACTATAGGGTTGCAGTGAACAGAGAAATTAATGGTTGAATTCTTTGACATCCCATCTCAATCTCCAGATGCTGGACATCCTCCATCACCCAATGAAGTGGTAATTGAAATGATGTCTATAGCCAGGAGGGTGAAGGAAAGGACTGGAAGAATAAGATTTATTCGACTGTAGTCAGCCTATGAGGCACAACCCCTGTCGCTCCTACCACCTCCAGAGATTGAAGCTACACCCACATAGAACGCACCAATGGAGACACTACCACCTTCCCCCATCGATACCAATAAAACAAGGGTGAGGTAAGGGGAGGGGTGGCAAGGGGAGGGGTGGCCAAGGAAGGGTGGAGCAATGGCCAGGGAAGGGGTGGCAGGAGAGAGAATGCAAGCAAAAAGATGACCACCAAGTATAAGGATGTGGAAACCATCCTACATTGCATTCCTCTGGAGCACAAACAAAGCTGCTTGCAGTGGTTAGATGACATTCAGGAAATTAAGTAAAATTCTGTCTATTTATAAGTAGCTTGGTTACAATATCTGTGTCGAGAATACTCTGACAATATTTTTCTTCTTACAGGTCACTCAATGATGTCGTGACATACATCAAATGGGGGAATTTCGTTGATGTCCAGGAAGCGATTGAGCTGTTCAAGGTGAAAGAGTTTATGTTTGTTGGGTCGGTTGAGTTATATTTTGAATGTCTCCAATCTAAAATCCAAGCAAACCCCCACTGCTATCGGCCTGTTAAGTTGGTGTCTCCATCCATTCTAGCAACCATCATACAGGCTTTGTTTACGCTGGTCGATCGCATAGAGTGGATGAAATCAATCTTCCAAACCAATTCTACCTCAGACTTCATGAATATAGATCGCTTCATCATAGGGGGCCACAACGAGAGTCATTTCTTCATTATTTCAATGGACCCTAACTTAAAAAGCTTTTAGTTTACAACTCCATAAATGGCCATGCAAAGTATACGCCGGGAACGAAGCTTGTGGTGAGAATAACATGTAACATAACTGCCATGATTTATGTTTATGACACAGTTAATTAAATTGTTCTCATTCATGTAGGTTGCAGATTGGAAGGCTATCTTACGAACAATCTACAACCTTGACAACATTATGGAATGGGCACTAGTGTATGAAATGGACTACCCACAACAGCCACCAGGGAGGTCTGTAATCCTCAGCCGTCCTTCTCCTTCCTGTGTGCACTGAGTACGTAAGAAGGATACTGAACATACATCCTGTCTGTGTCAGCGTTAACTGTGCAGTATATGTGATGATATTTGCTGATTAGCATAGTGCAAAAGGTGACTCACAGTGGCAGTTCACAGAAGATGATGTCATCAAGGCCAGGGTAGACATAGCATATCGTGTCATGAAAATGGCTATTATGGGTTAAGGAGTATGGAAATCAGGGGATGATGAATTCCAGTGAAATCACTGGACAATATTATCATGTGTATGAATGTGGAATTGATTAGTTAGTTCTGTCTGTTCTAACTGATTAAGTACTTTGGGTTATTTTGTATATAATCTATTGTTTTAAACCTAACAACGTAACTGATTGTGATGTATATAATCATCATCATGACTAATGAGGTTCGATCACTACCGAGGCATGACTGAATGCCTACCAACCATGTCTAGATACTACTTTCTCATGACCAAATCGCTACCCACCAATGACCAAGTCGCTACCGAGAGATGACTAATTTGCTATCGAGACATGACTAAATGCCTACCGACCATGTCCAGATACTACTCTCCCTTGACCAAATCGCTACCCATCGATGAGCAAGACGCTACCGAGCAATGACTAATCCGCTACTGAGGCATGACTGAATGCCTACCGACCATGTCCAGATACTACTCTCCTATGACCAAATCGCTACCAAGCAAGTCGCTACCGAGAGATGACTAATCTGCTACTGAGGCATGACTGAATGCCTACCAACCATGTCCAGATACTACTCTCCCATGACCAAATCGCTACCCACCGACGAGCAAGTCTCTACCAAGCGATGACTAATCTTCTACTAAGGCATGACTGAATGCCTATCAACCATGTCCAGATACTACTCTCCCATGACCAAATCACTACCCACCAATGAGCAAGTTGCTACCGAGAGATTAGTCATCTGCTACCAAGGTATGACTAAATGCCTACCGACCATGTCCAGATACTACTCTCCCATGACCAAATCGCTACCCACCGACGAGCAAGTTGCTACTGAGAGATTAGTCAAAATGACCTCCTAATAAAGCTTTTTTCGATAAAGCAAATGATCTAGGCATCTTTGGAAGGCAGGGAGTGTGACTAACGAGACATGACTGAATGCCTACCGACCATGTCCAGATATTACTCTCCCATGATCAAATCGCTACCCACCTATGAGCAAGTCGCTACCGAGTGATGACTAATCTGTAAGGAATCAATACATGACAGCGGAAAAATTTTGATTCCATAAAACCATGATCTTTGCCTTGATCGATGCCAAACGAGTAAAACCGGGAACCGAATATGAAGTAGAACGAGAGTACCTCATGGGATTTCTCAAATCCCTCACCATGGATGAAGAGAGGACATTCCTCCTTGCTGAAAACTGTTCAAGTGTCCGGTCTCTAGCGGTATCCACACGATCTGCTTCAATAGACGAGTTCTCTCTTCCTTCGGGCCTCTAGAAACCTTCCAGATCCAAGCTTGACCATGGGAGATCACCTTCTAGAGGAGATAGGAGGGAGAGAGGAGGCTTGGGACGTGCTCCAGCCCTATGGCTTGTTAGGGTTTGGCTTCATAAGCCATTTATATATAGAAGATGGAATTTTTCACAAAAACCCAAAACTTCTATAAAATTGCGTCCATGCCCTCATCTTATTGACCATATCTATTGTGTGTGACCCACTAGGCCCAATAGTCAATTTGGTTGAAGCCTTAATTAATTTAAACGAACAATTCCTTTAAATTATATCAAAACCGTTATCCGATAACAGTTTTTACGGCTTTCTGATCATAAAGGGTACAAGCCACATCCTATGATCCCAAATGACTTTGGGGAGTTAAATAACATAAATTGAGCCTTTCCATCATCAATTACCACACGGATTTAAATCCTCGTTCATACAATGTCCCGGTCGGTCAGGGGTTCGGCACTGACTGTCAACCCCTAAGTATTCCAACACTATGAAATCTTGTACTCAGGAATGGATCAACTGGAAAACTCCTTTTCCAATTATCCTATCTACCTTGGCCAAGGATTTAGAGTACTATCCATAGGACATTCTCTCTCTCCTACCGAGAGTGAATGATCCCCTATTGTCCGCTCAATTGCCTCCACCGGGTTTCCCATATACCCAATCCATTAACTATATAGGACCACAATACTAAGTGATCCATCAGTCAATAGTCAAAGTACATAGTACGCCTGGCAAGACATCTTTGGCGACTCAGGTCAAAGATCCAACCGTGCTATTGAGATGTAAGAATAACCTGATAGACAGTTCGGTAAGATACCGATCAGGTTTTCCTAAATTGGTCAGTTCAGTGAACTCATTCAACTAATGAGCACCTGTGTGTGTATCTCAGTGTCCCCACACTGATGACCAATGAGATCGGTCATTCTCATCGTATGAGAAGACATCACACACACTAGTCTATCCGGATTCTTGATGTCCTGTCTCAAGGATCCTATGACTAGGAACATTTAGATCACATACCTCTAGATGATCGATCTCATTATCATGATCTCATCATGATTCAATCATCATTGCATGTGATTAAGGACTTCATTACGATATACGCTTTTAATAAAAGCTAGTAACGAAGTTTTCCCTATTTAATTGAATGAGATATTTCTAGAAATGTCGAATCATATCATATATGATTAGCTTGTAGGGCATACATTTCTATCAATCTCCCACTTGCACTAAAGCCAATCACCCATCTGGCTGATCTCTATCAGCTCAAGGTGAAGCTCAAACACTCTTTGAGTATCTGCTTCAGTTAGTGGATCTGTAATGTTATTAACGGAAGATACTCTATCTTTAATTATATCTCTATCAACTGCATTCTCTCTGATTCTATGGTATTGCCATAGAAGTTTGAAACTTCTAATGAGACTTTGGCTCTACCCCATTGTTTTCTCAAAACAATACACTTTCAGAGAAAGTTGGGACAATCCCATAAGCTAGATGAACATCTTCATCTAGTCAGCTTCTCAAGCAATATACAGTCATTATTCAATCTACTTTAGATTAGTTGTAGAATTAGTAGTGTTCTCTTGCATGGAACTCTTCCAGCTCACTGCACCACCATTATATTGACTTATTATTAGACTTATCTGATTAGAAGCTTGTGTACATAAAACTACAAGACTTCAAGTCTTATCCTCCATATATTAGAGATATATCCTTAGTGCTTCTCAAGTACTCAAGGACACATCTCTTAATTATCCTGTGACTCTCACAAGGATTTACTTGATGAATGCTCCTAACACTTAGAGCATGAAGTCATGTGCGTAGCATCACAAATGTGATAGGTCCTATTGCAAAAGCATAAGGGCTATACTAATGTGATCTCTTTATCTCTTAAGAAGTCTACAAAGACATATCTTTAAAGATATCAACTCCACACTTCATAGGTAAGAAACCTATCTTGGAGTTTACCATGTCAAACTCTTTGACTATGGTTTTTATGCACTTGAATTGGGTAAGGCCAAGAAACCTTTTAGATCTATCTCCATAGATCTTAAAACCCATTTTAAGTTTGGAGGATTAATTGATAACTAGGCTCACTTATGATAACATACTTACTTCATTCTCAATGAGTAGTATGTCATACATATATCATGTCAAGAAGATAATAGCACTCTCACTTATCTTATATGAAAACACAAGGCATATCTTCATTCTCAATGAAGTCATAAGATTTAATCTCATTAAACCTTATCTACCATCTATGGGAAGTTTTACTTGAGTCCATAAATGGACCTTATGCACACACTATTTGGATGGTTTGGAACTTGATTCCTAAAGGTTGTATCATATACATCTGTTTCTCAAAATAACATAGAGAAACACTATCTTAACATCCATTTGACATATCCTATAGTCATAGTGTGTAACAATCAAATCCGAATGGATTAATTCCATGGCATAGATAAAAGGTCTTATCATAGTCAACTATTTGACATAAATGATATCCCTTTTAACGATCCCTACTTTGAAGGTCTCTACCTTCTAATATACTTCAATCTATTCTTTAGTGATCCATTTATACCCTATAGATACTAAATCCTTAGGTGGATCAATCAAGTTCTGAACTTGATTAGAATATATAGAGTTTATATCGGATATTATTATTTCATCCCATTTTGAATCAATATCTCATATTGCTTCAATATAGATCTTAGGATCATTATCCTTTTATCTTATGTCTCATTTCTTCCATCAAAGATATGTCTCACATATCTCTTAGGTTGATTGGACATAAGAAAAGATCTATGATTTTCCCTTGTGTAAATATAAACAAGTACCTTAATAAAAGTGTCCATGGATTGTGGGACTGAAACACCTTCCATTTATACCTTGCTCCCACTGTCTTTCTAAAGGAGGGACTCTTCCTCTAGAAATATGGAGAGATGAGCAGCAACTCATACCCTTCTCCCTAAGGGAGGCATTAGTATCCTTAAGTTTCCTTAGGATATCCCACAAGCCAACACTTTGTAGTCTTATATTCCAACTTGATAGGGTTATACTTCTTTACCAAGCCAGACATTCTGAAACCTTAACTTCCTTAAGGTCAAGCTTTAATCCCTTTCCATATCTAATATGGAATAATTGGAATAGACTTGAAAGGTACCGATTTAAGATCAAATGTCTATATTGAGTGCTAACCCTTAAATAGACAAAGAAGAATTTTGCAAAGGTATTCAATGTCCATATTATGTCCTACACAATATGGCTTCTCATTTTAGCTGCTCAATTAAGCTAAAATGTATAAGAGGTGTCCATCAAAATTAGATTATACTATCCTTCCTTTATGTGTGAATTATTACTTAAGTATCCCCTCTTTGATCTCATCAAAGTGTTCTAATACTTTTTTCATTAATATTTTCTCTTCATTCTTAATCTCAAATAATTTCTCAAAGGTTTTGGATTCGTACTTCATAAAGTACATATGCCCATACCTAGAGAAGTCATCTTTGAAAATTAATGAAGTTGAAATATTATCCTCTAACATTAATAGATATGGGCTAACATGCATCTAGATGCATGAGTTCTATAAACTCATTAGCCCTCTCTCCATGTCTAACAAATGAAGAGTTGGTCATTTTGCTTAATAAGATAAGACCTACATATAGTTAATGATTCTAAATTATTTACCTATATGTTACTATCCGAATAGTACTCATTAAGTCTTTTCTTATAAATATGACCATACTACTAAACAATAGATTGATCAATATCAATCTACTTCGCCTAATGAAGATTTTTCACACATTATAAGAGCATACATATCTGATATAATTAAACTTTTTATTATGCTCCTACTGATAAACACTTTACCAGTTATCATTTTCATACCATAGAATAAATCATCATTTATTCAACTAGGAAATGAAAACAATATTCTTTTAGAAGGATAATTAAGACAACTCTAGAAGGCTATAGAAAATGTGTATCTCCCACTAGTAATGATGCAACATTTTGTACCATTTCATATGTAGGTTAACAATCTTCTTTAAACCTTTAGTTACTTGCTATTATCTACAACTCATTGTAAATATATGATGCATATCTAGTATCTCATACTATTATATGCATTCCTAGTATCTTATACTAGAATACACATACATAGTATCTTATACTATCAAATGTGTATATAAGACAAGTAAATATTAATGACATAGATACATGGAGCTTCTCAAGTTCCACCTTTGCATTATGTGCAATACACTTTGCACTTCTTCTTCTACTTACCATCATCATGATGGTAGAGGAATGCTATGTCAAATTTGGGTTATAATACCTTGACTGACTTCTTTGACTTTTAACTATCACCATCTATCTCTATCTAATGATCTTACTTCTTTCTATTGGTCTTACCAATAAGAAGTATTCAAGATGTATTATTCTTCTTTGCCTTTAATTAGCTCATCACCCTGAGCCATGATGGATATCATATCCATCTATCCATGTTGCCACTACTAATTTTATCTAATAGAGGCTAACATCTGATATACGATAATTAATACATCTTTTCAATGAGATAAGATCTTATTTTCTCTCTCATCATTATATAGTGTAGGAGATACCTACTTCTCAAGTAGGATAGTCAATAGGTCAACTATGAGAACTATTCTCTTAGTTCTAAACCAATATAAGAAGTGTGAGCCATTAAAATACTTAGCATCTAGCATGCTAGATTAATGGTGGTTTATAATATTCTACAACAGAGATATAATTATATCAACATTACAGACATTCATTAAAATTAAGATATGGTCTTTCATCCTAATTTATACTCCCACTAACTTTCGACGAATTTGCATAACCCTCATTATGCAAAGATGGGATATCACGATAACATCCTAGTGGGGACCAAGACCCTACTAACTTTATGGTGATGACCTTGTGGTAGCACAACAAATCATCCCATACTTAATAGGTAGGCAACTATTGCCAGTTGCAACTCTTGCAACTCTTAGTCATTTAGCTTCTAGAGTTATGATCTTGTGGTAGCACAACAAACCATATACTCTAGTTAGGACAAACCCGCTTGTTACGTTATGAGAATGGATTCTTCACACAGCCCTTGTGGTAGCACAACAAAGCCATGCAAATGGTCCACCCCAAAGTTTGGCTAATGCCTTGGCCATGATCTCCAATCCCTTGCTGAATAGGCATTGTGGTAGCACAACAAACCCATCCAATCTAAGATTGGCTCATCAAGACCATAACAACGGAAGGCTACGTGAGTCATTCTTAATGTCTCACGTTTATCGACCTAATTAGAACAAGGAGGGATTTTATTTTAGTCTCATCAACATAGGTGCTACATATAAATATTAATATACCTTTGGAATATCATATATTTAAGGTATAATCTGTAGCACACACCACATATCAAATATGCATTAAAACATAGGTGATCATGGACTTAACCCTAAGCATACACCTAAGGCACCCCTATAGGTGCAATTCCTTGCTTCAGAAGCTTGAGTTGGCATGCTCCCACTTCAGAAGGGTGCTTCTCCAAGTGGTCCCGCTCTCCATTCTATCACGAGCCGGCTTCTAACCATTACAAGCAGCTAAAGGGTACACAGACCCACAAATGTACAACTCATAATAAGAAACCTTGGTTTTAACCAAGGGGAGTACACAAATGGGGGGAGGTAGAATGTACAATCAGATTGTATAGAGAGAGAGGAGGCACACGCAGGCCCCATTTAATAGCATAACCAACTTAACCAAGCAATTAAAAGCAAAGCATATTTAAGTCCATGATCACCTCCATACACACCAACATTCATCACATGAACATAGAGTGCATACGTGATAATTATATGAGATATATCATATATACCATCATAAAATTATTTACTGTAATTTTGAAATTTAAAATTTCATGCTTGTTGAATTTTCATAAAATAAATAACATGAAATGCACATATAAATAATTTACATGCATAAGACAAGCAATATAAAATATTCAGATGATTCATGCTTTTCCAAAATTTTTCAGAGCATTAAATTAATGTCCAAATCATAATTCTTCAAAATCATATTTTTCAGAATTTATTTGAACACTAATTTAATCAATAAATATTTTAAAACAATTTTAAAATAATTTATAAAATGATTCTATGGCAACCAAAGTCCAAAACTATTTAACAGGTTCATAAAAATTTTACAAACCTATTAAATAATTTTTCAGAACTTATATAATCATTAATTTCATTAATTTTGATCTTAAAACAATTTTAAAATCAAAATAGTAGAATTCAATGACAAAATAGTAAAACTTTATTTAATAAGTCATTAAACACTTTAATAATTCATTAAATAAATTATACAATTTTTCAAAATTTTTATAAAATTTTTTGGCAATTTTTCGGATCAAAAATGAATTTTAAACAATTTAAAAATCATTTTTAAATTATTTAACTAGCGGCGCATTGCGCCGGCCACGTACCCCCACGGCTTGCGCCGAAGCGCCGGCGGTCGCACGCCCGCGTGCAGCGCGCCCCCGGTGCTTACGCGGCACGGCCGCGTACCCCTGCCCGGGTGTGCCGCCCTTCCGCCACGTACCCCCCCCCCCCCGCGCGCGCTAGTGGGTTCGGATCCTCCCTCTTCTTCGCCCGATAAGGGCGGGGCGGATTACGGAAACCCTAGAAAACGCCCGACTTTCGGGCCATATTTGGGGGGCCAAACGGTGTCCAAAAAATCCGTAAAAATATGCGTTGGAATCCTTGAAGAATAAGGATTCTATTTTTATAATTTTTTTCTCATTAAAAATTCTATCCAATGCGCAGTTTCTGGAGGAAGTTGCCACGGCCGCAATTAAACCAAACCGCAAATACCTCTCAAATCCGGCACCTCCAAGGGCCGTTGAGTGTCCAATAACTTATGGAAACTCTAGATAACTTAATTTATTATCTTCCTACGTCATTAGATAGAGGTATTTGAGTCCAAATAGGTAAGTTCATCAATTCCTTTAATTTCGGCCGGATTTTCAGATATGATCATCTTAGCAACTTTCCTAACTCATTCTGGACTCTTCGGATGGCCAAAATTCATGAGGTTTGCGGCATTCGAAATATCTCATTCACAAGAATCCAATGAATCTAACCACACACAGTTTCGTATCTCATACAAACTTTGGTGATCAAATCAAAATAGCTCTGTATACAGTTTCAGGAAAGCAAGAAATCACATGAAATCAAGGCAATTTCGATTCAACTTCGACCAAGGCTTCAACCGGGCTCTGATACCACTGTAAGGAATCAATACATGACAGCGGAAAAATTTTGATTCCATAAAACCATGATCTTTGCCTTGATCGATGCCAAACGAGTAAAACTGGGAACCGAATATGAAGTAGAACGAGAGTACCTCATGGGATTTCTCAAATCCCTCACCATGGATGAAGAGAGGACATTCCTCCTTGCTTAAAACCGTTCAAGTGTCCGGTCTCTAGCGGTATCCACACGATCTGCTTCAATAGACGAGTTCTCTCTTCCTTCGGGCCTCTAGAAACCTTCCAGATCCAAGCTTGACCATGGGAGATCACCTTCTAGAGGAGAGAGGAGGGAGAGAGGAGGCTTGGGACGTGCTCCATCCCTATGGCTTGTTAGGGTTTGGCTTCATAAGCCATTTATATATAGAAGATGGAATTTTTCACAAAAACCCAAAACTTCTATAAAATTGCGTCCATGCCCTCATCTTATTGACCACATCTATTGTGTGTGACCCACTAGGCCCAATAGTCAATTTGGTTGAAGCCTTAATTAATTTAAAAGAACAATTCCTTTAAATTAAATCAAAACCGTTATCCGATAACAGTTTTATGGCTTTCTGATCATAAAGGGTACAAGCCACATCTTATGATCCCAAATGACTTTGGGGAGTTAAATAACATCCATTGAGCCTTTCCATCATCAATTACCACACGGATTTAAATCCTCGTTCATACAATGTCCCGGTCGGTCAGGGGTTCGGCACTGACTGTCAACCCCTAAGTATTCCAACACTATGAAATCTTGTACTCAGGAATGGATCAACTGGAAAACTCCTTTTCCAATTATCCTATCTACCTTGGCCAAGGATTTAGAGTACTATCCATAGGACATTCTCTCTCTCCTACCGAGAGTGAACGATCCCCTATTGTCCGCTCAATTACCTCCACCGGGTTTCCCATATACCCAATCCATTAACTATATAGGACCACAATACTAAGTGATCCATCAGTCAATAGTCAAAGTACATAGTACGCCTGGCAAGACATCTTTGGCGACTCAAGTCAAAGATCCAACCGTGCTATTGAGATGTAAGAATAACCTGATAGACAGTTCGGTAAGATACCGATCAGGTTTTCCTAAATTGGTCAGTTCAGTGAACTCATTCCACTAATGAGCATCTGTGTGTGTATCTTAGTGTCCCCACACTGATGACCAATGAGATCGGTCATTCTCATCATATGAGAAGATATCACACACACTAGTCTATCCGGATTCTTGATGTCCTGTCTCAAGGATCCTATGACTAGGAACATTTAGATCACATACCTCTAGATGATCGATCTCATTATCATGATCTCATCATGATTCCATCATCATTGCATGTGATTAAGGACTTTATTACGATATACGCTTTTAATAAAAGCTAGTAACGAAGTTTTCCCTATTTAATTGAATGAGATATTTCTAGAAATGTCGAATCATATCATATATGATTGGCTTGTAAGGCATACATTTCTATCATAATCTGCTACTGAGGCATGACTAAATGCCTACCAACCATGTCCAAATACTACTCTCCCATGACCAAATCTGTACCCTTCGATGAGCAAGTCACTACTGAGAGATTAGTCATCCGCTAACGAGATATGACTGAATGCCTACCGACCATGTCCAGATACTACTCTCCCATGAACAAATCACTACCTTTCGATGAGCAAGTCGCTACCGAGCCATGTCGAGATACTACTCTCCCATCACCAAATCGCTGCCCATCCCATGACCAAATCGCTACCAAGTGAGGACCAAGTCGATACAATCGTAGAATGAGACGCTACCGATACATGACCAATCCACTACTGAGAGATCACCAAGTCGTTAAGGATCGTTGAAATGAAGAAATGAAAGCAAATGGGAAGTAATTCACTACCCAGCGTCATGTCCACATGAAGCCATGTCTGTACTTACAATAAACAAAATTTTAAAACATAACAAAATTAGAGTGAGGTATTCACTCTCTAATTCATCCGTTTGGGACTCGCTGGAAGTTATCTCCATGTCGTCGAAGTCCATCATGTCTTCCAGCATCTTCGTTGTGTCCACTGCCTTCTTCCTGGCTGCCTTCGCCAGTCGCTTGAGTTCTACCACGTCAGTCTCCAAGATCGCCACACATTCCTGGAGGTGCTCCACCAGTATGGCATTCTTATAGTTACAGGGCATTGTGGTTGTGCCAGCCTCCATAGGCAACTCGTCAACCCACACGAAAAAACCACATAGTATGTGTCGTACAAAGAAAATTGGAACGGACTATGGTTAGTAGATCAGTATATATGACATGTTCAATAAAAGTAGTGATCACACACTCACCTGGCAGAGAAGAACTTCCAGCCGTTGTCCTCTCCTTCCACGGTGGTACCCACCGAGTAGGTACCATGCCCATATGAGCATTGGATGGGGCGGCTATTCTTCTCTTCTCTGTGTACATTAAATAACCGTTATTGAAAATCGTGAACCAAATCTAGCTAAAGTGACACTTTTAAGTAATCAACTTATACTGTAAAAGTCCGCAGGTTTCGTGAAATAAAGAACTTGTAGCATGCCTTCTCCTTCCTTGTCCAATTCCAACCCTTTCAAGTCTGAGATAGACCAGCTACCCCCTAACAAGACATCAAGTACCTGCTACAACTTGCTCAGATACCAGGTGGAAATTCAAGTTTTGTCAGCGTACAAAACATACATTGGAGACATGGCTGACAGACTGACGGGAATGCACCACTTACTGTCCACCCACAAACCAAAGCATGTCCATATGGGTAACATTAGACAATATCATGTTCAATGACTCCTGAGAACATAACGAGGTTCCTGTGAGGAGTGATGTGGTGCTTGACTACTGATAACATGCTGGTCATTTAATTCCACCTGTTGATCCCTTAGTGGCTCAACATTAAGCAGTGAACTGGACCTATCTTTATGTTTTATATTTTTTTCTCTTTTCTAGGCATGATTTCATCCTACGCCTCCGACCCTTCTCAGGTCTGCCTTTTAACTGAATAGCATATTGATGTTGACCTTCTTGTGCTGCTTGGACAATAGGGTAATCAGATTGAGGACTTGAGCTTCCATCAGTCTCCACAACTACTTGAGAAAAGAATTCAGATAGGTGTTCTTGTGCATTTTTTAAATTTATTAGGAAGTGTTTGTAGCTGTCTGGTCCCTTTGCTGGTGTTGCACATGTAAGGAATTGTCCATAAAAATTTGGTGCAGCGAAAGCGACGATTCCTATGGGTTCCTTTATAATCTGTCTCAATCGGAACCGAACGACGAAAACCAAAAACTGATCAAATTGGGTTTGAATATACCTGATAGGGATTCATATAATCCCATGGAGAGGAAGGAGATGAGCTTCTCAAGCTCTTCAAACCGTTCAAATGTCCGGTCTCCAGCAATATCCACACGAACTTCATCCATAGCAGGTTCTCCTTTCGCGCCGGCCTCGAGAACTCTTCTCGAACGGAGCTCCATCGACCATGGACACCTTCTAGAAAGAAGAGAAGGTAGGGAGGAGGTTAGGGAAGTGGTTTTCACCTCTTGGCTTGATGGGGTTTGGCTGAAACCATTAGTATTTATAGAGAATTTTAGAATTTTTCATAAATACTCAAAATCTCCATAAATTACGCCCTTGCCCATGTACTTGTGGATAAGTCCTTTTGTGTGTGACCCACTAGGCCCAATAGCCTATTTGGTTGAGGCCTAAATAAAATAGAACAATTCTATTTAATTAAATCTGTTATCCGATAACAAATTAATCGGCCTATTGATCATGAAGGGTACAAGTCACATCCCATGATCCCAAATGGCTATGGGGATAATCTCATCTCCATTGAGCCTTTCCATCATCATTTACCGCATGGATATAAACCCTCATCCATCCAATGTCTTGGTCGGAAAGGAGTACGGCATCGACTGTCAACTCCTTAGTGTACCGACTCTATAGGATCCTGTACTCGGAATTGGATCAATTGGAAAACTTCTTTTCCAATTATTCTATCTACCTTGGCCAGGGATTTAGAGTACTATCCCATAGGACATTCACTTTCACTTATCGAGAATGGACAATCCCTTGTTGTTCGCTCAATTGCCTCCATCGGGTTTTTCTTGTACCCGATCCATCGCTATACTGGACCATCTAAATGGTGATCCATAAGTCAATGGTCAAAGCACAAGTTCCACCCAACAAGGTATCTTTGGCGACTCAGGTCAAAGGTCCAACCATGCAACCGTGATAATAGAAAACTCTGATTGACAGTTCGGTAAGATACCATTCAGGGTTTCTAAGTCGGTCAATTCAGTGAACTCATTCAACTAATGAGCACCTGTATGTGTATCTCAGTGTCTCCACATTAATGACAAATGAGATCAGTCATTCTCATCAAATGATGTCCCGTCTCAAGTAATTCGGTCATACACTTGGGATTCTCATCAAATGATGTCCCGTCTCAAGTAACTCGGTCATACACTTGGGATTCTCTTCAAATGATGTCCCGTCTCAAGTAATTCGGTCTCAAGTAATTCGGTCACTAATGACCAATGAGATTGGTAATTTGGTCATACACTAGTCTATCCGGATCCTTGATGTCCCGTCTCAAGTATCCTATGACTAGGAACATTTAGATCAAATACCTCTAGATGATCAATCTCATTATCATGATCTCATCATGATTTAATCATCATTGTATTTGAACAAGGACTTCATTATGATATTCGCTTCTAATAAGAGCTTATAATGAAGATTTTCCTAATTAATTGAATGAGATATTTCTAGAAATGTCGAATCATATCATATATGATTGGCTTGTAGGGCATACATTTCTATCATCACATAACTTCACTACACTTCTCAACAGATGCATGCACCTCATTTGAGTTAATTTCTTCTCTCCAGTGATGTTAGTGTCTCTTACAATGGCAGTCCTAGTGTTAATGTTACAAGCCGTCCTCGTCAATCTCGTCAAGATATACTTTTCTGGAATAGTCCTGATTTAGACATGTAAGAACACACGTAAGACGTGTCTACATAGTATGCCAATAAACTCAAACTTCTTACATGAACATTCAGCAACAACATCTACACCTGTAAATATACACACGATGCCAATGCTTGTCGTCATCAAATACCACAAAAGTGTTGGCATCAGAGGTCTACAATGGTCAATGGCTTTCAAATACTGGTCTTGAAAGATTTCATACACCTTAAGGGTGTATACAATTGCTTGCTCTAGCATCCTTGACTGTACCACAGGTCTTCTAACTGTATGTCTCATCTTATGATCAGCGACATGTTGGTTATACCTCTTGTTCTCGATAAGTTTTTCAAAGTTCTGGAAGAATAAACACATTGTTTGTCTAATATCCAAGTAATCTTTAAGAAGCTTGTTAATACTTTCACATTTTTGTGTACTAACAACCATATCTGTAGTAAAGGTATTCCTACCATACACTAGTGCTCATTTTTTTCTCTCCTAAAATAAACCTTTAAGCCATACATTGTCATTCAATTGATATGTTGACAACATCTCTTGCCATGCCTGCAAAAATGACTCATCTTCTTTGTAGTCATAAATACATTTCTAAAAATATTTCTTAAGTGTGCTTGTGACATTAAATACATGGCTCAAATGTTTGCATGTATTTTGTTGGTACATGTGCCACACACATATCCTGTGACAAGTTCTAGGTAACTCTTGCACTATGGCATTACTCATGGCCTTGTCCTAGTCAGTTAAGATATTGGCTCCTTTCCTCTCATGTCACTTACAAACATATTGAAGAGCCATCTAAATGTGTCGATTGTCTCATCATACAGTAAAGCTGCACTGAATATAACCTATTGTCTGTGATGGTTTACCCCTACAAAAAGAGCAAAAGGTCGGCCATACTTGTTGGCCTTATGTGTTGTGTCGAAAAATAGTACATCCCCAAACCTTTCATAGTCCGAACGCATTCTAGAATCTACCCAAAATACATTGGTGATGAAGCCGTCCTCATCAACTTGTAAGGAATAAGTGAAGGTAGGATCTTTAGATTGCCTACAATGGAAATAATGAAGCAATCCTCTGGTGTCAAATTCTAACATCTATTTTTGCCTCTTGGTTCGTAAATAATTCTTTATATCATTGTGTATGAATCCAAGGTTTCTTCTACCACCCACTTGGTTAGACATGAGATGGAAAAGCTGCCTAGGTTGTATACCACTACTCTCACCAACGTCCACAATGAAAACTTCAATTTCTAGAAATCTTCTATGTGATCTAAGCCTGTGTGCCTTTAAAGGACTTTCCACGTCATGATTATGTCCAGTCTCCCATCATGTAATTTTATACAATCCATTAACGTGGAGGGCAAAAGTAATCCTTACCAAACAACCCGTTCGGGTCTCTGGGCGGTGAACTACAATGGTATCATATCGTGGGTCTTTCTTCCTCCAACCTTTTTTACAACATACAAAATTTGCTCTTCTTACAACGCCTTGCTTGTCCTTCTTTAAATTTTCTTGTCTAACACTAAAACCAACATGTTTGGCATATTCAACAAATGCAAGATAAGCATCTTCAACAGTCCTAAACATTGACTCATGACTAAGTCCCTATGTGATTGTTCCTACAACATCAAGCCCTTTGGGACTTTCCATGGGTTCCCTATACTTGGTTAGTGCCGGTGATAGACATGGTGACAAGGTCACTTTCACTAGACATGGTGACAAGGTCACTTTTAGTTTGTTCCCTATACATATCAACCGATGTCATAATGCTTTCATGCCAAACCACTGATTATTACGTACATAAAAAAAATGTCCTTTCATAGATGAACAATGGCAGGGAGCATGTTTACAGCAGTGGAAGCAAGAACAAAGTAGATCGCTTTTAACAACGGTACACAAACTATGAAATGGAGTACATTTTGAACCGTACACAAATCAGGACTTAAGCAAGTCGAATGGGAAGAGATGGTAAAATGCATTGTAAGGTCATCTTACTAACTTCAAAGAATGGTAAAAATAATGTATTAATACTAGCAAACATTCGAAGATACTAACAAAAGCTAAACATGTTGTTCACAACAAAGAAGAACAGCAAGCGACTAAGAATCACTCAAGTCGTGCACCAACACAAGTTAAGAACACGTATCGAGCAGGAAAAACAAGATGACTGAGGGAGAAAGCGAGGGATGCAATTCATCTACTTCTCCTCGCCTCATCGGATATGTAACTACTGTGGTGGTCTCACTGGCTTGTGTGGCCCACTACCGAGGCCTGAGTAAGTTGCTACTGAGTGGTTTGTCGAACCGCTACCAAGCAGTGGTCTGAAGTCGCGCTACCGAGACCTCGTTATACCACTACCGAGAATTAAAAAAATTGCTACCGATGTTCGAATGACCGGCTACCAAGCTCTCCTTGACCCGCTACCGAGCATTCGAAGACCCACTACTAACTGGGTCTGCATTCGAAGACCCACTACCGCGTGCTCGGCAACCATCACCGAGTTCAGCAAAAAAAATATTATTCCTTGAGCATGTAAACACCATGCCAGCATGTAGGCATTAATGATGACGCTACATACAGGACTGAAAAGATAGCTAGAAGCCGCTTCCTGACCATCGAAAGCCATTTGATGCCGTTCGCCGTTGCCACATCGCCATTAACCATATGTCTCTCCTCCAGCTGGATGGGGCACATTATGCAAGCTTCAACGTGGCATTACGCGGTTGGGGATTGCGGGAACTCCCTCCACCCAGGGACTGAGGTGATCCAAACTGGCTCGCAAGAGGAGGAGGAGGGAGAGAGGAAGAGAAAGAAAGAAAAAAGATCCCTCCCTCTCCGCAGAGTGAGAGCAGCATGCTGAAGCTCCCTCGGTTGAAGCTTTGACGCAAACCCCCTGGCTTTGATCCAACAGAAGCAGCAACAGCTGCCGTCTCTCCACCCGACAATCAGTAGCTATGGTTTCATCCTGCAGGGGAGGCAGGAGAAGAAAAGGAGTCTGATTCTCCTTTTGGCAAAGGCTGCAGCGCACAAAAAAAAGGAAGAAGAAAAAGAAGGAGAAAAGAGTAAGTTATCTCACGGCTCTCAAGCCTCGCCCGTCGTCTTCACCTCCACCAACAACACCCTACACACCCTCACCAACACTGCGCCTATTTTCATGCCAACCTCAATCTAATTCCTTACAATTTAGAAGGAAGTCACGGAGTGGGGAGAAGTCATCCGGGTCTCATTTCTTATTTTTACAGCTAAAACAAGAAGTAAGGAGAGGATCGCGGCAAGCGGCGATGGCTGGACGGAAGCCAGCCGTCAACTTCCTGTTTCAGAGAGGGGTGATCGCAGGATAAAAAAAATGGGAGACAATGGGTTCACAAGAGGAGGAAGAGGAGGGAGAGAGGGAGAGAAATAAAAAAGGATCCCTCCCTCTCCGCAGAGCAACAACAGCGGGCTGAAGCTCCCTCGGTTGAAGCTCCGACGCAAACCCCCCTTGGCTTTTTGATCTAACAGAAGCAGCAACAACAACCATCTCTCCTCGCGACAACCAATAGCTGCGGTTTCATCCTGCAGGGGAGGCAGCTGCAACACCTCCAAAAGGACTTTGTGGTTCCTGTTCTTGCTGTCCCCATCCTTCTTCAACAGATGCTTGCGCATCTAGAAAAGAAGGAGAAGAAAAGTAGTCCGATTCTCCTTCCGGCAGAGGCTATAGCGCACACACAAAAACAGAAGAAAAGAACTCGTGTGATAGCATCAATGATGACCTGCAGCAACCTTAGCCCCTTGACCACGGAGTCCATGGCCATGTTAACCTCCCGATGACCCCTTGCGACATGGATGACAGTGGCAGTTACCGCGACGGTTGTCTACACAACAGTGGGTGGCCTCATGGATGATCTAGACGACACGCAGCAGCCACGGCCTTCACGGCAGCACCACGTCTATCGGTGGATCCTGACTCCAGTTCCGCAGCAATGCTCGCGGCGTCAGTAGGTTGCACGGCAGCCGCAGGGTCAATTTCACTAGTAACTGTAGCAACGGTAGCTCGTAGTAGCGGCAGCCATGGTGAGCTCCCCCGTCGTCAAGGAGTTCCACAAGGGGACTTAGTTTCATTGGCTCGGTCAACAGCCTTGTCTTACAAGGGCATTTCCCATTCTCCCGGTGGCAAGTGGCCTCACAGGGGGACTTGGCGGCTTCGACAATAGTCGCCTCCGCCAGCACCTTCGAGGACTCCTCATGATGGCGTCTTCAAACTCCCTCGTGAAGCCATCTTCGAACCCCTCTCTTCCAACGGCAATGGATGCCTCTAATCCCTCTCATCGGTGGCACCCACAGACCCTGTCGACTCTAACAATAGTGGTAGCAGATCCCATTGGGGCTTTATCAACTCATCTGGCGGCAGAGGGGGCTGCCACTCTCCAGTCCATCCGGCGGTTGGAGGTCCTGTGAGGAGATATAACTTCGATGATGGCCCTTTCTGCATATCCCTTCGGGGAGATCCCTTGCGATAGCAGTGCCAAGTTTTTCCCCTCATTGATGAGAGGTCTTGTGAGAGAGCTCGGCCCAGAATCTTCTTCTTCTCTAATGGTAGCCTCGGTAAATGCCCAATTGCCACCGGTGTGGCATGGCCCGACGGCACGGAAAGCCGCCAGGGAGGTGCTGCCAGAGGAATGGAGGCCGTGAACGGGAACTCCTTGCCTCCGAGTGCTTGCGACTACCTAAACCACTATCATCTACGGCCGTCAGGAGGCCAACCGCAAAGATGGGATGGGGCACTGGTTGGTTGCGTGCCCGGATGGTCCGGGACCATGGTGCCCATCCGGTGGGGCTCAAAGGCGACCATGACATTAAAAAAGAGAGAGCACAGCCACGCATGACTGGAAGCTGCAACCAGGTCCAAATGGGACAGCCTTTTTCTGCCATAAGGGGATCCACCAGAAAGTGTCCCATTGAGCCAGCAAGAGATGCCAGACCGCTGAGGCCATCTCGACTGATTATACTTGCAACAGGCCTAAAGGCTTTGATAAATAAAATAAACTTAAATAATTTAAAATGTGAATTTTTATATTAAATAAAGGGTGAGCTCAAAATTTGGGCGCCCTAGGACAGCTATTCCAGCTACATCCCAGGTAGGAGCTCCTAGACGTTGGCGTAGGCATGCTCCTGTCGCAAATGGTTCCATCCCCCTGATGTGACAAGTCAAAGACTTAGTCGTATTGGAGGCAATCTCGCTCGATCAAGGAGTAACTGGCATGCTGCCAAAATGCTGATTCTTCCTCCGATCTTGTGGGAATTAGCCGGGGAAGAGAACTTTGAACTCAGGACTTCGGCACCAATATGATGTAACTTGACTTGAAATGAAATGAATATGGTTCAAGTGTCGACATGTGATGTTCAAACTGGGCATCGAACGTTAGCCTAATGGATTGGAAAAGGTGAGAACTCAAATTAAATAATAAAAAAAAATAAATATACATTCATCAAATCTGAAAATATAAAAATCAGATTTTTAAACAACCCAAAAATCAATATAAAATATACTTAACGCGGAACTAAATTTCTTAATTAAATAACACCAAAGAGAATTAAATAAACAATCTCCAATGCATTAAAAATCCATGAAAACAGTCCTTAAAATACAAAAAAAAACCAGATCATAAATTTGAAAGAAAGAACGTGAATCAAAATACTCTCAAATAACTCAATCAAAATCTTAAAATACATTGAACCTACTGAAAACAACATCATAACTTAAGCAATATGAAACTAAATAATCTCAATCAATGCGTTAATCATTAAATCTCAAATCATAAGGTGTTTAACTCATTTAATCAAACTTTAAACCCAAAACAAAAAAAACAGAATCAAATTGAAATTCAACAAATCATATAAATCAAACCCAATTCATTAAATTCAAAACATTAAGAAAAATCACAGTAAAATAAGTTACTTAAAAATCAAAGATCAAATTTAAATCAAGGCATAAAAAATCACAACTTAATCAAATAAAAAATTATAACGCAACGTGTTCACATCTCATTGGGCCCACAAGGCATAGCCCTCTGGTTTATTTGTTTTATGTGGATGTGCACTTTCTACCAAACAGATTGCTACGGCGGCTAATCAAAGGCGTTCAAGTAGTTGCTCTTTGTAAGTTAACGTCAGGTATTCGCACCATCTAGTGGAGATGAATCAAAATTAAGTTTTCAAAGAACCCAAACCTCAATTCTAATAATTTTAAATGTATCATTGGACTAGCTAGTATTTTTAATGATTTATCACCTACTTTATTATTAAGTAGTCCAAAGGAGATAAGAAGATTATTTTTTAAGATTAAAAAAATGAGGTTCTCACAAATTAGCATGCCCGGTGGGATCTCTCTTTCTCTTCATCTCTCTGCCATAGCAAATTGAGAAAGTGCGCGTATATTGCGATCTGATAAACTATCAACATCTGATGGAGTTCATCTTCCTTGTTACAGGAAAGAAGCAAAATGTCAACAAACTTTGGAGTTATCTTCTGTGAGTCGCTCTGAAGCCCGACAGTCAACGTCAAATATGTCATGGTCTCCTTCGGTACCTACCAGGGGATCAAGCCGACTCAACCACAGCTGAACGTAGCTGAGGCGATCCTGGTCATCGAGGAGGCGAAGCAACTGATGCCTCTACCGGCTGCCGACTCTAAAAATTCGACGGGGTCCTCTCCTTTTCAGGGAAGTCCGTGAATCCAGATTGTCACCTCAAGAGGGGATGAGAAAAGAAAGGAATAAAACTCGGAAAGCAACTCTCACCTCAGTCCCACACTCACATTGATCCCCGAACATTCATCTCTTGGCATCGCTCAATCACCAAGGAGACAGTTCGGGTCATGTGGGAGGAGGGTGAGAAGAAATAAATTGACCGTGTGTACCTTAGCGTGAAGAGTGTGCGTTAAAGCTTCTCCTTCTTCGGCCGGCCGATGAAGAAGAGTCCTCAACGTGATGGGTGCTTGATCTTCTGCGCAACTAGACAAATAAAAAAGTGAAATAAACTATTAGAACTAAACAAAGTGATATATATAAAGAGAATGACATGAAACACAAAACTGACAAGAAACTGACCGGATTCGGGTTATCTCTAACCCTTTTTTATTTTTCGGATTAATAGAGTAAAAGTAATGCAAAAAATGTAAAAAAATGATAGGAGGATGGATAATCACTAAATAAAGAGATAGGAAAAAGAACAGAAAAATTCTGAGTTGAATAGAGAAAGATATAGCCAAATCTGTGTTGTCGAAAAAGCCGAGCAGCAGTCCAGGATCTGCCAGGCGCGACTTTGCTTCTGCGCTCATCACGACCAGCCCTGACCTCGGAATCAAGTGCCGTCGATTGTAAACTCAATAAAACTTGGAGATGAAGAACTTTGATGAAGAAAGATTGGACATAAGACGTCCACACACTGCTGTAGTGGCCGAATAAAAGAGATTTGGCTGATCACCTGCAGAATAGCCTTCCTCTCTCTTAAACCGACTTTTATCTCTCTAAAAACTTGAAATTCTCTCTCTAAAAATCACAAAATCAATGTATGAGGGTGGTTGGACGTCTTGAGATGCCTGGGGGGTCGTGATCATGCCTTTGGAACGACCGGAATCAGAGTTTATTTATAGGAGAACAGACGATCTCATCAAGACTAAAAAAGGGGTCCTTGCGCCCTACCCCTGAATGCATGCGCCCTGGTGCAGGGCGCATGCGCCCCACTGAGGGGTGCATGTGCCCCCAGTGAGGGTGCATGGCACTATTCCTGAAAAAAATGGTATTATCCTGTCGATCGGTTCAGTGGTAGAGTCCTGGTGAAAAACTGGTTCGCTCGTGCCTCAAGGGTAGGGCGCATGTGCCCTCAAGTGAGAGCACGAGGTCACGTGCCTCACTGGTAGGGCGCATGGGCACGTGCCCTGGGTCCCGGGCGCATGTGACCAGGAACCCGGGCGCATGGGACTGTTTTTGCGCGTCCTTCTTCCGGAAGCCATTGCGAACACTCCCAAACTCTGAATTCGACGCCGTTTGTTGCGTTGGAAAGATAACAGGCCGAAGAAGCTTTATATAGCATCAGATCAGACATCACACCCTCCAAAACTTCAGAATTTTGTCCAGAAGTTAAGGCAGTGAACAGAAGATCCGATACAGGTCAAAATGACTCCGACGGCAAACCGGAAAGGCACGGTATGCAACAAAACTTGTCTGGGGTGTGAATATGACCATAACCTTCAATGCATGATCATTAGGCATTAGTCATTCAGTCAACTTCTGTGTTTACACGATTTATGTGTGGCTTTCGCTCGGAAATTACGGCTTTTTGTGGAAAACTTCGGAAAGCATCCGATTTCGTTCGGCGAAGCTCCAAATCAATTTTTAAAGACCCGGCATCATTATAAGGTCAATCGCACATGTTACCCTATAAAACATGAGTTTTATGCTCTGAATTACGCGAATTTGGCGTGTCTACACCGGCGACACGTGCTGCCAACTAGATATCAGCCCTCCTTGGATCAACATCCCTGCAGTCTAAGATCGATAGTCTTATGTCTTGAGTCGGTTCACATCAATGTGCCACGATAGGCCCCATGAGGGTGCACTAGGACTGGAAGGCCCGGTGCGCCACGCTAGTCCATGCCCCTATCAAGAGGAGTCGGGGGAGGCATCAGTGGCCTTAGCTTACTATCATGCCCCTAGCCAACTGGTTCGCCATTTTGCGGCAGTTGAACAAATATGATCATGTTAAGTCTAAACCCGCGGCTTCTGCTCCTATACGGGGGAAGAAATCTTCCACCCACCCAAAGAAGTTCGACCGACCAATGGCCATGGAAACAAAGGAGAGAAAGCTGCCCTCTGATAGAAAGAATGGAGGCCTAGGCCGAACAGTGGCTCAGAAGGAAGCAACTTGGGCAAGGAGCCAGCCCTTGCCTCATCCACCTCAACTGGACCAGTCAATGGTCCTGTCACAGAAGCCTCAGAAAGCGTAGGTACCTGCAACACCAGAAATTCTCATGGTTGGTTGGCACACTGGTCAACCATTCCTACTGCATAACCTGCCAACCAGGGGCAAGCTCCCCACCCAAGCTAAGCCACGTCGACAGCCTTGGATAGTAGACTCTCGTGCCGATCGGGGACAAGGAGCCAAACTCTCCACACCAGTCACGAAACAAATGTGGTTGCTGAAGATGACCGTTCCACCATTGGAACCTGTTCCTCCGAAGTCCAATCGTCCACAGCCCTTGAATGTATGCTCTTCTAGGTTGTGACCCCGATGTCGACCCAAGTCAAAGGTCACCTTTGAATTTTTGCCTTAGGCTGCTCCGAATCAGCCTATGGCCCATTTTTCCCCAACTCACTAGCAGCAATTCTACCATTTTGACAAAGGTATTGAAGCTATGGTTTTGTGGGAGCTTTCTCATAATAAGTATTTAGTGTTCAACCAATTGGTCTTCCCTGACAACACTCCCAGGAGACAAGTGACACATAGGTCTGGTGGTGGGTGACATATAGGTCTGGTGGCGGGAGACAAGTGACACTTCAGGGACCAGTCATCCTGAGGAAGTCCCTGAAACATCCGAAGCCTATCCCAGGCCTTGGACTCGTAGTCAAAGTGACCGCCAGCATGCTGTCACTACCAGATCAGTGTTGCACAATGATGGAGAAGAAGCTGCGCAAGAAAATAACATGTAAGAGGTCGCCCCCCTTACTTTGACGTTGGAAGACCTATGGCGTGAGAACCAACAGCTTTGGGCCCTCCTTGCCAACGCAAGCTTACTCCAATCTCTGTTGGACCAAACTTCTGATGCTGTTGAAGTCTCATATGAGCCCCATGCCACTCAAGTTGAGCCGCCCGCAGAAAACCCACCTCAGACTACCACCTATCATCAACAGGGGCCGAGGATCTCATCCTACGATGACATTTTAGTCTGGCCTGGGTATCAACCATTCCCATTGCTAGCGCAAGACTTTCTGGAGCCATCTCAATGGGCTGTAATTGAGCAAATAATCACCACACGGTTGGCTCAGCATGACGAGGCGTACAACATGGCGGGCCTCTACCATGTTCTCTTCCCATCACATCATCAATTTGTCAAGTTAACCTCGGATGTCCAGAAGGTGCCTAAGTGCTCAAAATTTGATGGGCTTGGTTCCCCACGAGAGCACATAGCCATGTATTTCACCCACATCCACATGGGCGAGTTGGCACATAGTGAGTCATACTTTCTCAAGTACTTTGCTACCACCCTGATAAGTATGGCTCTTTAATGATACCCCAAACTCAAGCCGAACTCAGTGGCCGACTGGGTAGACATGCAGCATAAACTCGTTGAAAGATTCAGCTTCTATGAGTGGCCGCATACCTTAGTTGAGCTAACCACCATGTTTTAGGGGCAGAATGAGTCAGCGATCGATTACATTCGCCGTTGGAGAAATGAGCCAATCCCCCGTCGAGTAAGGAGGCAGTCACATTGTGCAAAAGGGGCCTATCGGCTGAAATTCAAGAAAAGGTGCTAGGGACAAGGATCCAAACCTTTGATGAATTAAATGTCACCGTTGTTGACATAGAACACTTCTATGTCAACAATCCTCTAATGATTGCACCGAAGTTGAGGCCGATGAAAGACAAGTAGCTAGCTTCCCAAGACGACAATATAGTGGATGTCTCCTCCTTAAGAAATAAAAATATTGGGGGCAAGAATGCCACCATGTCTCCCCCACGGAGGACAACAAATAATCCGATGTCAAAGCCAACATGGGAGGAGCGTACAACAAAATTGAACTCCTTCACTCAAGACTATACAAGGAGGTTGTTCGACATGTGCATGAAGAACAACCTGATCACTTTTGCCAATGTGTCGGCGCCCTGAGGATGTTGTGCGGAGTCAAGAGCCAAACTTCTGGCCATACCACATATTATTAGGGCATGGCTTTGAAGATTGCTTCTATTTCAAAAACCTCATAAAGACCAGGATTCGAGACAAGGTTTTAGACTTGGGAAAATGTTTAGTACAGCCCCCACAACCGCATAACCTACCTGACAACAAACCAACTTCACCGTAAATGTGGTGTGCTACCAACCAGCTCCACCAACTATCGAGCCTCCTCCTCCTCCCCAGTGGCCTCAACCATAGGAGGAACATGTCCATCAAAAAATGGCTATTAGATGGCTTCACGAGTTTGTGTGATTCACGAGAGATTATGTGATAGGTGTGTGCACCTGGGAGCTGATATCACTGCCACCATGGCTAGCATTGTGGAGTTGCTAATAGGTGACATGACTCTAAACAAGGTTTGTCTAGCCCAGGCTAAAAATATTGGAATATCCTTCTCTAGCTTGCATCCACCTATTTGACAGATAGTCGAACAACCTAATGATCTTTGGGACAATGCTAAAAAGTGTAAGCTAGAGCCTAAAGCATCAGCTGCACACTCGTCAGCGACACCTATCAGGGCACCTCTTGAGGAGCGGGCTGAGGAAGCACCGATGGTACCACGTCCACATGTGGCACTCTTTCCCACAGGCAATGACAAAATTTCTCTATAAGAAAGTTGCGAGGGAAGGCTTAATGGAACCTCATCCAGAGATTAGACACCATGTCATGTCCTTTCCCAAAGGCGGAGGTGGATATCATCACTCACACTTGCATAGCATTGAAAAATGCCAGGCAGTTAGAAGGTGCTTGGAAGAATTAATTAGCAACGGAGTCCTGAACATAGGGCCTTACCTTGTTCAACCGCCGCAGCCCCATGTCAACATGGGTCTGACCATCTCCTCTTACGTCATTCATGCCACACTGGAGAATGATGTACAAGAGGATCAATGGATGGGGGCATTTTGTGTGAGCCCGCTCACCCCCGGGATCCTTCCCTATCCCAAAGGCTTCTTCACGAGCTAGTCCAAGCATACATCAAAGCATTTGACAAATGTGTAGAAGACATGACCAGCATTGAACAGGGCAAGGGTGACAAGCTTGGCAGCACGACCCCAGCCTTCGATGACCTTTCTGAATAAGAAGATGTCCTCTTGCACAATTTTGACATGGGTAGCGACCCAATTGCAGCACCATCCTCTTTGTAGGCTCATGTCATCCTTGGTGAGGGCAACACGACTCAATCATAAAGAACAACACAACATAGCAAACAAGAAGGTGTATGGCCTGACCTGACGATGGCGGACCACTGGCAGAAAAATCAATGGCTCAAGGCCATCCTAACCAACATTGGGCTATACCTACTGCAATCAACTCAAAACTCAAGAGCCCCTGAGATTTCTAGATCCCACGTCACTAAAACTGGGCCATTGCCGATGGCCCTACCATGACCAATCACCTATCAATGGTTAGCCCCAAGGGAGCCCTTAGAAGATGAAGTGTGCATGGTTCCTTATGATCAACCACAAAGTCCTTCACCTCAAGTGTGTATGGAGCCCTCCTCGAAGGCTGTGATTGAGCAGTCGATTGAGCTGAGGCTATCTTGGCATGGTAAGAGATGCGACCCAGTAGACCACCCTCAATCTTCTTGGCATCACCATAAGCAGTGTTCTCGCGTTACTAACCTACTGATGGTAATGTCTGAATCAAGTCTTGTGAAATGCAAACATCTAGTAGCCTGTGGTGATAACATGGTCGGTGCCATCCCATCAAGAAACAACAATGCTGGGGGCAAGAATGCCACCATGGCTCCCCTGCCAAAACTTTCTACAAGGCCCACTTTGGACGAGCGTGCAACGAGACCATACTCATTTCCATGGGAATGTACAAGAAAGTTATTTGACATATGCATGAAAAACAACCTGATCAGCCTACCGTGGATGAAACATCCTAACAAGGCTAAAAGGATTGGGGAACCTAACTTCGTCTCGCCACAAAGCAATAGGGCACCCGATTGAGGATTGCTTCCAGGTCAAGGACATAGTCGAAGACATGATTTACAACAAGATCATCGACATAGGAAAGAGCACTTGGTGGCCCCTCCTCAAGTCCACTACAAAGACAAACAGCTGGCTTCCCATGATGTCAACACAATGGACATATCCCCCTCTTTGAGGAATAGCAATATCGGGGGCAAGAAAAATGTTCCAGTGCAAACCTTTAACATCATGAGGTGGCGAGCCTCATGGGAGGAGCGCATGGCCAAACCATATTCATTTAGTCGGGACCACTTAAAGAAGTTGTTCGACATCTGCATGAAGAATGATTTGATTAGCTTACCACCAAGGAAGCACTCCAAGGACACCCAAAGAGGCAGGGAGGCTAACTTATGTCTCTATCATAGAATGGAGGGACATGTTATTGAAGACTGTTACCGGTTCAAGGACGTCATCGAGTCTATGATCCATGTCAAGGTCCTTAACCTTGGAAATCAACTGGTAAGTCCACCACAGCCTCACTATGAGATTTGGCAGCAAACCTTCTTTCCTGACAACATGGCGCACCACAACCACCACACCCTCCCAGTAGCATGAGGTAGGCTAATTTATCCTAGGCCGTTCTTGGCACCCCGAAGATGGAGCACACATGGGGGAACCGGACCGGGGGCAGTTTCAAGGGTTCTACATGCCGTCAACCACACAAAAAAGAAAAAAAAAGAGAAGGGCTAAAAATACTGATGCCCGACAGACTTTGCCAACTGAACACAATGCGGCCAAGAGAAAAATTATCAAAATATCCAGTCAATGGAAAAAAAACTAAAAATGTACCTTGGGCAAAATAGGATAACCCTGCTGTGTGAAAATCCCACCACAGGACACACAGGCAAAATCAAAAAGGGGTCTGCCTATGTGAAAACTCCGCAAAAAGAGCAGTCAAGTTGATATAAAAATAGCAATAAAAGAAAAGAAATCAATAAGGGCAAGCCCCCAACCTAACAAGGTGGGCAGGTTCGTCCCCTTAATTTTGTTAAGGAGGAGGTTCAAGTTGCCAATGACAAAACGACTACCATAGGCACATCTAACTTGTTGTAAAATTACGCCGGGGAGACCATACCTGAGTCGATGAGGAAGACTACCTCCCACCTTTAAAATTTGAGGGGAGTCTTGTATTCCACCTTGGAAGGGACAAAGGGAAATAAAACCCTACTCCGCTCTAACAAAACCTTGCCATCTCAGTCTTTTCGACCATGGCAATCGTACCATCCCAATCATTCCGGTCTTGATGGTCTCAAAAAAATTCTTGAAACTATCCAAAGTCCCATTCTGGATGATTTTCAAACTCATACCATCCTGATCACTACAGTCTTGATGGTCTCCAAGAAAAGCATACTTCCAAACTGTCTAGAATCCCATTCTAGACACTTTTCAAAAAAAAATTTATTCCACCATCTTGGCTATTCTGGCCTTGATGATCTTCAAAAAAGATTTTTCTTAAGTTGTCTAGAACCCCGTTCTGGGCAATTTTCAAAATTTCTACCATCATGGCTGATCTAGCCTTGATCGTCTTCAAACATACTCCAATTATCTAGAACCCCATTTTGGACAATTTTCAAACAAAATTCTCACCTTCTTGGCCACTCCGGTCGTGATGGTCCCTAAAAAAAAATTCTTAAATTGCTCAGAACCCCCTTCTAGACAATTTTCAAAGCACCCACCATTCTGGCTAGCCGAGCTTGGATAGTCTAAATTTTTTTTATTCCCCTTGTTATACGAGTTGAAACTCAAACTCGGCAAGGAACACACCACTCCACCCCCTTGTCATACGAGATGAAAAGTAGGCTTGGCAAGGACAACCTCATTCCACTTCCTTGTCATACGAGATGAAAAGTAGGCTCTGCAAGGACAACCTCATACCATTTTCTTGTCATACGAGTTGAAAATCAAGCTCGGCCCAATCTAATCCCCTCCCAGCGCCAACCCCGCACCTATTTTCATGGCAACCCAAATCTAATTCCCTACAATTTAAAAGGAAGTCACATAGTGAGGAGGGTCGTCTGGGCCTCATTTCTTATTTTCGCTGCTAAAAAAAAGAAGGAGAGGATCATAGCAAGCAACAACAGAGCACTGAAGCTCCCTCAGCTGAAGCTCCGACGCAAACCCCCCTCGGCTTTGATCCAACAAAAGCAGCAACAAACGCCATCTCTCCTCCCGACAACCAGTAGTTGCAGTTTCGTCCTGTGGGGGAGGCGACTGCAACACCTCCAACAGGACTTTGTGGTTCCTGTTCTTGCTGTCCTTATCCTTCAATGGAAGCTTGCACATCTAAAAGAGAAGGAGAAGAAAAGAAGTCCGATTCTCCATCTGGTAGAGGCTGCAGCAAACACACAAAAGAAGAAGAAGAAGAATAATAATAAGAAGAAGGGGAAAAGAGTAAGTTATCTCACGACTCTCAAGCCTCTCCCTTCATCTTTTACCTCCACTAACACCCTATGCACCCTCGACAATGACTCCCTTCGGGAACCAGTGTGATAGCATCAATGATGGCCTGCAGCAACCTAAGCCCCTTGACCATGGAGTCCATGGCCATGTTAACCTCCCGACGTCCACTTGCGACATGGATGGCAGCGGCGGTTACTGTGATGGTTGCCTACACAACAGTGGGTGGCCTCATGGTTGCTCCATATGACACCCATAGCAGCCACGGCCTACACAGCAGCACCACATCCGTCAGCAGACCCCGACTACAGTTCCACGACAATGCTCGCGGCATCAGCAAGTTGCATGATAGCTGCAGAGTCAATTTCACCAGTAGCCATAGCAAGGAAGCTCGTAGTGGTGGCAGCCACGGTGAGCTCCCCATCGGCAAGCAGTCCCATAAGGGGACTTGGTTCCGTTGGCTCGGTCAACATCCTTATCTTATGAGCGCATTTCCCATTCCCCCAGCAGCAAGTGGCCTCATAGGGGGACTTGGTGGCTTCGACGGCAGTCGCCTCCGCCACCGCCTTGGGGACTCCTCACGATGGCATCTTCAAACTCCCTCGTGAAGCCATCTTCGAACCCCTCTCTTCCGATGGCATAGGGGGCTGCCACTCTCCACAATCCATCCGACGGTCGGAGGTCCTACAAGGAGAGATAACTCCAATGATGGGCCTTTTTGCATATCCCTTTGGGGAGATCCCTTGTGATGGCAGTGCTGGGTTTTTCCCCTTGGCAACGAGAGGTCTTGTGAGAGAGAGCTCAGCCCAGAGTCTTCTTCTTCTTCGATTGTAGCCTCGGTAAATGCCCAATCGCCAACAGCGCGGCATGGCGCGACAGTGCAAAAAGCCACCGGGGAGGTGCTGCCAGAGGAATGAAGGCCATGAATGGGAACTCCTTGCCTCCAAGCACTCGTGACCACTTGAACCACTGTAATATGTGGCCGTAAGGAGGCCAACCGCAGAGATGAGATGGGGCACTGGTTAGTTGCGTGCCTGGATGGTCCAGGACCATGGTGCCCATCCAGTGGGGCTCAAAGGCGACCATGGTATTAAAAAAGAGAGAGCATGGTTGTGAATGATCGGGAGCTACAACCAGGCCCAAATGGGACGGCCTTCTTCTGCCACAAGGGGGATCCACCGGAAAAGATCCGATCGGACAGGCGATCGGACTCCGAAAAGTGCAAAACTGGCTTCTGCCCCTGCTGGTGCCCTATATATAGGGTGCTAGCTACAGGTGCCCCCCTTATAGGGCATGTTGACCAAGGTCAAAGTGCCCTGTATACAGGGCACTAAGTCTGGCTCGGGCAGATTTTCTTCCCCTCTTTGCGATGCTGCTCCGGAGTGCTGGGCGGCTTCTGGGACGAAGTAAGGGCTCCTCCTTGTAGCCAATATGCAAATGAAGCTAGTGGTGGGTGGTTTGGATGCTGGATGAAAGAGGAGAGATGGATAGAAGCTTTCAAAGTGGAGAAAGAAACATGTTTCTGGATGGCAGAAACAACAAGTTTTATGGGATTTTTGGGGGGTGGATTTGGATCAGTTTGAAGGCTTATGGGAGGTGTAAAGGGCTTAGAAATGTGGTATTGAATGAGCTCTAGGGTGGTACCAAGTTGGAACCTCCTTTCAGCTTCAAATAGGGATCTATTTATAGCCCAAAAGAGGGTACTTTGGCCAATTCCGAAAAGCAGTTCCACGCGGCAAAGTGCCCTATATATAGGGCACCAGCATCATGAGCTATGTCAAATTGATATGACGAGTCCCTGTGAGTGGCCAAATCGGCCGGTTGAGTCGATTTGACCAGGTGCCAGGCACCCGGTGCCCTATATATAGGGTGCCAGGTGCCCTATAAAC
Source organism: Cryptocoryne crispatula var. balansae (assembly GCA_036172225.1). NCBI lineage: Eukaryota > Viridiplantae > Streptophyta > Magnoliopsida > Alismatales > Araceae > Cryptocoryne > Cryptocoryne crispatula. The sequence continues at coordinate 27,120,896 of CM069932.1, forward strand.
ATGGTGCCTGGTGCCCTATATACAGGGCGCTTTGACCCCAGTCAACGTCCTATCGATCTTCTTCGGAGTGTGCCGAAAAAACTGATTCTTCCAAAAAACACAGTTCCCTTGAAAGGTTACTCAAATATTCTTCATGAAAACAAGAATTTATGCTCTCCAACTAGGCCAAAATTGCGTGTCTATAGCTTGCCTCGCCTTGGCGTCGGCTTTTTAGGGAAGTGACATGAATGTAGCACAAGTGAATGTAGTGAAACGTAGTGAGGTGTAGCAGAATGAAGTGGTAATGGACTGAAAAGGTGACACCAAGGTGTAGATTTGGACATGCCCTTATTGTCCTAGTTGAGTGGAATGAAACTTTACTGGACTCCGAGGTTGCCTTTTGTCTTATCGGAACTTTCTCTTTGGTTGATTGATTAGGTAGAAGAACAGTACTGAAAGTAACTAAAATCCCATGTGGGGGAGAATTGTTACCGGCCAGGACCCGAATTGCGTGGTGTGCTGGACTCGGTAGAAAGTAAATTACGAAAAGTAAAGAGGAAACAGGCTATCAACCAAGGTTGGGTTCTTCAAATTCATCGGGTTTACTCAGAAATACCGATGCAGTTCGGAATGATATAACTTCTCGTTTTGATGAAATCATCGTTGAAACACGGTTAAAATTGATCTTCTGGGCAGACCAAAGCCCCCTCTAAGAGCTATAGAAAGACTGTAATGGTAGGGTTGTCATGAAAGATGAGTATGATGATGCATGAGATGATGTGTAACGATGCATGATGCATGCTGGGTTTAAAGAAATACAAATAAGTATAAAAAAATAGTTGAAGATATAGGTCAAACGCAACGGGTCAGGACATCCGTGAAGACACCGTAGTCCCCGTTTATTTGACTTTGGCTTATCTGTTGGCCTAAAAAGTGGTTGAATCCTTCATCGATTTTGTTGAAGGGGTTCTCAGACTCAACCCTCTTAGACCCGAGGTCTTCAACGATATATGCGAGACTATGATAGATAAATAACCGATGTAAGGCTACAGGCGCCCTATTTATAGGGCGCCTGGTGCCCTAATTACAGAGTGCCAGGTGCCCTGTTTATAGGGCGCCAAGCGCCTTATAACTGGGGCACCTGTGCAGAATTTGTTCTTACTCTTTCCCGAGGCGGCCTTTTGGGGTCTATAAGAGGGGGGGACCCCCCTTCTTCTCCCCCACACCAGCTACAGTGCTTTCCTCCTCTCCATTGTTCTGATGGCTTCTTCCTCTTCCCGTCCGACTTGCCCAATAGAGATGAAGAGCTTTTCCGAGGTTCCGTGCCATATCCGGAACCAAGTATCCATGGGAGTGGTAGTGACCTTATTAGGCACCCCTTCTTGTTTTGCTCCAAAGTTTTCTTTTCTGATCACGTGGTTACTCTGTAGGACCTTCCAATCTTCCCCGGCACTCGTCATTATGGACAGGTGCTATGGATTGCTCGACTAATGGCCGCCATCAACATCCATGTGCAGTCTATTCTGAGCGGGTGGGGCTTTTCCGGCATTCTCAAATATTTCTGGGACTTCTCTCTAGCGGGTGCACTTCTCGAGATGTGGCACCCTGACACGCACACCTTCATCTTCGACACCTTTGAGTGTATCATCCTCTTGGAAGAGGTGGAACTGTTTCTGAGGCTGCGTGCTATGCCTGGTTATGGCCAGGCCATGTTTATTCCTACCGGACCGATTACCGGTTTAGACTTTCTTCACGGCTTTATGACCATCGGAGAGGCCCGGTCCATTATGGTAGGTGGGCGTATTTATACCGAGGCATTGGTAGATTGGTCTATTGGCATGATTCAGGGTGCCGATGACAATGAAGCTCTACTGTTGCCTGGTCCCAAAGGTGTTGCTGCCTGCCTTGCCTCTGTACTCCTCTACCCGTGTGAGGATGGGTGGCTTGATCTCGCTTTCCTCCCTTGCATTCAAGGCATCTGGTCCAATGAGTGCATAGCCCACTCGGTGTTGGGCTATCTTTATGATGGTATGACTTCTGCTAGTGTTGGCAGGCCTATGTTTGGCATGATCCTCCTGTTCATGTGTTGGGCTAACTGGCACTTCAAGTTTGATATGTGCTACGGACCAGCCACAGCTTCCCGGCTTTTTTCTTGAAGCCCCCTTCAGCCTCTCACCAGCCGTCTTCTCATGGACTACAAAGTAATCAACAAATGCCCCTTAGTGAAGACCCGTGCTGACTGGCGTTTGTACTTTTCTGCCATGAGTTGTGCCGGGTTTGTTCGTCTTACCGAGGCTGTCATGCGCCAGAATGTTCGCGCTTCTACCACTCCTGGGGTGGATCTTCGATTGATCACTAGCTCCTCCTTCATCATCTACAACCCGCACCGGTGTTTTCCGCAACTGGGCCAACCTCGGCTCAAGGTTCCTCGCCTCTCCCACATTCCGTTTATCAAGGATTGCCAATTTGGTACGGCAGCTGACGATGAAGAATGCCAGAGCATTCTTGCTATTTGGGGAATCTGCAAGAGTTTCTCTCCGAGCACCTATGTGGAAGAAGACGAGGTCTGGAAGAGTCGGTACGTGGCGAGACTGAGGAAGCTCCATGACTGATGTCTTGTATTTGCTTTTGATTGCATCCAGTTGTAGGTTGTTTGCTTTTGTTGTGTCTAGGACTTGATCAGTGTAGGTCAAGGACTTTCTCAGTGTAGTTCTTTTCATTCCAGTTGTGTCTGTGTCCTGTCAATGTTAGTAACCAGCAAAATATGTGAAAAAGGAATTAATCATCAATGTTTGCTGACAAATTTGTAATTTTCTATGAAGAATGTAGTTTGAAATCATGTTCTATGAATTTTCAAAAATTTTGAAAATTTTGGCCGTGATGGCTTATATTTCCACTCTTGCACCCTTCTCTCATTTCACCAGCAACTTTTCAAGCTTTTCCATTGAGCGAGGCCCTTCCAGAGCGTGTAGCGTGCTATGCGGATCCCAGGGTAAGTTTCTCCCAACTGCAAACTTGTAATTTATTCTGTTATGCTCATTTTCGTAGAAGGGACCGAACCGATCTGGGGTCGTTCCGGATCGGAACGGGAAGAGAGAAGGGGGCCAAGCCCCCTAGCGCCCCCTTGATGGGGCACTAGGCTCTGCCTGGCGCCCCATCAAGGGGCGCCTGGTCTAGGAGCCCCATAAATGGGGCACCTGGTCACCAGGCCCCTGTTTTCTTTGTTTTTCTGCTTCTGACTTGGTTTTGATACTTGGAAATGATGCAGATGATGAAGAGGTCACGTGTTGAGCGTGGCGGAGCCTCCAGTTCTGCCGGAGCTTCCAGTTCCGCCGGAGCCTCCAGTTCGGCCAATCCTGGCCCGTCGGAGCCGCCTTCCCTTCATCCGCCTCCGACCGTCATGGTAACCGAGTTTTGACTTCCCCTTTTGAATTATTCATTGATTGCTATTTCTAACATGATTGTTTGTTTGTGCAGGGGAAGATCAAGTCTCGGATATCCTGGGAGATGGTCTTCCATGCTTACCAGGGGTTGCAGGCTTTCCAGAAGGCACGACTGGATGCGATGGGCTTCGGCCCATTGCTTCATTGTTCCGCCTTCTGGGAGGACCTGCCCCTGATACTGGCTCTAAGGGAGAGATGGGATTCTACCACCCATTCCTTCCTCTTTCCCTGGGGGCACATGGTGCCTACCTTGGAGGACGTCTCCCAGATTACGGGACTCCGTGTTCACTGTCGCGCCGTTACCGGCAAGACCTACCGTGACTACTCAGCCATGGTCCGAGACTTTTTGGGTTATCTGATCCCACACTGCCCCAGCGGACTGCACGTTATGAAGCACATAGACATGGGGGACTTGCTCGGATTGGGCAAGGCAATTGTGGGGAAAGATGACATGGTGGCGGATGTTCTTCACACGTTGACGGAACACGTGAAGGGCGGCCACCTGGTCGGTGAGGACGGTACCATCCAGGCTAACTTTGATCTCCGCCGATTCCTCCTCTTCTTCCTGACCCGGCTTCTTTTAGCCTCGAAGACGGACAGGGTGCACTTGCTGTTCATTCCATTCCTCGCTGACCTGTCGAAGGTTGGCGAGTATGCCTGGGGGGCTGCCATGCTGGCACACCTGTTCTCTTTGCTGGCAATGGAGAGTGGCCTGGTCTCCGTAGCGGTTTTACTCCATTCCTTTAGGTATGCCTTGCCTCTTTTGTTTATTATCAATTCTGCCTTGTTCATGTTGACTAATTAAAGCTTATTGGTAGGTCTGGAGTTATTATCATATCCCCCTGAGGCGTGCCTTGCTGAAGGAGGACCCTGAGTATCCACTTATTGGTAGCTAGGTCGCCAGCCGATCTGCCTCTTCTCATCCTTACCAGGTGGAGAACCTAAGGAGGTAGTTGCTCTGCTTCCCCCACCATAAGGTATCCTGTTACTTTTCTCTTTAAGCTTTGTGGTTCTTCTTATTCACTGTCATGCTTTGCTTTTTCAGGTGGTGTGGCGCCCATATTCCGATATTCACCTAGATCGGCAGCCGTGGGTGTCGGAGAGTCGTCCGGTCTTTGGCCGTGACACTTTTCTGATTTGCCTGAACAAGATGGAGCCTTTGTGGGTGCATCTCACGATGCGCTCATTAGGGCTCCACCAGGAGTGGGTTCACCTTTTTCCTTACCCATGCCTGGGTCGTTCCACTCGCAGCCTGATCTAGGAGATTGACTGGAAGAAGGAGGGCCAGTTCGTTGTTCGGATCTGGAAGAGGGGTGGTACCCCAATCACCTCTAGTGCTCGTGACAGCGGTGACTATTTGTGCTGCTATACAGCGACATTTGCCCATCTGTTTACTGAGGGTGGTGAGGTATGCCTTTATTTTTCTTGGCACTATTCTTTCCTTGTTTGATATCTGACCGCTTGTTGCTTGCAAACGATCCAGGAGGAGTTGTCTCTCCTGAGGGCAGGGACCACATCTCTGGAAGCAGAGATGGAGCGACAGGTATTTTCTATACTTTGTGACTTTTTATTGCTTGTTAGCTGACTCTTCTCTTTTTCTTTCCAGTGACGCCATTACCGTCGGTAGCTGCGGGGGCATAATGATGAGGTGACTTTCTTCTTCTTTCTTTTACTGTTCTGAATAGATGATTCTCACTATTTCCCTTGCCTTTTTCAGATCGCGAAGCTTCGGGAGCATTTGGCCAAGTTAGAGTTGGGTGCTCGACCGACTGTTCCCAAGCCGGCGGTCTTTGGTGAGCCTTCAGAGGCCCCCTTCGAGCCGTTCGACTTCGGCCAGCCCATGGGTCCTGAGCTTCCTCCTCACCATCTGCCAACTGATCCACCCCACTTCGTTCCCACCGACCCTGGGAGTAGCTCTTCCGAGATGGGTCTTCTTCTCGAGGTGATCATCATTTTCTTTCTTATGCTATCTCCTTCTTTTATTTGCCTTGCTAATTTTTCTTTCTTTCCTATAGATCGCTCAGCTGAAGGAGCGGGTGCAAACCCTTAGCACTGAGGTGAATTTTTGTGACATGCTTCTGTTTCATTTTGCTTGATTCTAACATTCTTTCTGCTTGTAGAACAAAGATCTTTGGGCGAGGATCTTTGATCTTTCTGTGGGGGGTGTTCCGCATTCTGACAGCGGACCCTCGGATCTTCAGGATAGGGTACATGTTCTTTTGCTTTGTTTGTTATTGTTATCTTTCTTTCCTGACACCTTTCTAGTAGGTGATGGAGCTACAGAGGGAGCTCGAGCTCGAGCCAATCGTAGGTGTTCCGGATCCTGGTCCTTCTTCTTCTTCTAAGGCGTGGAGTCTTTATTCATATTTTTGAACTTGGAACTCATGGACTGATGCATCTTTTTTTTTCAAGACTGCTCAGAGGATAGAGGAGCTGACATAGGAGGTATGAGTTTGATTCTTATCTTTGACTGTTTCTTCTGTAGCTGATACATCTCTATGTTATCTTGTAGGTTGGGAGGTTGGAGGCTCGTGTGGCTGAGCTATCACAACCCGAGTCTGAGCAGATCCTTCGTCTCCGCCTCGATCATTCCACAGAGCTTCTTCGATTGGAGGCAGAGCATTGATAGATGATGATGCAGGCACTCCAGTCTTGGTCTCGGAGCCATTCTCACCGCTCCGACTCCCGCGGGACTATGCTGAGAGGACCTACTCACTCTGGTTCTTCTCAAACTAGTAGTCATAGGAGGAGAGGTGAGGAGAGACATGCCATGCCACCTCCGGGTGATCAGGCTCCAGTGGAAGGAGGCGGTGATTTGTGATGTGCCGACCCCTTCCTTGTTCACGATGTATCTTTCTTTTACATAGTGACGTTTGCTTCCCTTCTTGGCTACCTGCATTTACTTAGAAGGCGATTAGAACTTTATTTAGGCTTAGTTCCTTGCGAGAAGAGGGCAAAACTGCCTTGATCTTTTGTCAAGGGACATAGGCCTTATCAAGGTAAAATAACAAGAAAATATAAGTATGCACAAAAGAAAACATGCAAGACTGAAATTAAACATGAATGCAAAGGCAACTAGTCAACAAATTTTTAGGTGTTTTGAAATTTTTGATTTGTTTGGATTTTGATTGTTTTATAATGTTTTTGGTGTTTTGGAATTTTTATGATATTTTTTGGTGTTTTGGATTTTTACTTTTTTAAGAATTTTGATTTTATGAATTTGTTTGGTATTTCTGAAGTATTCAATTTTTTTGTTCGGTGTGAAAGGAAAGACCATCTCATCCTTTGCCTTGCTTGCCATAGGTGCCCCTCATCGTTACCTAAGGGTTAATAGTAGACCACGTGTAAGAAAGTGCCTAGTCCGAGATCTTCTGACCTTCTGCCTTCGATAGGCTATGGCTTTTCTTGGATCCAGCCAGTCAACCATGCTCACAAGGTTAAAGAGGGAAGAGGATTGATGGTAAGTCCTTAATAGGATTCAGGGGTGTCGAATTTGTTTCTCTACTAGTGCCCGCGTTGCCCGTTTGGGAATTGACATCCTTGGGTCCTTCCTTCTAGCCCTTTTTCTTTGATGGCCCACATTCAGACATGTCTTTCTTCTTTTGCTTGATTTTGACCTGAGGGGTTTGTTGCCCATCTTTTCGAGACTTTTTTTTGGGCTTTTGTTGGTACACATTCAGACAGGTCTATTCTTTTGCCGACCTGAGGGGTCATTGCCCATCTTTTGGCACCTTTTCTTTTTTTAAGAAGTCAGACCCTTAGAGGCATCATCCTCCTACTAAGACAATGGGTACTTTCGATACTCCTTATTCTAACCCCTTGCATCCCTTCTGGACCGAAATAAGAAGAGAATAGGATAGGGTTGACCTTCTTTTGCCAAGTGTTGCCTAGCATTTTCTCTGACTTCCAATCATCAGATTCTGAAACCTAAATGTGTAGTGTGTGCAGTATGATGCCTATCCTTATTTCCCTGAGTGACAAGTCGGTGCACCGAACAAGCAAGCGTTAGATGTTATCATCATTCTTCACACCTTTGGATTTTATAGATTTTTTTTGTTTTTTGTAATTTTTGTTTTAAGAGAAATATTTTTTTAAGGTATACACCATTCCAGGGATGAGCTAGTTCTTCCCCTTCTGCATTAATCAGCTTATATGAATTACCAGGATAAACCGCCGAGATTACATACGGACCCTCCCAATTAGGTTGAAGTTTGGAGCGGGGACCGCCCGACTTAATGAATATTCTTTTAAGCACAACCTCACCGATTTCAAATTTTCTCTCTACCACCCTCTTCTGATAAAATCTTAAGTCTATTTTAATAAGATCTAGCATGTTTGGCAGCGGCCAGCCTCCTTTCGTCCAAGATTTCGAGTTGCGCGAGAAGGGAATCTTGGCATTCATCCATCGGGATGTCTCGATTGATCAGGACTCGAAGGGATGGAATGAGTACTTCGTATGGTACTATTGCCTCCATCCCAAATGCCAAGGCATAGGGAGTTCGACCCGTTGGGGTTCGAATAGAAGTGCGGTAGGCCCATAGAGCATCAACTAACTTATCCGACCAATCCGCGAACTTGCTAGACTTACAAGTTTTCTTAATAATTTTTATCAGAGTTTTATTTGTGGCTTCTGCTTGACCATTGCGTTGAGGATAATATGGAGATGAATGATGCAATTTAATGCAATACCTGTCGCAAAGGTCATGCAGCTCCTGAGAGATGAATGGTGGTCCGTTGTCGGTGATGAGGGCGGGTGTGGTATTCTCGATGAGCATCCTCACTTATTCCCCCTCTGAAATGGTGTCAACCAACTTTTCTGCCATTCCTCTCCACCGGTCAGCAAATTTGGTGAAGTCCTCATCTGACCTCATCTTTTTAACAATTAAATTTGTGATTGAGTAGGCTGGCCTCACGCGGTCCTTGTACCTCTGTAGAAACTTTGCCTTAACTATGTAAAAATCCACTGCCTCAAGAGAATCGAGAGAATAGAAGCAATCAAAAGCGGAAGCTTCCAATGACCGACAGAATAGGAAAGAGAGGGCTTTGCGGTCATTTTTCCATAAAGCGGTGTCATACAAGAAGTTCCTCAAATGGTTAAAGGGATTCCTAGTTCCATTATAGTGTTGGAAGACTGGCATTTCGGAAGGAAGAAGATGTAGGACTGGGAAAGATGGAATAGATATTTCAGGGGTGGCCTTTATGTCTAAACGGTGCCTCAGCTCTTCAAAGCACTCATCCATTTGGTTGAGTTGTCCATGAATGCAAGTAAGGCAGGATTCTTGAGCCACCGGCGCAAGGTATTTAGATGAACGGGTTGGAAGAGGCGGGTTGGAAGTAGGAACTAGCATGGAATTAGGTGGGTGCCCCACAACGGAGTGAGTAGGCAAGGTAGCATGGCAAGATTGTGCAGGAGAGTTGATGATGAGGAGCCTAGCTTCCGATTGAGGTGGTGAGGGGGCTTGATTTTTCTCGACTGGACTTTGATTGGCGGGCATCTTGCCCTTTCCTAGGGACTACAGGATTGAGAACGATTCAGGATTAAAGTGGAGAGACAGACCCTGGAAGAGTTGCTACATGCTTAGCGGAGTAGGTTGAATTTCAGGTTCCCTAACGGCGTTAACATGGCCCTCTGGTTGGATCATGGGCTGTTGTAGCTCGTAGAGACTCATCTCGTACTCTTCTTCTTGCCCGTAGTAGTCTGACATCTCGACGTGTCTTCCGGACCTTAGGCATCATGGGCATCTTGTAAAACTTTCTAAAAAAATGGTTGAAAGAGCAAGTAGAATGTGCAATTGAAAAAAGTTTTTTTTGTTGTGTTTTGTTTTGTTTGATTTTTTAGTTTCAATTTTGTGGTTGGCAAACAAGTTGTACACAAAATTAAACAGATTTTTTGTTTTAGGTGTTTTGAAAGAAGAAAATTTTTGTTGTTTTTTTAAAATTTTGGTGATCAAGCAAGTTGTGCAAACAAGTTTTTAGAATGACTACTTGACAATTTTTTTGGGTTCAAACCTTAGTTTACATAGATTGTTAGTATTTGTTCACTCAAATTGGGTATGGTTCATATTGCTCCAATCTTTAAGATCTAAGGTTGTCACTCAATCACCACGAGTAGGTACTTGAGTTCCTCGGGCTTTTGGGATGAATGGTACAACTAGCCCAATTGTGAAAAAAGGAATACTCAATGGATGGGGACTTACGGAGGCCTTGATGGAAACAACCAAATCAACTGGGAAGCAATATCCCAGAAGAGGTTAGAATCCACCAAGAGAGTGTTTGGAGGGTGAGGGTGTGTTGGGAGAGAGCCAATGCCCTACGGATCAGAACAAATCCGGTACCCAATGTAAAAAGCTAATGCAAAAGTTAAAATGTAGGGTAATAGGAGAAGAAGCAATCAATATGCATAAATATGAAATGAAATTAAGCTATAAAATATAAGCAAAACAAGCAATCATAGAACAAGACAGGTAACTAGAAACTAGCAACTAAAAGGTGGTTCGCGATGTGGGGACAAATCTGAAGTAGGGAAAAGAGTGGTACATGCAGGGACTGATCTGAAAATAAAGTGGCTCATGAGGGAGCCTAGTTTTGGAAAGGTGGGTGGTTCACGCGGGAACCGATTTTTGATGGAAAGGGGCGGTTCACGTGGGAACCGATTTGTTTAGTTGGAAAAAAAAGGAAGACCACATGGGGCCAATTTAAAGGTGATGCAAAGGGGTGGTCCACACGTGGACCAATCTGAAAGTTGGATGGTTCACGCGGGAACTGATTTTTAGAATGGAAAGGGTGGTTCACGTGGGAACCGATTTAGAAGTTGACAAAAAGGAAAGAGGGCCACATGGGGCCAATCTGAAAATAATGCAATGAGGTGGTACACTCGGGTACCAATCTGAAAATGGGTTGGTTCACGCAGGAACCAGTTTAGAAAAGGGGGTTGGTTCACGCGGGAACCAATTTTTATGAAGAAAAGGGTGGATCATGTGGGAACCGGTTTAGAAGTTGACAAAAAGTAAAGAGGGCGACATGGAGCCAATACGAAAATAATGCAATGAGGTGGTTCACGCGGGGACCAATCTGAAGGTGGGTTAATTCACTTGGGAACCAGGTTGAAAAAGAGGGTTGGTTCACGTGGGAACCGGTTTTTAAGAAGAAAAGGGTGGTTCACGCAGGAACCATTGTAAATGATAATAAAAAGGAAAGTGGGCCATGTGGGGCCAATCTGAAGGTGTTGCAAAGTGGTGGTCCACGTGGGGACTGATCTGAAAATAGGTTGGTTCACGCGGGAATTGAGTTGGAAAAGAAAGGTGGTTCATGCGAGAACTAGTTTATAAGAAGAAAAGAGTGGTTTGCGTTGGAACCAAGTTGAAATTTAAGAAAAGCAAGTCAATTCAAAACTGTCAAATCCAAAATAGCACGGTTGAAGACATTGGTTGTCCCACCATGGTCACCAAAAAACTGTCAAATCCAAAAGTGGGTTCTGGATCGGCACCTCATAAAGATGATGAGAGAAAAGAGTAAAGGGAGTTGAGTCAGAAATAACTCAGAAAATGGTAAAATCCTCACCTCAGTCCCACACTCACATTGATCTCCAAACTTTCATCTCACGGTGTCGCTCAAGCATTGGAGACAGTTCGGGTCGTGTGAGAGGAGAGTAAAGAATAAATGACTTGAAGCATGAAAAGATTAAAGATGTGGTCGTTAGGAGCCACAGACTCCGCTTTATGTAATTGAAACAAGGGATGAAGTTGACCGTGTGTACCTTAGCGCGGGAGATGATATGCGAGTTCAACCTTCTTCCTCATCGGCTGGCCAATAAGGGAGAGTCTTCAACCAAAGCTAGCTTGATAAATCTGTGAAACTAGAATAATAAGCTAAGTGAAAAAAACTGATTAGAACTATGTGAAGTGTAGAAACTCTAAGAAGGAAGATGGGAAAAAGAGCAATCGGAGTTGAATTTATCGGATTGGGGCGAGCTCTAACCCTTTTTTGTGTTTTTTTATATAAAATGATGAAAACTAACTAAAAGATGTCCTAACAAGTAAATAAAGTGAAATCAAAAAGACTTATAGAGTGAAACGGCTTGACTTGAAGCCGAGATGAGTGAAAATGGCTGGTTCGGGTGGTTTATACCCTTTTGGCGCAACTTTGGTGCAGAAGCTAGTACGGAGGACTTTGATGATGAAATCAAGTGCTGTTTATTGCAACAGATAGAAAACTCAAAGAGGAAGAGAAATGTTGATCATGAATTCTCTATAAAGTGTCTGCCCTAACCTGCAAAATTTGTGAAAGTGGGCGAATGTAGATGATAGAACCTTGTCACGCGCGCTCAGTGCAGTGATCACCACAGACAAATGGTACATCGGAATCAAGTGTTGTATGTTGCAGATGAAAGAGAACAAGGAAGAACGAATTCTTTTGTTGACCACTTTTGCAGAAGACACCCTGATACTTTTTCATAATCCGATGAATTTTGTCAATGTAGAGAGCACGGATCGGACCTCCTTCCTTGCCTCGAGATCGATCTCTTGATGTTGGCTTGGCTTTGGACGTCGGGATGGCTTTGGAAGAGAGCTTGGACAACCTCTAGATGAGCTCAGGTGTCGGGGGTAAGCTCCTTTCATTGAAAATGGCCTTGAATTTATAGAAAACAAAGACCAAATGCAAAATACGGAAACTGACCGACCACGCCATCGGGTTGAGGGTGTCAGGCCATGCCCTCATGATGAGGGCGCGGTCTGCGTGCCCCCACTTCGGGGGCACATTCAGCACATTACTTCTAAAAACCCATCTAAAAATTCTAAAAAGTTACTAAAAATAGACTTGACACAATGAACGCGCTCCCGACTCGGGGGTGCAGTCAAAATAAGCATTTTTTGGCGGGGGAAACCTTCCAAACTCCGATTTAGATGGTCCAAACTAAAAGAATTTATGGTTTCCAAAACTAACCATGCCCTCAGTCTGAGGGCGCGTAGGATGTGCCCTCACAGTGAGGGCGCGGTGACCGCACCCTCATACTGAGGGCGTGGTCCACTCTCTCTCATGCGCACGCGTGTTCTGTAAGCCGTATTTACAAACGGGACATCCAATTTGGTCCCGTTTGTTGTGTTGGAAAGAGCGCTCTCAACCACATCTCCTAAAATTGGTAAACCAGCCGGCATGTTTCAATACTTCTGCTGGGGCTTTGACTACTGGTTTACCCTCTTGCAGAATACCAAAAATCGAGGTGGTGATTCGAAAAGTCACAGCTTTCAAGGACCCTAGGGTCAGCTCGGGATGACTTGAAACCATGATTGGACAAGTCCAGTATAATTAGAAAACTCGAAATCATTGAAAAAGCTGAGAATAACCTAATAAATGCAAAACAAACCTTGGAAAAGTCGTGAATAATCGGGAAACCCTAAAATTAACTGAAATGATGGTACGGCACCGGTTGGTGATAGTGTATGGCTAGGGTCAACCTAGAGAATGCAGAAAGGCCCGGTGATGACTGGAAAGACCTAGCACACGGTCCGGGATAGCCGTAATGGTACGGATCAAAAAGCCATGACAAAAGCTATTATGGACCTACTACTGTCGAAATAACTTGTCGAAAACCATAAATGTTGCGAAACTCATGTAGGACTTCCGAGACCTTCAATTATGGATTATTAAGGGTCTGTCATTGGGCAGGCTTCGTGTTTCTAACATGCAACTCTCGCTTGAAAGTTACGGCATTTCCTTGGTAATCTTCGGTCCATTCTCAACTTATGTGGCTCTCCACTGACGTCCTTAGCTCATCTCCACAAGGTGATCCAGATCTGATAATGGTCAGATAATGAGTATTACCAATGGAATAAAGGTTTAAGCTCCAAATAAGGCCAAATTCGCGTGACTATAGCTGAGGGTGCGCCCACTTTTTGGCGTGTACACACCGGAACATTCTCTCTTATTTTAGTAAGGAGAGGACACGCCAATTTGACCTTATTTGGGGCTTAAACCCTTATTCCATTGGCAACATCTCTTTTAGACCATCAAAATCAAGCTGAACCACCCTTTTGGATGAGCTGAGGAGCTTACTGGAAATCTAAAGTTGAGTCGTTGATCCCTGGTCGAACCCGGGTGTGCCGAGCAAGGACCATTGTGTCATGTCCTTTCGTCAAGTCATCGTATATTTTTTACTTACTATTAGGGTTTCCCGGTTGCCGTGAAGTCATTCCGATCAATAAAGGGGTGGCTTAGAGCATACCAGATTTGTCCCATCATTTTCAGTCATCAACCCAAGTTGTACGGATTGCCGCCAGCTTTTACAGTCCTTCTAAGTATTCAGTGTCATCCACAACTCTTCTAAGCATCTATCCAAGTTTTCTGGGTTCCTCTCGTCATTTCCAGTCATCAACCAAAGTTGTATGGATTGCCACCATCTTTTCTTGTCATTCTGAGTATTCTCAGTCATCCAGGCTCTTCCAAGCACCTTACTAACTTGTATGGGTTGCCACTGACATTTTGGGTCATTTCAAAGTTTTCATCATTGTTGTCTCTTTTCTGAGTGTCAGATCACCGTCCGGGCCTTTGGCACACCGGGAGGATAAACCAAACATTACAGCCCTGTACAGAAGTCTTGAGAGTCATGCCTGAAGGTTTACTATCTTGAGGAGCTATGGTTTACTATCATTCCAATGTAACAAGCGAGAGTCGAATTAGACGTCCTGTTTGCAAGTTATAGCTCACGGAACACGCGCGCGTAGGAGAGAGAGTGTACTGCACCCCCTAACTGAGGGTGCAGTCATTACAGTGAGGGTGCGGCCTATGCACCCTCAAACCGAGGGTGCAGTCTGCGCTCCCCTAGTTTGAGGGAGCGTTTAGTTCTGGAAACCAGAAATTCCCCAATTTTGGGTTTTCTAAACCAATTTTTGGGAAGTTTCCTCTTCTTAAAATGCTTTTTTTGACCCGACCCCCAAGTCGGGGGGGCACGTTCAATTTGTCAACCCCTATTTTTAGCAATTTTCTAGTACATTATAGATTTTTTAGCAATGATGCACTGAACGCGCCCCTGAAGTGGGGTACGTTCACAGTGCCCTAAATCTGAGGGCACAGTCTGTGCACCCTCAGGTTGATGGCACAGCCTGTGCACCCCAAACCTGGGGGTGCGGTTGGTCAGTTTCTATGTTTTGCACCGGTTTTGATCCTCTATAAATTTTGGCCGTTGTGGTACAATCCAGGATTCTACTCTTCATCTTCCTACCACCCTAGGCTCATCCCAACCTCCTTAAATCATTCTCTCTTCATCCTGGTGACCAGAGATCATCCTGAAGTGAAAAGAAGCCAGTCTATGCTCTGACGTGCTGCATTGCTGATCATTAGCTTCTACAGATCACCTTGATCATTTTACAGCCAAGCTTTCTATAGAAGAAGTGTTCTTCATCGAGCTATCTTTCATCTCCAACAAACGGAGATCAATTCTAGCATTGCCTCAGCTCATGACAGATTCTACACCAGCGCTGCACAGACAATTCCGAAATCAATTTCACCGATGCTTCTTGGTCATCATTTTCTTAGTCAATTTCACTGCACTTAATTGTAGATTCAGCCCATACATCTTTCATAGAAATTGTTCTCCAGTGAGTCCTCTTTTATTTCCAATAAGAATCATTCAATTCTGATATCTTTGGTGCCCAAAGCACATCCTATATCAATGTTGCACCAGTGGTTTCCAAAACTTCACTGTCCAAGATCCTACTTGTCAGTTGCATAGGTACATCAAGCTTGCATCAGTTGAGGACTCTTCTTCATCGGCTAGCCAAAGAAGGAAAAGGTAGAACCCGCACACACTCTTTCCTATACTAAGGTACACACGGTCAATTCTCTCTTATTTCTTTTAATGTAGAACCCGCAGTTCCTGGTGACCACATTCTTCAATCTTTTTATGCATTAAGTTCTTTTATTTTGTCTCCATTCTCCTCCCACACTACCCAAACCGTCTCTCTGGTGCTTGCCGGGAGATGAAAGTTCGAGGATCAATGTGAGTGTGGGACCAAGGTGAGGATTTTACCATTTTTTTGAGTTATTTTCGCCTCCACTCCCTTTCCTCTCTTCTCTCCTCACCTTTTTGAGGTGCTGATCCAAAACCCATTTTCGGAGTTGACAACCTTTTGGCGACCATAGTGGGACAACCAATGTCTTTAACTGTGCTAGCTTGACTTGTTTGTGCAACTAGTATCATTCTAATTCCATTCTCGTGTAAACTGCCTTTATTCATTAGATTGTTTGTTTTGTTGAATGATTTCTTGTTTTGTAAATATTGCATGCTTGATTTACTTACTTTTTTCATTTCATGTTCTTGCATATTGATAGCTTCTTCTCCTCTTACCCTCCAATTTTGCTTTTGCATTAGCCTTTTGCATTGGGTACCAGAATTGTTCTGATCCATAGGGCATTCGAGGAGGGAGCTCTCACTCTCTCAACAAACCCTTACCCTCCAAACACTCTCTTGGTGGATTCTAACCTCTGTTCTAAGATATTCCATCCTAGTTTATTTGGTTGTTTCCATCAAGGCCTCCGTATGTCCCCATTCATGGAGTATTCCTTTCTACATGATTGGACTGGTTGTACCATGATAGAAATGTATGCGCTACATGCCAATCATATTTGATATGATTCAACATTTCTAGAAATATCTTATTCAATTATATAGGCAAAACTTCATTACTAGCTTTTATTAGAAGCATATATCGTAATGAAGTTCTTGATCACATGCAATGATGATTGAATCATGATAAGATCATGATAATGAGATCGATCATCTAGAAGTATGTTATCTAAATGTTCCTAGTTATAGGATCTTTGAGATGGGACATCAAGAATCTGGATAGACTAGTATGTGTGATGTCTACTCATGTAATGAGAATGACCGATCTCATTGGTCATCAGTGTGGGGACACTGAGATACACACATATGAGCTCATTAGTGGAATGAGCTCACTAAACTGACCAATTTAGAAAAAACTGTTAAGTATCTTACCGAACTGTCTATCAGGTTATTCTTATATCTCAATAGCATGGTTAGATCTTTGACCTGACTCACCAAAGATGTCTTATTGGATATATCTTGTACTTTGATTATTGACTTATGGATCACTATATTGATGGTCCAGTATAGTTGATGTATTGGGTGCAAGTGAAATTCGTTGGAGGTAATTGAGCAGACAACAAGGGATGATCGTTCACTCTCGATAGGAGAGAGAGAATGTCATATGGGATAGTACTCTAAATCCTTGGCCAAGGTACATAGGATAATTAGAAAAAGAGTTTTCCAATTGAACCGAACATGAGTACAAGATCCCATAGAGTTGGAATATTTAGGGGTTAACAGTCAGTGCCGAACCCCTGATCGACCGTGACATTGTATGAGCGAGGATTTAAATTCGTGTGGTAATTGATGATGGAAAGGCTCAATGGATGTTATTTAACTCCCCAAAGTCATTTGGGATCATAAAATGCGGCTTACCCTTTATGATCAGAAAATTTGTAAAAGCTCTATCGGATAAAGGTTTTGATTTAATTTAAAGGAATTGTTCTTTTAAATTAATTAAGGCTTCAACCAAATTGACTATTGTGCGTAGTGGGTCACACACATTAAATCTGGTCAATAAGATGAGGGCATGGACGTAATTTTATAGAAGTTTTAAGTTTTTATGAAAAATTCCATTTTCTATATATAAATGGCTTATGAAGCCAAACCCTAACAAGCCATAGGGCTGGAGCACGTCCCAAGAATTCTCTCTTCCTACTTTCTTCTCTAGAAAGCAATCTCCCATAGTCAAGCTTGGATCTAGAAGGTTTATGGAGGCTCGAAGGAAGGGAGAACTCGTCTATTGAAGCAGATCGTGTGGATACCGCTAGAGACCGGACACTTGATGATTTACAGCAAGGAGGAATGTCCTCTCTTCATCCATGGTGAGGGATTTTAGAAATCTCATGAGGTACTCTCATTCTACTTCATATTCGGTTCCCGATTTTACTCGTTCGGCATCGACCAAGAATTTAAAGATCATGGTTTCAAGGAATAAAATATTTTTCCACTATCATGTATTGATTTTTTACAGTGGTATCAGAGCCCGGTTGAAGCCTTGGTCGAAGTTGAATTGAAATTGGTTTGATTTCCTGTGATTTCTTGCTTTCCCGAAATTGCTTATATAGCAGTTTTGATTTGATCCCCATAGTTCGTATGAAATACCAAACTATGTGTGGTTAGTTTTAATTGATTTAAGTGGATGAGATCTTTCTAATGCCACAAACTTCATGAATTTTGACCATTTGGAGAGTCTGGAAGGAGTTCGGAAATTTACTAAGATCATCATGTCCGAAAATCCAGCCAAAATTAGGGGAGTTGATGAAGTTACCTATTTGAGCTCAATAACTCTATCTAATGACGAGGGAAGGTAGAAAATTAAGTTTCCTAGAGTTTCTATAAGTTATTGGACACTTAACGGCCCTTGGAGGTTCCAGATTTGAGAGGTATTTGTAGTTAGGGTTAATTGCAGTCATGGCAACTTCCTCTATGAACTGCGCATTGTATAGAATTTTTAATGATATGAAACTTTTTTAAATAGAATTTTTATTCTTTAAGGATTCTAAAACATATTTTTATGGATTTTTTAAACTCTATTTGGCCCCCCAAATAAGGCTTGAAAGTCAGTGCTTTTTTAGGGTTTCTAGGTGCTACAGTGTCGCCCCGACCTTATCGTGTGAAGGATAAGAAGATTCCAGTTCGGATCCAGACCCGCGAGCGCAAGGGGTACGTGGAGGAAGCACAGCCGCTCCCAGACGGGGTATGCGGCAGCGCCTTGTTGGCCTCGGGGGCACTCGGCAAGCGGCGCGCTGCCGCCTGAAGCTCGGCACAACCGCGGGGTGTACGCGGCATAGCCGCGCTGAGCCTGCCGGGGTCATGGATAGTGCCGATTGGTCGGCGCTATGCGCCGCCAGTTAATATTATTTGAAAATTATTTTAAATTATTTAAAATTCATTTTTGATGTAAAAAATTGCCAGAGAATTCCAAAAAAATTCTAAAAAATGTAGTATTTATTTAACAGGTTTACAAAATGTTTGTGAACCTGTTAGATAGTTTTAGACTTTGGTTACCACATAATCATTTTATAAATTATTTTAAAATTATTTTAAAATATTTATTGATTAAATTAGTGTTCAAATAAATTTTTAAAAATTTAATTTTGAAGAATTATGATTTGGACATTAATTTAATGCTTTGAGTAATTTTTGAATAGCATGAATCATCTGAATATTTTATATTACTTGTCTTATGCATGTAAGTTGTTTATATGTACTTTTCATGTTATTTATTTTACAAAAATTTGAGAAACATGAAATTTGGAATTTTAAAATTACAGTATATAATTTTATGTTGGTATATATGATATATCTCATACATTTATTACGTATGCACTCTATGTTCATGTGATGAATGTTAGTGTGAGTATAGAGGTGATCATGGACTTAGATATGTTTTTCTTATGATTGCTTTGTTAATTAAGTTGGTTATATTATTAAATGGGGCCTGCGTGTGCCTCCTCTCTCTCTCTCTATACAATCTGATTGTACATTCTACCTCCCCTTCGTTTGTGTACTCCTCTTGGTTAAAACCAAGGTTTCTTATTATGAGTTGTACATTTGTGGTTCTGTGTACCCTTTAGCCACTTGTAATGGTTAGAAGCCAGCTCGTGGAAGAATGGAAAGCAGGACCAATTGGAGAAGCACACTTCTGAAGTGGGAGCATGCCAACTCAAGCTTCTGAAGCAATGGTTTGCACCTATAGGGGTGCCTTAGGTGTTTGCTTAGGGTGGTCCATGATCATCTATGTTTTAATGCATATTTGATATGTGGTTTTGTGCTTTAGATTATACCTTAAATATATGATATTTTAAAAGGTATATTAATATTTATATGTAACACCTATGTTGATGAGACTAAAATAAAATTCCTCTTTGTTCTAATTAGGTCGATAAACATGTGACATTAAGAATGACTCACGTAAGCTTCTGTTGTTATGGTCTTGATGAGCCAATTTTAGATTGGATGGGTTTGTTGTGCTACCATAAGGCCTATTCAGCAATGGATTGGAGATCATGGCCAAGGCATTAACCGAATTTTGGGGTGGACCATTTGCATGGCTTTGTTGTGCTACCACAAGGGCTGTGTGAAGAATCCATTCTCATAACGTAACAAGCGGGTTTGACCTAACTAGAGCATATGGTTTGTTATGCTACCACAAGATCATACCTCTAGAGGCTAAATGACTAAGAGTTGCAAGAGTTGCAACTGACAATAGTTGCCTACCTATTAAGTATGGGATGATTTATTATGCTACCACAAAGTCATCACCATAAAGTTAGTAGGGTCTTGGTCCCCACTAGGATGTTATCGTGATATCTCGTCTTTGCATAATGAAGGTTATGCAAATTCGTTGAAAATTAGTGAGAGTATAAATTAGGGTGAAAGACAATATCTTAATTTTAATGAATATCTGTAATATTGATGTAATTATATTTCTGCTATAGAATATTATAAACTACCATTAGTCTAGCATGCTAGATGCTAAGTAGTTTAATGGCTCACACTTCTTATATCAGTTTAGAACTATGAGAATAGTTCTTATAGTTGACCTATTAACTATCTTACTTGAGAAGTAGGTATCTCCTACACTATCTAATGATGTGAGAGAAGATAAGATCTTATCTCATTAAAAAAATGTATTAATTGCCTTATATTAGATGTTAGCCTCTATCAGATAAAAATAGTAGTGGTAACATGGATAGATGAATATGATATCCATCATGGCTTATGGTGATGAGCTAATTAAAGGTAAATAAGAATAATACATCTCAAATTCTTCTTATTGGTGAGACTAATAGAAAGAAGTAAAATCATTAGATAGAGATAGAAGATGATAGTTAAAGTCAAAGTAGTAAGTCAAGATATTACTACCCAAATTTGACATAGCATTCTTCTACTATCATGATGATGGTAAGTAGAAGATGAAGAGCAAAGTGTATTGCACATAATGCAAAGGTGGAGCTTGAGAAGCTTCATGTATCTATGTCATTAATATTTACTTGTCTTATATACACATTCGATAGTATAAGATACTATATATGTGTATTCTAGTATAAGATACTAGGGATGCATATAATAGTATGAGATACCTAATATGCATCATATATCTACATTGAATTGTAGATAATAGCAAGTAAATAAAGGCATAAAGAAGATTGTTGATCTATATATGAAATGATACAAAATGTTGTATCATTACCAGTGGGAGATACAAATTTTCTAGTCTTCTAGAGTTGTCTTAATTATCCTTCCAAAAGAATATTATTTTTATTTCCTAGTTGAATAAATGGTGATTTATTCTATGATATGGAAATGATAATTGTTCTGTTATAATTGATAAAGTGTTTACCAGTGTGAGCATAATAAAGAGTTTATTCATATCATATTTGTATGCTCTTATAATATGTGTGGATAATCCTCATTAGGTGAAGTAGATTGATATTGATCAATCTATATTTTAGTAGTGTATAGTCATGTTTATAAGAAAAGACTTAAGGAGTACTATTCTGATAGAAACATATAGGTAAATGATTTGGAATCATTAACTACATGTAAGTCTTATCTTATCATACAAAATGACCATCTCTCCATTAGTAAAATATGGAGAGAGGGCTAATGAGTTTATAGAATTGATGCATCTAGATGCATGTTAGCCCATATCTATTAAAGTTAGAGGATAATATTTCAACTTCATTAATTTTCAAAGATGACTTCTCTAGGTATTGACATATGTACTTTATGAAGTATAAATCCAAAACCTTTGAGAAACTATTTGAGATTAAGAATGACGTAGAAATATTAATGGAAAGAGTATTAGAACTCTTTGATGAGATCATAGAGGGGAATACGTAAGTAATAATTCACACATAAATAAAGGATAGTAGAATCTAATTTTGATGGACACCTCTTATACATTTTAGCTTAATTGAGTAGCTAAAATGAGAAGCCATATTATGTAGGAAATAATATGGATAATGACAACCTTTGTAAAAACTCTTCTTTGTCTATTTAGGGGTTAGCACTCAATATAGGCACTGATTCTCAAATTACCTTTCAAGTCTATTCCAATTATTCTATATCAAATATCGAAAGGGGTTAAAGCTTGACCTTAAGCAAGTTAAGGTTTCAGAATGTCTGGCCTGATAAAAAAGTATAACCCTGTCAAGTTGGAATATAAGACTATAAAGTGTTGGCTTGTGGGATATCCTAAGGAAACTTAAGGCTAATAATGCCACCCTTAGGGAGAAGGGTATAAGTTGCTCATCTCACCATATTTCTAGAGGAAGAGTCCCTCCTTTAGAAAGATAGTGGGAGCAAGGTATAAATGGAAGGTGTTCCGGTTCCACAATCCATAGACACTTTTATTAAGGTACTAACTTGTATTTACACAAGGGTAAATCATAGGTCTTTTCTTTGTCCAATCAACTTAAGAGATATGTGGGACATATCTTTGATGGAAGAAATGAGACATAAGATAAAAAGATAATGATCATAAGATCTATATTGAAGCAATATGAGATATCGATTCAAAATGGGAAGAAACAATAAAATCTGATATAAACTCTATCTATTCTAATCAAGTTCAGAACTTGATTGATCCACCTAAGATTTAGTATCTATAGGGTATAAATGAATCACTAAAGAATAAATTGAAGTGGATTAGAAGGTAAAGACCTTCAAAGTAAGGATAGTTAAAAGGGATATCATTTAAGTCAAATAGTTGACTATGATAAGACCTTTTACCTATGCCATGGAATTAATCCATTCGGATTTTGATTGTTACACACTATGATTATAGGATATGTCAAATGGATGTTAAGATAGTGTTTCTCTATGTTATTTTAAGAAACAGATGTATATGATACAACTTTTTTGAATCAAGTTCCAAAACATCCAAATAGTGTGTGCATAAGGTCCATTTATGGACTCAAGTAAAACTTCCCGTAGATGGTAGCAAGGTTTAATGAGATTAAATCTTATGACTTCATTGGGAATGAAGATGTGCCTTGTGTATTCATATAAGATAAGTAAGAGTGCCATTATCTTCTTGACAAGATATATGCATGACACTACTCATTAAGAATGAAGTAAGTATGTTATCAAGTGAGTCTAGTTATCCATTAATCCTCCAAACTTAATATGGGTTTTAAGATCTATGTAGATAAATCTAAAAGGTTTCTTGGCCTTACCCAATTCATGTGCGTGGTTACCATAGTCAAAGAGTTTGACATGGTAAACTCCAAGATAGGTTTCTTATCTATGGAGTTGATCTCTTTAAAGAGATGTCTTTGTAGACTTATTGAGAGATAAAAAGATCACATTAGTATAGCCCTTATGCTTTTGCAATAGGGCCTTTCACATTTGTGATGCTACGTACATGACTTCATTAATACTTTAAGTGTTATGAGCATTCATCAAGTAAATCTATGTGAGAGTCACAGGATAATTTAGAGATGTGTTCTTGAGTACTTGAGAAGCACTAAAGATGTATCACTAATGTATGGAAGATAAGACTTGAAGTCTTGTAATTTTATGAACACAAGCTTCTAATTAGATAAGTCTGAAAATAAGACAAAGTAATGGTGGTGCAGTGAGCTGTAAGAGTTCCATGTAAGAGAACACTGCTAATTCTACAACTAATCTAAAGTAGATTAAATAATGATTAAATATTCTTTGAGAAGCAGACTAGATGAAGATGTTCATCTAGCTTATGGAATTGTCCCAATCTTCTCTAAAAGTGTATTATTGTTTTAAGAAAACAATGGGGTAGAGCCAAAGTCTCATTAGAAGTTTCAAACTTCTATGGCAATACCATAGAATCAGAGAAAATACAGTTGATAGAGATATAATTAAAGATAAAGTATCTTTTGCTAATAACATTACAGATCTACTAACTGAAGCAGTTACTCAAAGAGTGTTTGAACTTCACTTTGAGCTGACAGAGATCAGCAAGATGGGTGATTGGCTTTAGTACTAGGAGATTGATAGAAATGTATGCCCTACAAGTCAATCATATATAATATGATTCAACATTTCTAGGAATATCTCATTCAATTAAATAGACAAAACTTCGTTACTTGCTTTTATTGGAAGCATATATGGTAATGAAGTCCTTGATCACATACAATGATGATTGAATCATGATGAGATCATGATAATGAGATCGATCATCTAGATGTATATGATCTAAATATTCCTAGTCATAGGATCCTTGAGACGGGACATCAAGAATTCGGATAGACTAGTGTGTGTAATGTCTTCTCATGTGATGAGAATGACCGATCTGATTGGTCATCAGTGTGGGGACATTGAGATACACACGTAGGTGCTCATTAGTAGAATGAGTTCATTGAACTAACCAATTTTGTCACGCCCCGGATTTTCAAACCTGCATAGCGGAACAAATCCGGGGACGAGACCGGGGATTTAACCCCTAAACTACGTCGGTTTGGGAAAATGAAGAATCACAGGTCCCATTTCATAAAAAAAATGATTCAATCCAAAAATAAATCATACCTTGATTTCAATAAACCAAATTCTCTAAACCTTTTCTGCACTAAACCTAATCCACTACGCTTCTGCTACGCTACCTGATTACCTGAAAAATGTTAAAGGATTTGGAATGAGTCACACGGACTCAGTAGGACTTATACCCAACTTTCCTATTATATTAATCAACCTACATGGTAGCAATAAATGATAAAATTAACACAAATCAGATTATATCATACTTACTAAACTAATTATCAAGATTATATTACTTAGTTGGGTCCTTTCCAAAATCAATTAACCGAATGAGCCTAACTCTACATGAACAAAACTATCTATCACTTAACCAACTGATCTATTCTATATGCATGCCTCCTGGACTTACATGAGCTTACTGTGCATGCCTTAATATCATTTCCATTCCATTTGTCTGAGTAGATCATATGCTATACTTGGCGATCCTCACTCCAGCTCTAAATATATATAAGAAGTACCATATAGTAAGCTAAATCCCAAAGTACGTCTAGGCAGGGGCGTACTTAGGATAAACCGCGGTATCCGGGATCGAAGGATGCACCGGATCAATCTATTTCCACCGCTGCCCACGGGCGATTCTATCATAGGCTGGAGGAGCAAACATTACATCACATGCATCATAGCATCAATAACATTTCACAAGCAAGCCATATAATTACTCAGACAATACCATTTCAATAACCAATTATGCAATTTAACTCAATCAAATAGCCAATCATTAAACCATGTCAATCATTCCATCCATTCACAAAATTATGCAATTAATCATAATCATGCCAATAATCACAATCATGTCGACACATGCAGATCTTTCAATTAATGTAAATATTCATGCAATAGACCCAATCAGGAATAATAATTCAATTATACTCCAATTCATGCAATTGACCCAATCAGAAATATGCAACATAATTAAACAGGTTAATCTCAATTAATCACAATTCAATATCAATTCATAAAATGATACATATTACATGATCATGCGGTTATTAATATTAATCAATCATATTCCTTCGTTATCAAGCAATTCCAAAGTTATTTCAATTAACTTTAAATAAATCAAAATCATTTGTAACATAGATCGGATATAAATATGATCATAAAAGAATTGTAATTCCATATCCATAATTTAATACAATCAACACATTTAATCATGATCATATCTAATTAACTTTTGATAATTACTAACCCATGATCAAGTATAATTACCACTATCTGATGCATGCCATGAAAATAACTAAAACTATACATGGATGACATGAATTTATACAGTCAATCAAATAATTAAACTACCACTTAATCATTAATTTCTAACTATTTATCCAATAAACATGTTTTAACGCATTAATTAAAATATCGAGATGCTATGAAAAGTTGGGATGCCTACCTCGATGAAGTCGATAATTTGTAAAGTTCGGAAAGTTCCAAACCGATTTAGACATGAGGCGATGAAGACAACGGCAAATCGGATTATCCTATAGCCCTGTTAACATTAAAAAAATGAAATAATTAATTAAATTTTAAAAGGGGATACGTAAGGGGGGAGAGAGAGAATGTGAGAGGAGAGAGAGAGAGTACGGTAAGAGAGAGAGAGGGCACAAGGGGGGGAGAGGAGAGAGAGGTAGGAGGGAGAGAGCGGGGGAGAGAGACTGCGAGAGAGAGAGAGAGCCGGCGGGGGAGAGAGAGCGCGAGCGGGGGGGGGGAGAGAGAGAAGAGACGGGAGAGAGGGAGCCCGAGAGCGGGAGAGAGGGGGCGAGCGGCGGAGGCGGGGGCGACGCCGGCTCGACGCTGCGCCGGAGGGAAAAACGCGGGAGAGGGAGAGAGAGCGCGGCGGTGACAGCCGCGACCACGGCGGGAGGGAGAGCCAGAGAGAGGAGCGCGGCCGCAGAGGGGGAAGCGCGGCGGCGGCGGTCGACGGCGGCCCTCGGCGACGCCGCGACGGCGGAGGGGAGGAAAGAAGAAGAAGAAGAAGAGGAAGAGCGGCGGAGGGTGCGGCGCCGGCCAGAACGCCGGAGGGGAAAGAGAGAGGGGGAGACGATTGCGGCGGCGGTTGATGGCGACGGCGACGTTGACGGCAGGAGATGGAGAGAGAGACGAGGGCGAGGTCGACGATGGCCGCGGGAAGGAGAGAGGGAGGCGGACGTCTTGACGACGACGTTGCTGGAAGGGAGGGGGAGAAGAAATCGGAGGAGAGGGAGGCGGTGGGAAGATTCGGGAGGCAGGGGTGGCGCTCATCTCGACGGCAGGAGACGGCGAAGGAGGGAGGCGGTGGCGAAGACGGTTTGAGAGAGAGAGAGAGACGGCGGTGGAGGAGAGAAGGTTCGAGAGGTGTTTTTTTTTTTCCAATTTTTTAAATACTGGATATTACAAATTTAGAAAAACCTGATTGGTATCTTACTGAATTGCCTATCAAGTTATTTTTACATCTCAATAGCACGATTAGATTTTTGACCTGAGTCACCAAAGAAGTCTTATCAGATATATCTTGTACTTTGATTATTGACTTATGATGGATCACCATCTTGATGGTCCAGTATAGTCGATGTATTGGGTGCAAGAGATGCAAGAGAAACCCGGTGGAGGCAATTGAGCGAACAACTAGGGATCGTTCACTCTCGGTAGGAGAGAGAGAATGTCCTATGGGATGGTACTCTAAATCCTTGGCCAAGGTACTTAGGATAATTATAAAAGAGTTTTCCAATTGATCCGAACTTGAGTCTAGGATCCCATAGGGTAGGAATATTTAGGGGTTAATAGTCAGTGCCGAACCTCTGACCGACCGGGATATTGTATGAACGAGGATTTAAATCCGTGTGGTAATTGATGATGGAAAGGCTCCATGGATATTATTTAACTCCCTAAAGGCATTTGGGATCATTTATGATCAGAAAGCCCTAAAAACTGTTATTGGATAAATGTTTTGATTTAATTTAAAGGAATTGTTCTTTTAAATTAATTAAGGCTTCAACCAAATTGACTATTAGGCATATTGGGACACACACATTAGATCTAGTTAATTATATGAGGGCATGGACATAATTTTATAGAAGTTTTAGTTTTTTGTGAAAAATTCCATCTTCTATATATAAATGACTTATGAAGCCAAACCCTAACAAGCCATAGGGCTGGAGCACGTCCCAAGCATCCTCTCTTCCTCCTCTTTCCTCTAGAAGGTGATCTCCCATAGTCAAGCTTGGATCTAGAAGGTTTCTAAAGACCCGAAGGAAGGGAGAACTCGTCTATTGAAGCAGATTATGTGGATACCGCTAGAGACTGGACACCTGAATGGTTTTTAGTGAGGTGGAATGTCCTCTCTTCATCCATGGTGAGGGATTTTAGAAATTTCATGAGGTACTCTCGTTCTACTTCATATTCGGTTCCTGATTTTACTCGTTCGACATCGACCAAGAATTCAAAGATCATGGCTTCAAGAAATAAAATATTTTTCGCTATCATGTCTTGATTCCTTACCATTCATCCCAAAACCCTGAAGAACCCAAATACCCACTCGTGGTGATTGTGTGACAACCTTAGGTCTTGATGATTGAAGCAATAGGATGCATACCTACTTAAGTGAACAATTGCTAACAATCTACCTATTTTAAGGTTTGAACCCAAAAGTTGTCGAGTAGTCATTCTAGAGCTTGTTTGCATAACTTGTTCGCTCACCCAAATCGAAAACAAGAGAAAAAAATTTCTTCTTTCAAAACATCTAAAACTAAAAAAAGTTTCTTTAATTTTGTGTACAACTTGTTTGCCAACCACAAAATTGAAACAACAAAAAAAAGTCAAACAAAACAAAACTCATCAATAAACTTTTTTTAAATTGCATATTCCATTTGCTCTTTTAACCCTCTTTATAAGAAGTTCGACAGAATGCCTATGATGCTAAGGTGGAAGACACATCGGGAGGTCGGACTACTACAAGGAACAAGAGTATGAGCCGGGTCTCTACGAACTTCAACAACAATCCATGGTCCAACCAAAGGGCCATGTCAATGCCATTTTGGAACCTGAAGTGCTGGAACCTACTCCGCTTAGCATAGAGAAACTCTTCCAGGGTCTATCTCTCCACTTTGATCCTGAATCCTTCTCAATCGTGCAATCCATGGCCATGAATAAGATGCCCGTCAATCAAGGACTAGCCAAAGTCAACCGAGCTACTTCACCACCCCAATCAGCGGTGCCACATGCACACACCCTAGTGAATTCTTCTTCACCCATTGCCAGGGACCAAGAAACCCTTGAATTTCCCCTCTATACTATCTACATCCCCGCCCCCATCCCAAATGCCAACCTACCATCGCTACAATGGCTCAGGTGATCCTTTCACCCATGTCAATGATTTCTTGAGCAAATCCTCTCGATGGCTAAATGATCGAAAAGTTCTTGCTTTTCTTTTTAGGAGATCTTTAGGGGGTGCAGCCCTAGAATGATTTTTCTCACTTGGGGAAGTGGGGATATGGGATTTCAAAATTGTCAAGGCAAATTTTTTTGCAATGATATTGGCCGGTTATTCAATAATTGGGGAAGCAAAGAAAGATGTTGAATTAATGTAATATTCTAATGAATTGAGGCCCACGACTGAGAAGAACATTGTTGCTATGCACAAACCTAGGAGCCCTCCTCAACTCCATCCAAATCATCATCATCGGCCGACTCCTCGATGCCAGTTGATTAGGCCACCCATGCCCCATCCTCAATCTGTCGTGTAACCCTTGCCAATGACACAAACAACTATACACAATTAAGTTCCTATTGTTGCTTGTGCAAATACTTCATTACCTAAATCGGCTCCCCAGCGTTTGACTCCGCCAACATTTCCAAAGGCCTCTCGTCCAATTATCCGACCCTTGGCTTCTCAGCCTATTCCACTAACAACCCCTCGGCCAACCATCCAAGCCTTGACTCCTCAACCAATTTCACCAATAGCTCCTCAACCTGAACCAACTTCTATGCCAACACCACTTCAATCATTCACTCAACATAGGGTTTACCCTAAGTCGGTTAAGGCTCTTGTTTCTTCTATTATTCCTACCTTGGCAGAGGAACCAGTCACTCCTATCATTCATGCTCCTGCTTGTAGACACGCCAAATTGGCCTAATTCGGAGCCCCAGACTCTTATTCCATAGGCGATATCTTTTATCTGACCGTTATCTGATCTGGATTACCTCGTGGAGATGAGCTAAGGACATGGGTGGAGCCCCTCGCAAGTTGAGAATGGACCAATGATTTCCGGAATATTGCCGAAACCTCCAAGCGAGAGCCGAGCATGAACCATAAAAACATGAAGCCTGCTCGATGACCGACCTTGAATGGTCCATAATTGAAGGTCTCGAGAGTCCCGCATGTGTTCCGTAACATTCAGGGTTTCCGAGAAGTCATTTCGGTAGGCGTCGGTCAATGACGGCTTTCGTTATGGCTTTTTCGATCTGTGCTGACATGGCTATCCCGGACCACATGTTAGGCCTTTCCGGTTATCACCGGGTCTTTTAAGGTCATACGGGTCGATTCTAGCCGAATATTTTCATCAACCGGAGCCATATGGTCATTTCGGTCAATTTTAGGGTTTCGCGGCTTTTACGGCTTTCGATTCACGTTTACTGGGTTAGTCTCAGATTTTTCGATGATTTCGGGTTTTCCGGTCATACCAGAATTGTTCGGTCATCATTTTAAGTCATCCCGAGTTGACCCGAGAATTATCGACCGGAACCGTGCTCTTTCAGATCTTCGCCCCGGGTTTCAGCTTTCCGCGAGAGGGTAAACCGGTAGAAAACCCTGTGTGAACATATCGGGAGTCATGCCGGCTGGTTTACCGACTTGAGGAGGTGCGGTTGGAGGCCCTCTTTCCAACGCGACAAACGGGAGCCAAATCGGACATCCCGTTTGCAAGATACGGCTCGCGGAACACGCGCGTAGGAGAGAGAGTGTACTGCGCCCCCGCCCCCTTTGAAAGAGGAGGGCGCGCCCTGCGCGCCCTCAACCCTGGGGCGCACCCTGCGCGCCCTAAAACCGGGGGTGCGCCTTGCGCGCCCCCGGTCCCTTTGAAAGGCGGGGGCGCGGTTAGTTTCTTTAAATTGGAAATTGCCCCGATTAGCACCTTCTAAACCGGATTTTTGGAAGTTTTCCGTGGAGGATTTTCGATTATTTGTACCGCGCCCCCGGTTCGGGGGCACGTTACGTATATCAAGTCATTTTTTAGCAATTTCCGGAAGTTTCCGTCGATTTTTAGCAGTGAGACGCGTAACGCGCCCCCGCTTCCTTTGAAACAGGGGGGCGCGCAGACCGCACCCCCGAACTGGGGGCGCGCCCTGCGCGCCCTTGTCTCCTTTGAAAAGCGGGGGCGCATTAGGTCTAGTTTCCAAATTTTGCACCGGCTCCCTTCCCCTATAAATTGAGGGTCATTCTCAATGACCCAAGGAGAATCCCCGGTGCCTAGCTCATCCAGAGGTCGTCCAAGCTCTTCTCCAAAGCCGTCCCAACATCCAAAGGCGATCCGAAGTCAAGAAATCGATCCCGAGGTGAAGGAGAAGGCTCGATCCGGGCGTTCTGCATCAACCATCTTCATCGACTTCTGAAGAAAATTTGAGGCATCTTCTGCAAAAGTCTTCAACATAGAAGTCGATCCTTTCTTCGTCCTCTTTCATCTCCAGCCGACGGCACTCAATTCCGAGTTGCCGTTTGTTCATGGCGATTGCTACATTGAGGGCGCGCACCCAGGTTCTGTTTTCCACATCCGCCCAATTTCATAATTTTTATTGACTTCTAAAGAAGGATTTAGGTAAAGTCATCAACATAGTAACTCTCCCTCTCTGAGTCCTCTGTCTACTCCAACAAACGGCGCTCGATTCTGACATCGGGGTCATCCGTAGCATTCTCTGCACAAAAGTCGCGCCAGAAGGGTACCAAGCTACCCGAACCGGCTGTCTTCAACCAACTCGGCTTCAACTCAAGCCAATCCATTCCATAAGCTTTCTCAACTCATTTAACCCAGTTCATTTACTGTTTTAAAGCATATTTCAGTTCATTTACATCATTTTTACATAATCAAAAACACAAAAAAAAGGGTTAGGACTCACCCCAATCCGGTGAGTTCGATTCCAATTGCTTCTTTCTCATCTTCTCACCACAGTTACTACACTTCTCATAGTTCTAATTATTTTCTTCACTTGGTTTATTATTCTAGTTGCACAGGTTGAACAAGCTAGCATTTATTGGAGACTCTTCTTCATCGGCCGGCCGAAGAAGAAGAAGGTTGAACTCACATCCCTTTCTCCCACGCTAAGGTACACGGTCATATTCAATTTCTTTTATTTGTCAATTCCATAAAGCGGAGCCCGCGGCTCCTGGAGACCACCTTTCATTTATGTTTTAATTTCATCTCCTCCTCACTCTCCTCCCACATGACCCGAACCATCTCCGGTGCTCGAGCGACGTCGTGAGATGAAAGTTCGGGGATCAATGTGAGTGTGGGACCGAGGTGAGGAGTCTTTACCGCTTTCCGAGTGTTTTCTGATTCACTCCCTTTTTCTCCTATTCCATCTTTCACCTTATTTTCTTGAGGTGCCGATCCGGAACCCATTTTCGGAATCGACAGCTTTTTGGCGACCACGGTGGGATTGGAAAACCAATGTCTTCAACCGTGCTAGCTTGATTCAACCGTGCAACTAGTTGTTTTCCAACTTGGTTCCCGCATGAACCGGCTTTTCCCTTTAAACTTGTTGTTTTACTCTTTCTTTAAGATTGTCCCCCGTGTGGAGTTAATTTGCTTGTCTTTCATTTCAACCCGGTTCCCGCGTGAACCACTTTTCTTCTTATAAACCGGTTCCCGCATGAACCACCTTTCTTTTCCAACTCGGTTCCAGCGTGAACCAACTTACTTTCAGATCGGTCCCCGCGTGGACCACCTCTTTACAGCACCTTTAGATTGGCCCCACGTGGCCCTCCTTCTATTTTGTCAACTCTTACATCGGTTCCCGCATGAACCACCCCTTTCTTCATTAAAACTGGTTCCCGCGTGAGCCAAACCCTCTTCTAAACCGGTTCCCGCGTGAACCAACTCACCTTCAGATCGGTCCCCACGTGGACCACCCCTTTGCACCAATTAGATTGGCCCCACGTGGCCCTCCTTTCCTTTTTCAAATCAAACAAACCGGTTCCCGCGTGAACCACCCATTTTTCCTTCAAAAAACCGGTTCCCGCGTGAACCACCTACCTTTCCAAAACTCGGCTCCCGCGTGAGCCACTTTATTTTCAAATCGGTCCCCGCGTGGACCATCCTTTTACCTTCATTTCAGATTTGTCCCCAATTGGACACTCCAACACAAGCCGGTTCCCGCGCGAACCACCTTTTAATTGCTAGTTTCTAGTTACTTGTTTTACTTTCTCATTGCTTGTCTTGATTGCATTCACTTGCTTGATTTATTTATTAGCTTTCATTCATGTTTGCATATTGATTGCTTCTTCTCCTCCTACCCTCCATTTTTCATTTTTTGCATTAGCTTTTGCATCGGGTACCGGACTTGCTCCGATCCGTAGGGCATTCGAGGCGGAGGCTCTCTCTCCCAACACACCCTCACCCTCCAAACACCTTCTTGGTGGATTCTTACCTCTCTTCTGGGATATTCCTTCCTAGTTGATTTGGTGGTTTCCATCAAGACCTCCGTAAGTCCCCATCCGTGGAGTATTCCTCTCCGCACGATTGGGCCGGTTGTACCACTTTCCCAAAACCCGAAGAACCCAAATACCTACTCGTGGTGATTAAGTGATAACCTTAGGTCTTGAAGATTGAAGCAATAGGAACCATACCCATTTGAGTGAACAATTGCTAACAATCTATCTAATCTAAGGTTTCAACCCAAAAATTGTTGAGTAGTCATTTTAAAAACCTTGTTTGCATAACTTGCTTGCTCACAACAATTGAAAAAATTTCCTCTTTCAAAACACCTAAAACAAAAAAAAAATCCCTTTAATTTTTATGTTCAACTTGCTTGCCAAACAACCAAATTGAAACCAAATCAAATCAAACAAACAACCATAACCAAACAAAAACTCTCTTTGCATTTACACCTTTCATTTGCCTTCTTTCAACCATTTTGTAAGAAAATTTGACAGGATGCCCACTCTAAGGTCCGGAAGACACGTCGGGATGTCGGACTACTACGGCCAAGAAGAGGAGTACGAGACGGGCCACTACGAACTGCAACAACCCATGGTCCAACCAGAGGGCCATGTCAACGCCGTCGAGGAGCCGTAAATTCAAAATCCTACTCATCAACCTGCTTCACTTAGCGTGGAGCAACTCCTCCACGGTCTATCTCTTCATCTAGACCCCGAATCTTTTTCGCTTGTGCAATCCTTGACTAAGGGCAAGATGCCCGCCAATCAAGCTCCGATCGAGGGAAATCAAGCCCCCTCACCACCCCAACCGGCAGTCAAGCCCTTGATCATCTCTTCTCCTGGGCAACCTTGTCATGTCTCTTCTCACCCCGTTGTGGGGCATTCACACAATTCTGCACTAGTTCCTGTTTCCAACCCACCTCTTCCAACACAATCAAGTAAACACTTTGCTCCCGTGGCTCAGGAATCCAGCCTCACCCAGGCGTTAATGAACAAAATCAACCAGATGGATGAGCGCTTAGAAGAGATGAGGCATCGCCTCGATTCTAAAGCCATCCCTTAAATCTCTGTCCCATCCTTCCCAGTTCTACACCTTCCTCCTTCAGAGATACCAGTCTTCCAACGTTACAATGGGACTGGTAATCCTTTCAACCATCTAAAGAGCTTTCTCTACGACTCCGCATTCTGGAAAAATGACCGCAAAGCCCTTGCCTTCCTATTCCGTCGGTCATTGGAAGGATCCGCCCTGGACTGGTTCTATTCTCTTGATTCCATTGAGGCGGCAGATTTCGACATCGTCAAGGCAAAGTTTCTACAGAGGTACAAGGATCGGGTGGGGCCAGCCTGCTCGATAACTGATTTAATTGCTGAAAAGATGACGCCGGATGAGGATTTTGCCAGATTTGCTGATCGGTGGAGGGGAATGGCTGAGAGGCTAGTGGATACTATCTCAGAGGGGGAGCAGGTGAGGATGCTCATAGGGAACACCATGCCCAATCTTCGCAACCTCCTGATCATGCACCGCCCAACAACCATGAGTGAGCTATGTGATAGCGCCCGATACCTCCAAACCCACTTTAAGGACGCATCCATGATCAACCCGTTCGACACCAAGCCCCGAAACACTAGAAAGCCTACGCCTGTAGGACCCACCACCGAAGGGGTAGTAAATAATGAGAGCATCAATGCCATGGGTAACCAGGGTGGGTACCGTCAGAGCCAATACCGTAACCCACCACCCAACCAACAATACCGCCCAGCCCCTCAACCAGCTCCTCAGCCACAGCAACAACTTGCATACAACCGAGCACCACCACAGCAACCCACCTACAACCGAGCGCCCCAGCAACCAAATACCTACAACCGAGCGCCTCAACAACAACATGTCTACAACCGACCACCACCACAACAACAAGCTTACAACCAAGTGCCGCCACCAGCCAACCGACCTAGGAGGGGGGGACCCAAGAGAGAATACTATCTTCAACTGCCATTCGCCCTCAACGATATCTTTAATGCATTGATGGCTGAACAGCAGCTAGAGCTTCCAAAGGAGAGAGAAGGATGGCCGGCGAATGTTGACATGACAAAGTACTGTGCTTATCATCGGTATCCTGGGCACACGGTGGATGTATGTTTCCAGTTTAAAGACTACATCCATGACCTTAATGATCAAGGGAACATTGACTGGGCACAGATGGGGGAGTCTATTCAAGCAATGAAGGCACATCAGAATCAACCACGGCGACAGCAAGCACAACAGCAGCCCGGCTTGGGCATAGTCCAAGATCCGCTCCCGGTACATGCACCCGTACAAGCACTGGCACCGGCACCAGCACCACCAAACCAACGACTCGGCCTCGTTCACTCCGCCATTGAGGAGTCAACCCACCATTCCCAAGGTTAGCAGGTCGAGGATCAAGTCACCTCCATGCCCGCCATACCAACCCCACCTACAAACCGCACCATACTCTCCATATCGAGAGCTACCCCCAGCCCACAAACTACCCAAACACCACTACCCTCACCAACCATTAACCCTCCACGGCGCTTAATCATTAGACCACCACCAGCCTCCCAACCAGCACCCCAACCATCACCCCAACCTAACCCACCAACCACCATTAATCCTCCTCGACATCTAATCATTAGACCGTCACCAATACCCCAAACGTCACCCAACCCACCAGTCGCCACAACTCTGCGACCCCTCATCGTTAGACCATCACCACCAACACCCCAACCATCACCCAACATACCGGCCTCCACCGATCCATGACCCCTCATCATTAGACCATCACCACCAACACCCCAATCACCCAACATACTGGCCTCCGCCAATCCACGACCCCTCATCATTCGATCTTCACCACCCCTACCTACCACGGGCTCCTCAACCTACCAACCAACCCTACCATCACCATCATCACCACTTCCACCTACCACGCTGGCGCCGGTACTTCGCAGTGGGAGGATGTTCCAAAGGGTCTTCCCCCAGGTCGGGACACAACCACAGGAATAGGCAGAAGAGGAGGTGGTAGAAGAACCGTTGCCCGGCACGGCATATGACATGTTAAAGCACTTGGACAAAATGCCGGCACGGATTTCAATTCTAGAGCTGATAAAGAGGTCAAAGAACCATCAGGACATTCTACAACAATATCTACAGCGGGTCATGGTCAATGAGGACCTCCCGCCCGAAAAGATCATTACTGTCCTGACCCCGAGGAGTGAACATCCGGCACTCACGTTTACACAAGAGGAGTTGGCATGGCCAGAGATCAGAAAGTATGCCTTGCGTGTCGTAGTAGTCATCCGAGGCGTGGAGATTAAATCTTGCTTGATTGACACCGGAGCATCCATAAATGTCATGCCGCCAGAAACATTGCAACTTTGCGGCATCTTCGATGAAGAAATCGAGCCTTCTGCCGTCACGGTGACAGCCTATGACAACTCCCGGAAGCCGGCACGTGGGGTGGTTACATTGGAAGTAGGGCTCGGGCCGTGTGCTATCACCGCCGAGTTTCATATTCTAGAACTGGACCCTACATTCAAAGCTATTATGGGACGCCCGTACCTTGAGGCAATAGGAGCTGTTGCCTCCACTAATCATCAGTGTCTGAAGTTCCCGTAAAAGGGCCAGGTGATCAAAGTAACCAACATCCCCATTCTGAATGACGTAGATGACCCCTCTTCTGCACTGCCAATATCAAATTTTGTCCAGCCGTTGGTTTCCACTACAGGGCTGCCCGAGGTTATGATGTTAACGATGCCTCCAGATACAGTTGCATGGCGGATGATGAAAGGGATGGGCTATCAGCCAGGAAAGGGGTTGGGAAAGGAGCTGCAGGGGGTTGTGCACCCCATTAAAGCTGAACAAAGACCAAAGAGACACGGGCTTGGCTATGAGCCTAGTATCACTCCGCGGATGGTCTACCGGCCAAAAAATGCCATGGGACTCCAAAAATTCTTTATCAAAGGGGAGACCATGATGATGGCCGGGGACAAAGAAGAAAAACCAGTCAAGAGAAAGAAGGCACCAGAACAAGAGGAGGAGGTGGACAAC
This sequence comes from Cryptocoryne crispatula var. balansae, assembly GCA_036172225.1. Classification (NCBI taxonomy): domain Eukaryota; kingdom Viridiplantae; phylum Streptophyta; class Magnoliopsida; order Alismatales; family Araceae; genus Cryptocoryne; species Cryptocoryne crispatula. Next base: position 27,157,633 of record CM069932.1, read on the forward strand.
CTGAGTTCATCTTTGGCTCGGTTATTCACAAAGGAGGAAGAACTAGTCGAGGGCAAATCCATCTCCAAACAACTTGTCCACTCGAACCCACCTCCAAACAACATCCCACGTGAGCCGTATCCTACAGTCACGTATTTCAAAATCCTCACTCTATCCCTCTTGGATTCACTTGATGGGCTATCTAGCCCAATTCCCACTTCTGGGCCGAAATGGCCACCTGAATTGATCACTGGGCCTGAGAGCCCATTCAAATATTCTTACTCCACTGGGCTTCTATGCCCATTCCAATCCAACAATCTTGGGCCCGCGTGCCCACCAGTTGGGCCCACGTGCCCTTTAGATTTATTTTCTTGCTTTGGGCCCACGTGCCCACCATTCGGGCCCGCGTGCCCCTTAGATCTTTTCACTAGCTTTGGGCCTATCTGCCCATTTCTTGTCATCATCGGGCCCGCAAGCCCATTTTTCTCCCATTTGCTTAAGCTTTCTATTTCTGCTCGAGCCCCATCGGCTCATTCTCTTTTTGTTATTGAAAATACCCAAAATACCCAAAAAAAAACGTCTTCTCGCAAACTCAGTTTTCCATCGAGGAGACGTCTCTACTTGTCTCGGAGGGTGCTCCCAACCAGGGACCCCTCTTCTCCAACTCACTGATCGATCTGCTCGATCCTTCACCCATTGTAAATACCACCTTTTCAATTCTGTCTTCTTTAGGAGTAGTTAGGGTAGGAAAGAAGAAAATTCGAGGTAAGCGTGTTCCAGAGAGATATCTCCAACAAATAGCTCAAAAATGCAAGGAATGTGCAAGGCTGCCTAGGTTTTTGGAAAATGCTATATCCAGCTTGATGAAATCCAATATGAGGATGAATTCAATGTAGATTATACACTGGGAGTTTACGAGGTCTTATCAGAAAAAGATCCTAATTTCGAGGATGGAATTGAGGACTTGGCTGATGCGTATGCATCTGGACTTAAAAGATTTGAAGAACCATTAGCCACGGTGGATGAACCGACAAAAGAACTGAATCTCGGAACACCGGAAGATCCCAAGACAATCCTCCTAAGCGCAAACCTCACTTCCACTGAGGAACATAGTTTAATTAAAATTTTGGAAGAATATAAGGACACGTTCGCATGGACATACGAGGATATGCCGGGGTTAGACAACTCGTTAGTTGAACATCGTCTGACTTTGAAACCTGGAGTTACCCTGGTCAAACAAAAATTAAAGAGATTCCACCCTGATGTTGCACTTAAGATGAAAGAAGAGGTCGACAAGTTACATCAAGCAAAATTCATTAAGGTTGTCCTTTATCCGCAATGGGTGGCAAACATCCCTGTAATGAAGAAAGATGGTCGAGTTCGGATTTGTATAGACTTCAGGGACTTGAACCGAGCGTGTCCTAAAGATGACTTTCCTCTACCTCATATTGATGTACTGGTTGATAACACTGCTGGATTCGAGATGTTGTCATTCATGGATGGCTATTCTGGATATAATCAAATCCGGTTGGCCGAAGAGGACCAGGAGAAGACCTCGTTCACTACACCTTGGGGAACCTACTGCTATGTCGTCATGCCCTTTGGACTGAAGAATGCTGGTGCTACCTATCAGAGGGCAATGATGGCTATCTTCTATGACATGATGCATACCCTTGTAAAGGTGTACGTGGACGACCTGGTCGTTAAGTCCAAAAGCCGAGAAGATCATCCTGAAGTGTTGAGAAAGGTCTTGCAAAGGGCTAGGGAATATAAATTGAAAATGAACCCAAAGAAATGCACGTTTGGAGTATCCTCAGGAAAGTTATTAGGGTTCATAGTGAGCAAAAGGGGCATAGAGATCGACCCAAACAAGGCCAAGGCAATCAATGGTATGCCTCCTCCAAGAAATATGAAAGAACTTCGAGGATTAATCGGGAGGCTACAGTTTGTCCGCCGGTTCATCTCACAACACTCCCAAAGGTGTAAACCTTTCTCTGAGTTGACCAAGGCGGGGGCCGAGTTCAAATGGGATTCGAAGTGCCAGGATGCATTTGATGGATTGAAAAGATACCTGGCTAGTCCCCCTGTGCTTAGACCACCAGTCCTTGGCAAGCCCTTAGTTTTGTATATCTCGGTTTTGGAGAATTCTCTTGGGGCAGTCCTTGCACAAGTGGATGAAGAAGGGAAAGAGAGGGCAACTTACTATTTGTCAAAGATCTTTGATCCATGCGAGCAGAAGTATACTGTAGTGGAGAAGACCTGTGCTGCACTAGTCTGGGTAGTTTAGAAGCTTAAACACTATTTCTTAGCTCATGAGGTCAATCTTATTGCCCGCATCAATCCCATCAAATTCCTTCTGGAAAAAACTGTTCTAACTGATCGTTTAGGTCGTTGGCAGAGCTTCCTTTCCCAGTTTGATATCACCTATGTCCCCCAGAAGGCGATTAAGGGCTATGCCATTGCCAAACATCTAGCCCATCATCCTATACCCCTCTTTGACCCGGTCCAATCGGAGCTCCCAGATGACGAACTAATGTTGATCCGATCTTCCCACCATTGGACATTATATTTTGACGGGGCTCTGAATTCACACGGTAAGGGAATAGGAATCGTCCTTCTATCACCCGAGGGTATCACCATTCCACAGGCATTTCAGCTTGACTTCCCAGCAACCAACAATATAGCTGAATATAAAGCCTTGCTGGCCGGGCTGGAGGCCGCTCATTTCTATGGTGCCACGGAATTAAGGGTGATAGGTGATAGCCAACTAATTCTTCGCCAAGTCCTAACCAAATACCGAACTTCTCATCCAAACCTCAAACCTTACCAAGAACTCACCTCTTGCTACATCAAACTCTTTTCCAAACTCACTTTTGTCCATGTTCCTCGAGCTCAGAACATCCTTGCTGATGCCCTAGCCTCCTTAGCTTCATCTCTATCAATCCCGCTAGGTAGACAGGTGCGGACTATTCATGTCCGTAGAAGGTCGATGCCAGCGATTAAGGATGGGCGATTTCTGAAGATCAAGGAGAGATTTGGCAGGAAGGAATATCTAGAGCAGAGAGAGGAAATTTCTCTAATCGAGTTGGAAGAGTTAGATGAGGATGAGAGGCCTTGGTTTGATGAGATCGCAAGGTATTGTGAAGATCAGACATATCCACCTGGATCAAATGCAAAAGAAAAGAAGGCCATCATGAGAGTATCCCAGAGGTATACCATCCTAGGAGGGGTGCTCTACAAGAGGAGCCTGAGCGGAATTTTATTGAGATGCGTTGATGAAGAAGAGGCAAAATTGGTGCTTAAGGAAGCACATTCTGGGGTCTGTGGGGGCCATGTCAATGCTCAAGCTCTTGCCAAGAAAATCATCAGGCAGGGGTATTATTGGCCAACCCTAGAAGAGGATTGCTCCATCTTTGTCCGGCACTGTCATTCTTGCCAACTTCATGCCAACAAGATCCATTCTCCCACATCTTCCCTTCATCCGATTCACGCCCCGTGGGCCTTCGCCATGTGGGCTTTCGATATCATTGGCCCTCTAAGTGATCTTAACTCTGAAATCCGTTCCAAATCATTCATCCTGATGGCAACAGAGTACTTCACCAAGTGGGCAGAAGCGGAAGCGTTCGTGGAGATCAAGGCATCAACACTGTGCTCCTTCATCAAACGCAACATCATCGCCAGGTTCGGGATACCCAGCGACATCGTCACCGACAACGGATCGCAATTTCTCTCTCAAGATCTGCGTGATCTTTGCAACAGGTACCGCATTGCATTGCATCATTCATCTCCTTATTACCCGCAAGGCAATGGTCAAGCAGAAGCCACCAACAAAACTTTGATCAAAATCATCAAGAAAACCTGTAAGTCTAGCAAGTTCGCAGACTGGCCAGATAAGCTTGTAGATGCCCTATGGGCTTATGGTACTTCTGTACGGACCCCCACTGGTCAAACCCCGTATGCTCTCGCATATGGGATGGAAGCAGTGATCCCGTACGAAGTACTCCTTCCATCACTCCGAGTTCAACTCGATAGGGACATCCCTGTCGATGAGAGGCGAGAATCTCTCCTTGCACAACTTGAACTCCTAGATGAAAGAAGGTTGGCCGCTTCCGAGCATGCCCGGACTTATCAGAACATATTGAAAAGGTTTTATCAAAAGAGGGTGGTAGAGAGAAAGTTCAAAATCGGTGAGATGGTAGTAAAACGTATATTCGTTAAGCCGGGTGGTCCCCGCTCCAAGTTGCAACCTAACTGGGAAGGGCCTTTTGTTATAACTGAAAAATATCTAGGCAATGCATATGAGCTAACCAACGCCGATGGAGAAAAATTGAACCATCCATGGAACGGCGTTTACCTCAAAAAATATTTTCCTTAGAAGAAAAAATATGGAGCATTTCTAGTATGATATTAAGTCATCGATCCAAGGGTGTTAGCTAGAAGTCAAGGGTAGACATCACCTTGCACACACAACACCTCCCGATCCCAGAATCTAGATAGCCCAACACTCGAGAAAGGCAAGGCAGAACCCTGAAGGCGGAAAGGAAACCTTACCCTATTCTCTTCTATTCGGTCCGAAATAGGTGAAGGGGACTAGAGGAGGATAGTATCGAAAATGCCCGCTGCCTTAGTAGGAGGCCGTCTCATAGGGTGCAAAAGGGTGCCAAAAGATGGGCAATGAACCCCACAGGTTTAAACAAATATGGGCCTGTCTGAATGAGTACCCGGAAGAATAGAAAATGACGAAAAGGCACCAAAAGATGGGCAATGACCCCATAGGTCAAAGACTTGTCTAAGTAAGTGCCACATGTAGAAAAGACCTGAAGAGGCCGAACCCCAACGGGCAATTTGGGTATGAGTAGAGAAACCCTCCTCAATACCCCCAAATCCTATCAAAGACTTCCTCTATTATTCTTCCATCTTAAAACCCCTAGGGTAGGGTAAACTGTCCAAACTCAGGGGGAATCCAAACCGATCAAGAGAAGAGGGCAAGAAAGATTCTAGGTAGGGAACCTTATTCACACGTGGTGCTTATTGCTTGAATCTTGATCAACACTCAAAGATCGATGAATGGTCTCAATACTGGCACATTCTCCACAAAAATCCAAAAAAATCGAATATTTTCAAAAATCCAAAAAAAATGAATATTTTCAAAAATCCAAAAAAATCAATATCTTCAAAATTTTAAAAAAAAATGAATATTTTCAAAAAAATCCAAAAAAAAAGTTGAATATTTTCTAAAAAAAAAATTGCATCATTTAGCTTGGCATAACCTTGATTTTTGCCTTTGCTAGCATTCATGTTTATTCTTATGTCTTGCATGTTTCATTTCTGCATCGCATATTTATCTTGATTATCACCCCATTAAGAGGGCTCCTCCCTTTGACCTAAGTCAAAGTTGGCCGTAATAGGCAAAGGGATGAGTCGTTGTGAAGATCTGATCCTCTTTTATCAAGTGTTTTCAGGGACTTTAAAATAAGAGGAGAAGGTTCTCTCAATGACAGGTAAGTTCTCTTAACCATTTCATTTCGGTCATTTAGGTTATTACACCTTGTTAAGAAGGCTCCTCTCTTTGACCTAAGTCAAGGCTGACAACAATAGGCAAAGAGATGAGCCATGGTGAAGATTTAATCCCCTTTTATCAAGTGTTTCAGGATTCTAAGATCAAGAAGGGAGTAACTCTCACCATAACAGGTAAGCTCTCTTAACTTTTCCTTGCTCATCTTGTTAGTCATTTTGTTTATGTTACCTTGTTAATAAGGCTACCCCCCTTGACATATAAGCAAGGCAAGACAACAATAGGCAAGGGGGTAAGCCATAGAGCAGATTTAACCCCTCTATTAAGTATTTCAGGAAAGAAACACAAGTCAAGGAGGGGCAATCTTGCCAATAGGAATTGCTCACAGAAGCGGAAGAATCGACATGGGAAACCCCCATAACTTGCCGACTAGCATATATGTCGCTAGTTGTGTGTTATTATCTTATGCATTATTTGTTGAAGACCATGAGCACAGAGAAGACTTGACCCGAGATCCCCTTCATCAAAATCTACGACGGTCGGGTCATCTCTAATGCTCACGGATAAGCCAAAGTTGTGCTGTGAGGGACGATAGTTCCCGAATGGGTATCTTGACCTCATAGACAATCTATATCTTCAACTATTTGTTATACAAGTTTTGTTTTGTTTTCTTGAGCCCAACATGCATCATGTAGAATTAATTGCATTACATTTTGTTTTGTCATTGCATACATCATTTCCTAAACTTCACCTTCTCACTCTCTCGATCATTCTAAATCCCACCATGTCGTTCTAATCCCACCATGATCTCTAGTCCCACCAACCTTTCTAATATCCCACCGTGTCTATTAATCCCACCGTGTTCGGTAACCACTTTGTGCTCTCAAATCTTTCTTTTCTTTTCACCACTGTGGCCATTGCAACTTCTTTTGCTACTCATCCCACCGTGGCAGCCATTTCGTCCCGCCAAGGACCTTATATTTGATCAGAACTTGCACCGTCATTATCTTCACGGTCTATGCTTAAACATTTGCCTTTCAGAATCTGAGATCATTCTATTCCGAATCAAATCTTGTCTCTTGGAAGACTTAAATGAATCTAAGAGCCTGAATGTGCTCGATTGATATTCTTTTACTTTTTTAAAAACAAATCTCTTTTTAAACTTCAGCCCATCACAGTACAGGAACACTGCAAAGATCGCGTTACCGGCTGATGATGAACCTACGAACCCATGTTTCGGGGACTCCCCACCGCGTTGGGGGTTGGCTATTCTTCTCTCGTGCCAATGGCTCATCTTTTACCAATCGAACATAGGAAGACTTGATGAAACATGGCGGTTAACCAGGAGACTTGAGGAGATTCGTATTGCCGAATTTGGTCGTTGAGCGTGTCTATATCTACACCTTGATGCCACCTTTTCTGTCCATCGCCATTTCACTCCACTACATTTCACTACGATCCATCTCGCTTCGCTACGCTTTCTCTACATTTCACTTCGCTCCGCTACATGCCATTACCTTGCAAAGCCGACATCAAGGCGAGGCAAGTTGTAGACACGCCAAATTGGCCTAATTCGGAGCCCAAGACTCTTATTCCATAGGCGATATCTTTTATCTGACCGTTATCTGATCTGGATTACCTCGTGGAGATGAGCTAAGGACATGGGTGGAGCCCCTCGCAAGTTGAGAATGGACCAATGATTTCCGGAATATTGCCGAAACCTCCAAGCGAGAGCCGATAGTGAACCATAAAAACACGAAGCCTGCTCGATGACTGACCTTGAATGGTCCATAATTGAAGGTCTCGGGAGTCCCGCATGTGTTCCGTAACATTCTGGGTTTCCGAGAAGTCATTTCGGTAGGCGTCGGTCAATGACGGCTTTCGTTACGGCTTTTTCGATCTGTGCTGACACGGCTATCCCGGACCACATGTTAGGCCTTTCCGGTCATCACCGGGTCTTTTAAGGTCATCCGGGTCGATTCTAGCCGAATATTTTCATCAACCGAAGCCATATGGTCATTTCGGTCAATTTTAGGGTTTCGCGGCTTTTACGGCTTTCGATTCACGTTTACTGGGTTAGTCTCATATTTTTCGATGTTTTCGGGTTTTCCGGTCATACCGGAATTGTTCGGTCATCATTTTAAGTCATCCTGAGTTGACCCGAGAATTATCGACCGGAACCGTGCTCTTTCGGATCTTCGCCCCAGGTTTCAGCTTTCCGCGAGAGGGTAAACCGGTAGAAAACCCCGTGCGAACATATCGGGAGTCATGCCGGCTGGTTTACCGACTTGAGGAAGTGTGGTTGGAGGCCCTCTTTCCAACGCGACAAACGGGAGCCAAATCGGACATCCCGTTTGCAAGATACGGCTCGCGGAACACGCGCGTAGGAGAGAGAGTGTACTGTGCCCCCGCCCCCTTTGAAAGAGGAGGGCGCGCCTTGCGCGCCCTCAACCCGGGGGCGCACCCTGCGCGCCCTCAAACCGGGGACGCGCCCTGCGCGCCCCCGGTCCCTTTGAAAGGCGGGGGCGCGGTCAATTTCTTTAAATCGGAAATTGCCCCGATTAGCACCTTCTAAACCGGATTTTTGGAAGGTTTCCACAGAGGATTTTCGATTATTTGTACCGCGCCCCCAGTTCGGGGGCGCGTTACGTATATCAAGTCATTTTTTAGCAATTTCCGGAAGTTTCCGTCGATTTTTAGCAGTGAGACGCGTAACGCGCCCCCGCTTCCTTTGAAACAGGGGGGCGCGCAGACCGCGCCCCCGAACTGGGGGCGCGCCCTGCACGCCCTTGGTTTGAGGGCGCGCCCTGCGCGCCCTCGTCTCCTTTGAAAAGCGGGGGCGCGTTAGGTCCAGTTTCCAAATTTTGCACCGGCTCCCTTCTCCTATAAATTGATGGTCATTCTCAACGACCCAAGGAGAATTCCCGGTGCCTAGCTCATCCAGAGGTCGTCCAAGCTCTTCTCCAAAGCCGTCCCAACATCCAAAGGCGATCCAAAGTCAAGAAATCGATCCCGAGGTGAAGGAGAAGGCTCGATCCGGGCGTTCTGCATCAACCATCTTCATCGACTTCTGCAAAAAATTTGAGGCATCTTCTGCAAAAGTATTCAACATAGAAGGCAATCCTTTCTTCGTCCTCTTTCATCTCCAACTGACTGCACTCAATTCCGACTTGCCGTTTGTTCGTGGCGATTGCTACATTGAGGGCGCGCACCCAGGTTCTGTTTTCCACATCCGCCCAATTTCATAATTTTTACTGACTTCTAAAGGAGGATTTAGGTAAAGTCATCAACATAGTAACTCTCCCTCTCTGAGTCCTCTGTCTACTCCAATAAACGGCACTCAATTCTGACATTGGGGTCATCCGTAGCATTCTCTGCACCAAAGTCGCGCCAGAAGGGTACCAAGCTACCCGAACTGGCTGTCTTCAACCAACTCGGCTTCAACTCAAGCCAATCCATTCCATAAGCTTTCTCAACTCATTTAACCCAGTTCATTTACTATTTTAAAGCATATTTCAGTTCATTTACATCATTTTTACATAATCAAAAACACAAAAAAAGGGTTAGGACTCACCCCAATCCAGTGAGTTCGATTCCAATTGCTTCTTTCTCATCTTCCCACCACAGTTACCACACTTCTCATAGTTCTAATTATTTTCTTCACTTGGTTTATTATTCTAGTTGCACAGGTTGAACAAGCTAGCATTGATTGGAGACTCTTCTTCATCGGCCGGCTGAAGAAGAAGAAGGTTGAACTCACATCCCTTTCTCCCACGCTAAGGTACATGGTCATATTCAATTTCTTTTATTTGTCAATTCCATAAAGCGGAGCCCGCGGCTCCTGGCGACCACCTTTCATTTATGTTTTAATTTCATCTCCTCCTCACTCTCCTCCCACATGACCCGAACCATCTTCGGTGCTCGAGCGACACCGTGAGATGAATGTTCGGGGATCAATGTGAGTGTGGGACCGAGGTGAGGAGTCTTTACCGCTTTCCGAGTGTTTTATGATTCACTCCCTTTTTCTCCTATTCCATCTTTCACCTTCTTTTCTTGAGGTGCCGATCCAGAACCCATTTTCGGAGTCGACACTGCTCTGGCAGAGGAACCAATCAATCCAATCATTCCTGCTCCTACTACGGAAGATGATTTAGTCACTTTAGCCCTTCATGCTCCAGCCATGGTAGAGGAACTAGTCACTCTGATCATCCATGTTCCTACCATGGTAGACGATTTAGTCACTATGACCCTTCGTGCTCCTGCTCTGGCAGAGGAATCAATCACTCCAACCATTTTTGCTCCTACCATGGCAGAGGAATCAGCTTCTCATCATGTCATTGCTATATCATAGGATCAAAGTCAGCTAGTAGGGGAGATTAAACCAAACCCTTCTACCTTTTTAGAATTTCCTAGACTAGGCATGCCCTCTTCCATAGAACATCCTGAGGAGAAGCATACTGTAGGGAGCTTAAATGAAGGAATCATATACTTGGTTAATTGTCAATCCAATGAAGGACTAGAAAAGGATTTATCAGGGATTGATCAACTTTGTCCCACATGACCCGAATTGTCTCTCTGGTGCTCAAGCGATGCCGAGAGATGAATGTTCGGGGATCAACGTGAGTGTGGTACCGAGGTGAGGATTTTATCATTTTTCCAAGTTATTTCTGACTCCACTCCCTTTTCTCTCTTCTCTTCTCACCTTTCTGAGGTGCTGATCCAAAACCCAATTTTGGAGTCAACAGCTGCTATTGAGGCTAAGTTGATGGACATTGTCATTGCTCTGTCTTGCCTTCATTACATGTATGCATTACCCTATCTGGCCCCAATCAATGCTGCCTTGGTTATTGAGATCATGGATGTAATCTTTGAATTGAAAACACACTTCAATAGTGTGACCAGGGTATTGGTGATAAGTGCAGTATCGAGACATATTTGTGTTCACTAGCCAAACCTCTCTTTCCTTGGGCAATTCCAACTATTTCTCTGCTATTAGTACATTGAAGATGTCAAAGAGTAATGTAATTGCGGGTAGTTCTCTCTCCTAGGACCTCCCCTTCGTGGTGCTTGATTGGGTGGTAGCGGTGCCCTATTGTAGGTAGGTTGACGAGGTTGCTAGGGTTGAAATACTGGCTAAGGGGGTTGTTATGATTGTTGTGGCCTAACTTGCACTTGTTGTTGAGGGGGGTGGTAAGATGGGTTTTGTGGTGGGTTTCTATATTGGTTTTGGTAGTTCACTCCGTGGTTTTCAACAATGTTCACAGCTTCATTGTAAACTACTCCCTCAGTTGTAGGTTTAGCTGGTGCAGAAGTAGTTTTCTTGTTGTTCAGGCACTATCATAAAGTTCGTTCATGGTGGTAGGACGGTGAATGATCAAGATATTCTTTAAAGTTGGTGTAGTGTTTCCAATGAGCATCTTTACCTGTTCTCTTTCTGAAATGACATATGTTAGTTTCTCTACCATTCCTCTCCACCAGTCAGCAAACTTTATGAAGTCATTCTCGAACTTCATCTTCTCAGCAATCAGATCTGTAATTGAGCATAATGGTGCCACCCGGTCTTTGTACCTATGTACGAACTTGGTCTTGGCAATGTTGAAGTCTCCTGCCTCAAAGGGATCAAGAGAATGGAACCACTCCAATGTAGACCCTTCTAGTGATCGGCAGAACAAGAAAGCAAGGACCCTACAATCATTCTTCCAAAATGAAGACTCTAGAGAAAATCTTTAAGATGTAGAAAAGGATTGTCGGTACCATTGTAACGACGATAAACTGGCAATTCAGAAGGTGGCAGGTGAAGAACTAGCAAAGAAGTGCTAGAAACCTCAGGAGTTGACTTCGAATCCAATCGACTCTCAGCTCTTCATAATGTTTATTCATTTGGGTGAGTAGATCCATGATTGCCTGTGGTTTACTAGTGCAGGTATGTGGTTAGGTGTTTGATTCTGGAATGGAAGACAAGAAGAATGAACATGATGGGCAAATGGATCAACAAAGTTGGCATAAGGTGGCTGGACAAATGATGGTTGAACTATAGATGGTTGAACCAAGGATGGTTGAACAAGTGGTGGTTGAACCATGAAATGAGGGGGTGAGGCAACCCGATTAGCATGATCAGAGGTTTTTCCCTTTACCAAGAATTGTATGTGTGAGAAAGTTTCTAGGTCAGTATAAAGAGATAACTCTCTAAAAAGTTCAACATCTCGTGGAGAAGATGGTTGAGGGACCTCTTGTGCTTCTGACTCAAATAAGAGATTGACATGACCATCTGATTGAATTGAAAGTAATTGTTGATGACCCATCTTGCTCTCTTGATGTTCAACATGTTCAACCATTCCAACGTGTCTTCCAAACCTTAATTTACATTGCCACCCTATCAATCTTCAAAAAGATGGTAAAACAAGTTGAAAAAACAAACAAAGAAATTTTTTTTTAAAATTTTTACTATTTTGTAGATTTTGGAGTTTTTAATTTTTGTTAGACAAACAAGTGATGCAAAGACTTGAAAACAAGATTACACAATATTTATTGATTAATCCTTAGGTTTATGGATTTGTTAAGAATTGTTCTCTCAACAAATGGGTTAGGATCCTAACTCCAATCTCCAATGACCTATGGTTCACACAATCTCACCACGCATGGGTAACATGGGATACTTCAAGTTTTGGGGAGTGGTACAACTAACCCGATTGTGAAGAGGAATACTCCACGTATGGGGAATTACGGAGATCTTGATAAAAGTCAACCAAATCAACCAGGAAGAATATCCCAAAAGTGAGGGTTAGAATGCTCCAAGAGGGTGTTTTGGATGGGAGGGGTATATGGGGGAGTGAGCTCCCGCCTCAAAAAAATGTAAAAAAAAAGGTAGAGAGAAGGAATACAATGCAATCAAGTGATTCGTGATAAGAAAAGCATGAACTTAAATAAACAAGCAAGCACACAAGACAAGCAATTAGAAACTAGAAACTAGACCTTGTTTCTCACAGGAGACAAATGGAAGTGGTGAAAAAGCGATAGAAGAGGGGAGGGTTCAGATATGATAGCCTAACAAAAAAGGTGGTCCACGCGGGGACCAATGTAAGAATAAGTTGTTTCATGTGAGAAATGGGGTAAAGAGAGTAAAGGTGATTCACACGGGAACCAGTTTTGGGTAGAAAACGGGTGGTTCATGCGGGAACTGGTTTTAATGATTAAAAGAGAGCCACGTGAGGTCAATAAGGATCTGATCCACATGGGGATAGATCTAAAGAAATAGGTTTGGTTCACGTGGGAACCAGAGTAAACAAAGAAATTGGTTCACTTGGGAACCCGTTTGAAGTAGAAAAGGGTGGTTCGCATGGGAACCGGTTTAAATGGCAATTGAAAATAAAAGAGGGTCATGCGGTGATCAAATTTGAGAGTGGGATAACATTAAATTAAAGAAACAAATCTGATTTAAAAAGTTGAAAATAAATTTTGGTTCACGTGGGAACCGATTTTGTAGAAGAGAGTTGGTTCGTGCAGGAACCAATTTTAAAAGCAAAAAGTGGGTTCACACAGGAACCGGCTGAAATAAAATGGAAAAAATTAAATGAAATACTTGGCACTTCATATATGATGAAGGAAGGTAAATCAGAAATTTTGAGATTAATCAAATTAGGGTAGGTGAAAAGAAAGGAAGGTTCACGTGGGAACCGGTTTAGAACTAGAACTAGTTATAAAGAAACACTAAGCACCCACAGTTAAAGACATTGCTTGTCTCACCATGGTCACCAAAAAGCTGTCGACTGCGAAAATGGGTTTCTCGTTATCTGGATTACTACCTCAAGAGGGGATGTGAAAGATAGGAAGGAAAATACGGAAAAGAACTCTCACCTCAGTTCCACACTCATTTATCCTTAAACTTTTATATCTCGCCATCACTTGATCATCGAAGAGATGGTTCAGGTCATGTGGGAGGAGAGTGAGGAAGAAGAACTTAAGACATGATGTGGTCGCCAGGAACCACGGGCTCCACTTCATGCAATGGAAATAAGAAAATGACTATGTTTGTACCTTAGTTGGAAGAGTGTGGGTTAAAGCTTCTCCTTCTTTGGCCAGTCGACGAAGAAGAGTCCTCAACTCATGGGTGCTTGGTTTCTTGTGCAACTAGATAATAAAAAAAATGAAAAGACAATTATAACTAAACAAAGTGAAGTATATGCAAAGAACATAACATGAAACAAACAATTGAAAGGTGACTGACCAGATTCGGGTTACTTTTAAACCCTCTTTATTTATTTTCAAATTAACAGATTAAAAGTAATGCAAAAAATGTAAAAAAAATAATGGATATATGAAGAAGTATAAAATAAAGAAACATAAAGCTAAGCCCAATTGGGGAAGATAAGGACAAATCTAGCTTATCAAAAAAGCCGAACAACAACCAAGATCTACCAGTGCGACTTTGCTTCAGAGCTCACAACAACTAGCACTAACCTCAGAATTGTGTACCATCGATTGAAAATAAAAGAAGACTCAGAGAGGAAGAAAATTTCTTTTTAGATCTCACACAGCAGACATCCACACGCTTCTGTATAAGTCAAAGAAGAGAGACCTAGCTAGACATATGTGGACTACCTCCTTCTTTCCTGAACCAAAATTTATCTCTCTAAACACTTGAAATTCTCTCTCTAAAAATCACCAAAATGATGCAGGAGAGAGCTTGGATATCTTAAGCTACCTGGGGGATTGTGAAAAGTTCTCTATAATGACCAGAATCAGAGTTAACTCATAGAAGAATACAGGCGCGATCCATCCTAAAAAACAGAGGCAATGTGCCCTAGTCTAACGGCGCATGGAAATTCCTCAATAAATCCAAAAAAATTTATCAAACCATGATATTTGAACTGAGATAAGAACAAAATATGAAAGTAGTTACTACGTCCTTTGGGTTGGGGGAATGTGCCCTCCTTTGGGGACACATGGGCCCATGCTCCACCTTGGGGCGCATTGCGATGTGTCCCCAAGCCAAGGCACATTGTACTATTTCTGCGCGGTTGTGCTCCAGAAGCCATTGCAGACACTCTCGAACTCAAAATTCAATATTGTTTGTTGCATTGAAAAGATAACAGGCCGAGGAAAGCTTCATTCACTAAACTCTCCAAATCTTCATAATTTATTCAAAAAATTAGAACAATCAATGGAAGATCCAACATTGATTGAAATGATTCCGACAACCAACTGGAAAGACACGGCATGAAACAAAACATGTCTGGAATGAGAATCTGACCATAACCTTCAATGCATGATCATTAGGCTTTGGTTATCTAGCCAATTTTTGTGCTTATGCTATTTGCGGGTGGCTTTTGTTCAAAAATTATGGCTTTGTTCGGAAAACTCTAAAAAACATCCAATTCCACTCGACAAATCTCCAAACCACCAATATAAGACCCAACATCATCTTCCAATCAATTACACATGTTACTTTATAAATATAAGTTTTATGCTCTGAATTAGATAGATTTGGCCTGTCTACAGTAGGGTCTATTTATTGAGGTAAAAATGCACAAAAATCATGAAAATTTTAAAAAATACCATAATGTTCCATAAATTGAGCTGATTACAACACCATTGAAAGAAAGTCAAATGGATCCCTGAATTGCTCATAAAAATTCATTTAAAAATGCTTGTTTAAGTTCTAAGAAAAATCCTTTTTTTGCCGCAAAATTTCGCGAATCATGTTGTAAAATAGTTGTTATTACCAAGCATCATTTTGTTCATACACTAACAATTGTGTAGGCACAAAGTAAAAATTTTGTGAAATTTTATTCCAAAATTGACATAAAAAATTATTTTTTTCATAAATGACCAAAAAATTATTTAACAATCAAGGAAAGAAAAGGGTAATAAAAGGATAATCAGGTAAAATGAAGTTGCAGCTGAGAAAGATAGTGATGTTGATCATCTAGGCTCTCCTTGGAAAGTGTGCCCGGATGCCACAGTCGGCTGGTACTCCACAAGGCAATGGTTGTTCTAGCTTCTTCTAGTCATTTGTACCAAGCTTCCTATCCTTGATATGATTCAAGTGCGACAGCATTGGTAGTTCATGGCAAGGTAAACCGATATGAGAATGACACATATATGGATTGCACATAACAAAAGTTGATCCAATAACCAGTCAAAGGTGCATGCCAGGAGCAAAACAAATCTAAACATCTCTCTGTAGCATATTAACTAGACTGTGCACAAAGCCTAAATGATCCAAGGAAGCAAGATAAGCACACTAATCTGTTCATTTCTTCAGTGAAGCACATTTATTATAAAATTTGTCAGAAAAGTCGAGAGCCACAGCATATGGGTACAAAGGACTGTGCTGAAAAATCTAAGAAGTGGTAGTTGCAACGCCCATCAGATCAAACATGAAGTGAAGATCTGCCCAACAAGCAAACACAAGAGCACTGCCAAACACAAGATGTCCCACACAAGAAGAAGTCGAGCCACAGAAAGGAAACCAAGCACTGAAGGACCAAGCCGCTTGCCTCACTAGATTTCATGAATACTGGAAAGCTGACCCTGCTCCAGAATGCCATCTTCTGTGGGAAATAAGAACACGACAGCCAAGCAAGTAGCATAACCCTTGGAGCCATGAAGAAGCTGTGTCTCGTCAACGCTGCGAGAAGACAAAGTGGTGATGGTCCAAGCCACCAGTTTTTGAAGATTAATCCATTTACAAGCAATAAGGGAGCCAATTTGCTCAGCCCCAACAAAATCCTGCAATAACTCAAGGCAAGACACTAATCTAGGCGGAACAAACATGTTCACAGCCTCACCATTTCTAGTTCATGGTAGTCCAAGAAATAACTCTACCTTCTCTTGCAAGATGGTGCATTCAAAAGAGTTGAAGACAAAGGTGTGTGTATCAGGATGCCACAGCTGATCAAAGCACCCATCAGCTTGAACTCTAGATGATATTCTGTATAGTGCTTTGCATGTATCAGAAGACCAGTCATGCCCCAACCACTTAGGATTGACCTCATTGATAGATGGAAAACTCCAAGCAGATCTTTGAACTAGGCATATGAATAGAACTGTCGAGGACCTGGGAAAAGAGGGTAACTCTACAAAAGACAATCAGAAAGGCTATCAAGTATCTACATCTTTGAAAAGGAAGAAAAGAAACAAAAATCATGTGGCCTAGGGTAGGGCACATGTGCCCTTATCTGGGGGTGCATGCCCACTCAGGGGCGCATGAGCACATGCCCCCGATCGGGGGCACATGGACCCAAAATTTTGATTTTTTTTTAAAAATTCTAAAAAATTCAGAATGAATAAAAATGAAGTTTTTTACTAGATTTGCTAAAATCTTCTCCCTTACATGCCTTGGGATGCTATAAATCACTCTTTCAAGATTAGAACACATCTTCTTTGAAGTTAGAGACATCTAGATAAGGATAAGATCAATTTTGATGCCAAGGGGGTTTTTATATAAGAAAGAATTGGCCCAATTTTGAGCCAAATTTGAATATGACCATTTGCCCTGAGGGCTAGGACATGCTCCTGATCGGGGGCACATGGACCAAAAAATTTTAAAAATTCTAAAAAATTTCAAAAAAATATAAATTATTCCAAATGTTGAAAATGACTTTTTTTACTAAAGGAACCACCATCAAAAATATTGTTTTGATCTTCAAATGATGGTTACAATAGTAAAAACTTCAATTGTCCATTTCAAGAAAAATATGCTTCATATAATAAATTTGTTTGTTGGGTACTAATCAGAAGTGTGTAGGTAACATTTTTAGTCCACAAGTGAATTGGTGAGATTGGTGTTCCTGAAGTAACATCTTGCCAGTCTTGTGGTGAGAGAATGTTATCATGGTGTTGTATTCTATTAGGAGGCAAGATGTGGATAGACTGGTGATGCTGGTGAATCAGGTGGTCCAAGAATGATAGACTATTTTAGTACCACCACCTAAATACTTTACTTAGACAACAATTATGAAGCCTGAAATATATGACCTCACGTTTCAAATGCAATTGCAAGATTTCATCATCAGCTTCACATCATTATCATCATTTTTATCATCAACATTCCATTCTGTGCTTCACATCATTTTTGTCACCATTTTTCATTTAGTTAATTTAGGTTCATTAATATGTATTTTATGCATTGATTTTGAAGACCTTGAGGGTGAACATAACTGAGCCCGAGATCTCCTTCAAAAAAATCTACGATGGCTTAATCATTTCATCACACTCACAGATAGGCCAAAATTGAACATTGAAGGAATAAATGATAGTTCCTAATCGGGTCTCCTGACCTCCAATGTAAAATCTATATATTCAACTATTTTATACATAAATTTTTATTTTTTTAATCTCAAATAGCATCATATAAGAATCATTGCATAGCATCCACCTTTTCTTCACAGACAACCTCTAGGTCCCTATTAGATCCCCCCTCTCTGTTTTGTTCTCTCTGTGTCTCATCATATCCCCTATTCCGCTGGAGAATCATTGTCTTCTTCTTTTCAATCATCGTGATGATGTTATCTCATCGCCCCCTTTTCTTCTTTTCGGTCATCGTAATGATGTTATCTCATCACCTCCATTTCTTCTCTTCCATCATCGTAATGATGTTAACTCATCACCTCCTTTTCTTATTTTCTATTCTTGTGAAGATGTTATCTCATCACCTCCTTTTCTTATTTTTCACCATCGTGATGACGTTATCTCATCACCTTCTTTTCTTCTTTTCTGACATCTTGATGATGTTATCTCATCACCTCCTTTACTTCCTTTCTAGCATCATGAGGATATTATCTCATTACCACCTTTTCTTATTTTTCAACATCGTGACGATGTCCTCCCATTACCTCCTTTTCATCTTTTTTGTCATTGTGATGATGTTTTTCATCATCCCTTCTTCATTTATTTTCAACACTGACGTGATGATGTTTTTCAACATCTCTTCTTCATTTATTTTGACCATTGTGGTGATGATGCCACATCAATCTCTTTTTCATCCTTTTCACCATTATTGGCAATGTTATCTCACAGTCTGTTTATCCCACTGTGGCAATTGTCACACCATTGTTTCTTCTATCCTATCATAACAATGTCGGTCCCACCATTATCTTTTGATCCCACCATGACTTGATTTTTTTGTGTATTTTGTCATTTTTTGAATGATTGGGTTTTCTGCCGAAGCATGATTCACTATTTTTACAATACCCAAGCAAACTTTTATTGTGCTTAATGCAAGCAAGCCCTTCTAGAAGGTTATTCCACTCAGAATCAAACTAAGTATTTTGGTGAAACTTGAATGAACTTGAGATTCCAAATATGGTTGATTGGTATTCTTCTTGTTTTCAAATCAAATTTTCTTTTAAGCTTTAGTCCATCATATAAGAACACTGCAAATTCGGGTACTCCTCACCGTACTGAGGGTTGACTACTCCTTTCTTTTTATTTTCATCTTTATCTTTCATGCCAATGGCATGTCTTTTACCAATCAATTATACGATGTTTTGATAAAACCTCAAAACAATCTAGAATATTCAGCAAGAATCATTTTCCTAAATCAGGTTGATAAGCATGTCTCTATACATCTTGATGTCACATTTTCAGTTTATCACCATTTGATTCCACTACATTCATCTATGCTCACTTACAATTCATTACAGTTCACTTCGAATCACTTTACTTCATTACATGCTATTTCCTTACAAAGCCAGTGAGACAAGTTGTAGACATGCCAAATTTGCCTAATTTAGAGCATAAAACTCATGTTTTATAGGTAACATGCATGATTGATATGAAGATAATGTTAGGTCCTTTATTTTTTATTTGCAGCCTTGCTAAATGAAGTTAGATGTTTTCTAGAGTTTTCCAAACAATGCCATAATTTTCGAGTGAAAGCTACACGTAAATTGAGTAAACACATAAATCAGCCAGATGACCAAAGCCTAATGATCATGCATTGAAGGTTATGGTCAGATTCTTGTTTTGAACATGTTTTGTTTCATGCCGTGTCTTTCCAGTTGGCTATCATAATCATTTCAACTAGTGTTGGATCTTCCATTCATTGTCCTAATTTTGGATGAAATTCTAAGGTTTTGGAATGTGTAGTGACTAATTAGTTACTATATAAAGCTTTGTCAACCTAATTCCAATGCAACAAATGGCATCAAATTCGGAGTTCGGGAGTGTTCTCATTGGCTTCCCGAACACAAGTGCACAAAAGTAGTACAATGTGCCCTGGCTCAGGGACACATCCCCACCCCCACCCCAAATCGAGGGTGTCGACTCCAGAAACGAGTTTCGGATCGGCACCTCAAGAGAAGGTGAAAGATGGAATAGGGGAAAAGGGGGAGTGAATCAAAAGACACTCGGAAAGAGGTAAAAATTCCTCACCTCAGTCCCACACTCACATTGATCCCCTAACTTTCATCTCACGGCGTCGCTCGAGCACCAGAGATGATTCAAGTCATGTGGGAGGAGAGTGAGGAATTGAATAACTTAAAACATGATAAGAAGGTGGTCACTAGGAGCCGCGGGCTTCGCTTTATGTATTGAAAATAGAAAGAAGTTGATTTGACCGTGTGTACCTTAGCGTGGGAGACTGGGATGTGGGTTCAACCTTCTTCTTCTTCGGCCGGCCGATGAAGAAGAGTCCAACCGATGCTAGCTTGATCAACCTGTGCAACTAGAACAATAAACCAAGTAAAGAAGCCGATTAGAACTATGGAAAGTGTAGAAACTATAGAAGAAGAGATGAAACAAAGAAGCAATTGGAATCGAACTCACCGGATTGGGGCGAGCCCTAACCCCCTTTTTTGTGTTTTTGGTTATGTAAAATGATGCAAATGAACTAAAATATGCTATAACAATTAAATGAACTGAGTTAAGAGAAACTTATAGAATGAAACGGCTTGAGTTGAAGCCGAGATGAGTAAAACAAGCCGGTTCGGGTAGCTTTGCACCCTCCTGGTGCGACTTTGGTGCAGAGAATGCTACACATGACCCCGATGTCAGAATCGAGTACCGTTTGTTGGAGTAGATAGAAGACTTGGAGAGGAAGAGTTCCTATGTTGATGATTCTCCGAAATACTCCTGTAGAAGTTTGTAAAAATTCTGAAAATGGGAGGATATAGAAAACAGAACCTAAATGCGTGCCCTCAGTGCAGCAATCACCACGAACAAACGGCAAGTTGGAATTGAGTGCCGTCAGTTGGATATGAAAGAGGATGAAAAGAGAAACAACTTCTATGTTGAAGACTTTTGCATCAGGAGTCACATATTTTTTGCAGAAGTCGATGAATTTTGTTGATGCAGAACGCCCGGATTGAGCCTTCTCCTTCACTTCGGGATCGATCTCGCGACATCGGATCGGCTTTGGACGTTGGGACAGCCTTGGGAGAGAGCTTGGATGACCTAAAGACGAGCTAGGCAAGGAGGATTAACCTTGGGTCGTTGAGAATGGCCCTCAATTTATAGGGGAAGGAAGCCGGTGCAAAAAATAGAAACTGGACCTACAGCGCCCCCGCTTTTCAAAGGGGACAAGGGCGTGCAGGGCGTGCCCTCACTTCGGGGGCGCGGTCTGTGCGGGGCGCGGTATGCGTCTCACTACTAAAATTCGCCGGAAACTTCCATAAATTGCTAAAAATCGACATGACATACGTAACGCGCCTTCAAACCGGGGGCACGATACAAATAATCGAAAATCATCGCCGGAAACCTTCCAAAAATCCGGTTTAGAAGGTGCTAATCGAGGCAATTTCCAATTTTCAAAAACTGACCGCGCCCCCATATTTCAAAATATGAGGATGATTTGCTAATTTCTAATCAAATATGTGTTTGCCGAACAAGAGACTCTTGGTGGTGTGCTAGATTATGCTTTTCCCAGCATATCCTCTATTTGGAAATTTTTCACAGGATTATATGTATGTATAATGAAATATTGTTCAACATAAATAATCTTCTTCTCTGAGTTATCTTTCTATTGCAACAAATGGCATTCAATTCTGATCTTCCATTTGTCCGTAGCGCCCTTTGGAAGTCAGATGCACAATTCTATCCGCACGCAGCACCGATCAAGCCCAATTGCATGCAAGCCCAGTCCATTGGGCACATATCTAACCAATTCACGACCCTACCTTCCTTTTTCCTCCTCCATATCACTGGGTAAAGTATCTGGAAGCTTCATGGTCGAAATTAGCATCATCAAATGATGGCAATCCAACTTGTTGTCTTATACATCAAAACTTGCCATTTTTAGACTAGATTTGTTTCCTCTTCAAGTGGAGACATATTTTGAGCATGGGAAAGGTGATCCACGGTTTTCAATCCCTCTCAATCATTTGGGTAAGTTTCTAGATGCCTCAGGATGAAAATTAGCAACATTAATTGAAGGAAATCCAACCTATGGTCGGATGGATCAAAACTTGCAATTTTTGACCTGTTTTTTCATCCCCAATAAAGGGAGACTCATATGAATGACATAAGGAGGGCATTCCCATCATCCAACACTCTTCTCCTCGTCCTCCAGCCACCCTTGGCTTGTCCCAAGCTCCCCAAATCATACTCTCTTCGTCCCGATGCATGGAGATCATTCCAAAGTGAAGAAGAAGTTGGTCTATGCTTCGACGTGCTGCACTACTGATCATCGGCTTATACAGATATTTCTAGTCATTTTACAGCCTGACTTCCTTCATAATAAGTGTGGTTCATCAAGATATGTTTCATATCCAATAAATGGAGATCAATTCTAACATTTCCTCGGCTTGTTACAGCTTCAACATCGGCACTGCACAGACCAATCCAAAGTCTTCTCTTCTAAGTCATCATATTCTCAGTCAATTTCAGTACATTTAATAGTGGATTCAGCCTATACATCATTCATATAAATTGTTCCCTGGTTAGTCATCATTTATTTAAAACAAGAATCATTCAATTCGGATATCTGTGGTGCCCATAGTACATCCTACATCAACATTGTGTTGGGAGTTTCTGGAACTTCACTGTCCAAGATCCAGTTTATCAGGTAAATTCAGATTACTTATCATAAGATTCAAGCATACTTGTCTTCATATCAAACCACCCTTGGTGAGTTATCTTTATTTTGAAACAAACGTCACTCAATTCTGACATTGGAGCTGTCTATTACGGTCTCTACATCAGAGTCACGCCAGTTTACATTGAATCTGTCCAACCCGGTTGCCACTTTGCCTCGGTTGTGTTATCTTTAATCGTCCATATTATCTTTGATAATTCTTCATTCATATAATTTATTTCATATTTAAGCATCATTTTTTTGGTTTTTTATCATCACAAAAAATCAAAAAATAGGGGTTAGGACTAACCCCGAATCCAGTGAGTTTGTTTCCAATTGCCCTTTTGTGTTATTATTTTTACAGTTACTACATTTCACACAGTTCTAATCCTCCCTTCACTTGTTTTCTTATCCTTTTTGTCTACTAGTTGCACAGGTACATCAAGCTAGCATCGGTTGGACTCTTCTTCATCGGCCGGCCGAAGAAGAAGAAGGTTGAACCCACATCCCAATCTCCCACGCTAAGGTACACATGGTCATCTAACTTAAAATCTCTTGTTCAATTCCATAAAGCGGAGCCCGTGGTTCCTGGCGATCACGTTTTATTTATGTTATAAGTTCATCTCCTCCTCACTCTCCTCCCACATGACCCGAACCATCTCCGGTGCTTGAGCGACACCGGGAGATGAAAGTTCGGGGATCAATGTGAGTGTGGGACCGAGGTGAGGACTCTTTACCGCTTTCCAAGTGTTTTTTTATTCACTCCCTTTCCCCATTCTATCATTACCTTCTCTTGAGGTGCCAATCCGAAACCTATTTTTTGGAGTCGACAGCTTTTTGGCGACCACGGTGGGACAACCAATGTCTTCAACCGTGCTAGCTTGATTGATCTGTGCAACTAGTTGTTTTCCGATTTGGTTCCTACGCGAACCAGCTTTTCCTTTACCTCTTCCATGCCAATTTACCTTTAAACTTGATTTTTACTCTTTCTTTAATATTGTTCCCCATGTGGACTTGACTTGCTTGTTTTTAATTTCAACCTAGTTCCCGCGTGAACCAACCCCTCTTATAAACCGGTTCCCCCGTGAACCAGCCCACTTTCAGATCGGTCCCCGCGTGGACCACCCTTTTGCACCACTTTAAATTGGCCCCAAGTGGCCCTCCTTTCATTTTTCAAATCAAACAAACCGGTACCCGTGTGAATCACTCCTTTTCCTTTAAAAACCGGTTCCCGCGTGAACCACCTACTTTTCCAAAACTCGGCTCCAGCGTGAGCCACTTTATTTTAAAATTGGTCCCCGCGTGTACTATTCTTTTACCTTTACTTCAGATTTGTCCCCACTTGGACACTCCATCACAAGCCGGTTCCTACGCGAACCACCTTTAGTTGCTAGTTGCTAGTTATTTGTTTTACTTTATCATTGCTTGTCTTGCTTGCATTCACTTGTTTGATTTATTTAATAGCTTTCATTTCATGTTTGCATATTGATTGCTTCTTCTCCTCTTACCCTCCATTTTCACTTTTGCATTAGCTTTTTGCATCGGGTATCGGACTTGTTCCGATCCGTAGGGCATTCGAGGTGGGAGCTCTCTCTCCCAACACACCCTCACCCTCCAAACACCTTCCTGGTGGAGATTCTAACATCTCTTATAGGATATTCCTTCCTAGTTGATTTTGTTGTTTTCATCAAGGCCTCCATAAGTCCCCATCCGTGTATTCCTCTCCGCACGATTGGGCCGGTTGCACCACTTTCCCAAAACCCGAAGAACCCAAGTACCTACTCGTGGTGATTGAGTGACAACCTTAGGTATTGAAGATTGAAGCAATAGGAACCATACCCATTTGAGTGAACAATTGCTAACAATTTATCTAATCTAAGGTTTCAACCCAAATATTGTCGAGTAGCCATTTTAAAACCATGTTTGCATAACTTGTTTGCTCACAACAATTGAAAACAACCAAAAATTTCTTCTTGCAAAACACCTAAAAAAACAAAACAAAAACCTCTTTAATTTTGTGTTCAATTTGTTTTCTAAACCACCAAATTAAAACAAAAAATCAAACAAAACAAAACATAACAAAAAAATCTTCAATTATGTGCTTTGTTTGCTCTCTTTTTTAACCATCTTTGTAGAAAGATCGACATGAAGCCCATGATGCTGAGGTCTGGAGGTCACGTTGGGAGGTCGGACTACTACAAGCAACAAGAGTATGAGCCGGGTCTCTACAAGCTCCAACAACAACCCGAGAGCCATGTCAATGCTGCTATGGAACCTAAAGTGCAAGGGGATGCCCATCAGTCCGCTTCATTTAGTATATAGAACAAGCTTTTAAGGATCTATCTTTTCATCTTGATCCCAATACCTTGTCATTCATACAATCTCTAGTGAAGGGCAAGATGCCTACTAATCATGGTGCAGCCAAAGTCAATCAAGCTGCCTCACCTCCCCAATCGGCAGTTCGACCTCTTACCATAACCCCACCTGGGCAGTCCTGCCATGTTACTTCATCTACTCACCCCATTGTGGGTTATTCTTCAGCTTGCACACCAATCCACCTCCCTCCCGAATCGGCTTGTTTCAATCAACTCGGCTTCAACTCAAGCTGATTCACTCCATAAGCTTCCTCAACCCATTTCATTCAGTTTATTCACTGTTTTAGAATATCTTTTTGTTTAGTTTGCATCATTTTTACATAACTAAAAACACAAAAAAGGGGGTTAAGGCTCACCCCAAAGCCGGTGAGTTCGGTTTCAATTGCTAATTTCTCATCTTCTTATTTTAATTACTACACTTCACTCAAGTCTAATTCATTCTTTCACTTGTTTTCATTGTATTTAAGTTGCACAAATCAATCAAGCTAGCATCAGTTGGACTCTTCTTTATCAACCGGCCGAAGAAGAAGAAGAAGGTTGAACTCACATCCCAATCTCCCACGCTAAGGTACACATTGTCAAATCAACTTATCTCTGGTTTCTGTTCCATAAAGTGGAGCCCGCAGCTCCTAGCAACCACCTCCTTTATTTATGATTTAAGTCAATTCATTCCTCACTCTCCTCCCACAGGACCTGAACCGTCTCTGGTGCTCGAGTGACACCGTGAGATGAAAGTTCGGGGATCAATGTGAGTGTGGGATCAAGGTGAGGATTATTTATTACTTTCCAAGTGTTTTTCGATTCACTCCTCTTTCCCCAATTCTATCTTTCACCTTCTCTTGAGGTGCCGATCCGGAACCCATTTTTGTAGTCAACAAATATACTCAACAAGGGTGAAAGAAGATGATCTGTTCAAGCTAAGGTAAAATAAGTTGATAAATAAAGCTAGAAATCAGATTGTTATGCTTTTAAAAGGACTGACGGAAAGCAAGTAAATCATAAGAAACTAAATGATGCTCCAAGGAAATAAACAAGCATGTAAGCAAGCAAATAGAATGCAAGGAAATGGAAATGACTTAAACAAGAATTGGAGTGAAAACAAACATATTTTCAAGTGGACCGTCCTCTCTTCATCCATGGTGAGGGATTTTGTAAATTCCATGAGGTACTCTCATTTTATTTCTGATTCAATTTTCGATTTTACTAGTTCGGCATAGACCAAGGCAATGACCATGGTTTTAAGGAATCAAAATTTTTTTTCACTACCATTGATTGATTCCTTACATCTATAAGATATAAATAGATCACTAATTAATAGATTGGAGTGGATTATAAAGTACAGACCTTCAAGACAGGAATAATTGAAAATGATATCATCTAAATCATATGGTTGACAAAGATGAGATCTTTTATCTATTCCATGAATTAATCTATTCGGATTTTAATTGTTACACACTATGACTATAAGATATGTCAATTGAATATTAAGATAGTGTTCCTCTAAGGTAATTTGAGGAACAAGTGTATATGATACAACCTTAGGGAATTAAGTCCCAATAACATCTAAATAGAGTGTGTATAATATTTTATTTATGGGATGAACTAAAACTTTCCATAGTTAGTATATAATATTTTATGAGATTAAATCTTATGAGTTCATCAAGAATGAAGAGGAGCCTTGTGTATTCAATAACATCTAAATAGAGTGTGTATAAGGTCTATTTATGGATTGAACTAAAACTTTTCATAGTTAGTACATAATATTTTATGAGATTAAATCTTGTGACTTGATTAAGAATGAAGAGGAGCCTTGTGTATTAAAAAAGATAAGTGGGAGTACTATTACTTTCTTGACATTTTATGTGGATGATATGCTACTCATTAATAATGAAGTAGGTATGTTGTCATAAGTGAATGTAGCTATCAAATTAATCCTCCAAACATAATTTAAGTTTTAAGATCTATAGAGATAGTTCTAAAAGCAATGTCTAGTTAATGCATGTAGCCACCATAGTCAAAGTGTTTGACATGATAAACTCTAGGATAGGTTTCTTACCTATGTGGTGTGGAGTTGCTCTTTCTAAATAGATGTCTTTATAGACTTCTATAGAGATAAAGAGAGCACATGTGTAGTGTCCTTAAGCTTTTGTCATAGGGTTTATCATGTATGTGATGCTATGTGCATGACATGATTAATGCTCTAAGTGTTATAAGCATTCATTAGGAAGATCCAAGTGAGAATCACTTGATAGTTTAGAGATGTTTCATTTAGGATTTAAGAAGCACTAAAAGATATATATATATATATATATCTAATGGAGGATAAGACTTGAAGCCTTATAGTTTTACAAACACAAACTTCTAGTTAGAGATGTTTGATAATAAGTCAAAATAATGGTGGTACAGTCAGCTAGTAAAGTTCCATGTGATAGAACACTACAAATTCTATAACTAATGTAAAGGAAATTGCATATGCAACTAATTGAGAAGTAGCTTAGATGAACATTTTTCATCTAAGATATGAGATTGTTCCAACTTTCTTTAAAAGTGTCCCATTATTTTATGAAAACAATATGAGTAGAGCTAACATCTCATCAGAAGTTAAAAACTTCTCTGACAATAGCATAGAATCAAAGAGATTGCAGCTTATAGAGATATAAATAAAGATAAAGTATCTATTGTTAATAAAATTGCACATTCACTAACTGAAGCAGTTACTCAAAGTTTATTTAAGCTTCACCTTGAGTTGATAGAGATCAGTTAGATGGGTGATTGGCTTTAGTGCAAGTGGAAAATTGTTAAAAATATATGCCTTACAAGTCAATCATATATGATATGATTCGACATTTCTAAAAATATCTCATTCAAATAATTAGGCAAATCTTCATTTCTAGTTCTTATTAGAAGCATACATCTTAATGAAGTCCTTGATCACATGCAATGATGATTGAATCATGATGAGATCATGATAATGAGATCAATCATCTAGAGATATCTAATCAAAATGTTCCTAGTCATAGGATCCTTGAGAAAGGACAACAAGGATATGAATAAACTAATGTATGTGACATCTTCTCATGTGATGAAAATGATCGATCTCATTGATTATTAGTGTGGAGACACTGAGATACACACATAGGTTCTCATTAGTTGAATTAAGTTCATTGAATTGACCAAACTGGAAATCATGATTGGTATCTTATTGAAATGTCAATCAAGATTTTCTATCATTATGGTTGCATGGTTGAACCTTTAACCCAAGTCACTGAAGATATCTTGTTAGGTGGAACTTGTACTTTGAGCATTGACTATGGATCACGTTTGGATGGTCTAGTATAGCGATGGATCAGGTACATGGAAAATCCAATAGAGGTAATTGAGAGGACAACAAAGGATCGTCCACTCTCGGTAAGTGAGAGTGAATGTCCTATGGGATAGTACTCAGAATCCCTGACCAAAATAGATAGAATAATTAGAAAAATATTTTTTCAATTAATCCGATTCTGAGCACAAGATCTTATAGAGTCAGTATACTATGAAGTTGACAGCTGATGCTCTACTCCTTTCTAACCAAGACACTAGATGGACGAGAGTTTATATTGATATGGTAACTGATGATGGAAATGTTCAATGGAGAGAAGATAATTCCCATAGCGATTCGGGATCATGGGATGTGACTGATACCTTTTATGATTGTAGGTCGATTAATCGTTATCAGATAATAGATATAATTAAATTAAATAGAATTGTTCTATTTTATTTAGGCTTCAACCAAATACACTATTAGTCTTAATGGGTCACACACATAAGGTCATATCCATAAGTACAAGGCAAGGGCATAATTTATAATGATTTTAGGTTTTTATGAAAAATTTTAAATTCTCTATAAATACTAATGTTTTCAGCCAAACCCTATCAAAGCTACGAGTGGAAACTATGTCCTCAACCTCCTCCATACCTCCTCTCTCTAGAAGGCGTCTATGGGAGATGGAGCTCAATTTGGAAAGAGTTCTCGTGGCCGACGTGAAGGGAGAACCTATTATAGATGAAGTTTGTGTAGACACCACTAGAGATTGGACATTTAAACGGTTTTAAGTGCTTCATAAGGTTTTCTTATTTTTCTCCATGGGATTAAATGAA
Organism: Cryptocoryne crispatula var. balansae; assembly: GCA_036172225.1. Classification (NCBI taxonomy): domain Eukaryota; kingdom Viridiplantae; phylum Streptophyta; class Magnoliopsida; order Alismatales; family Araceae; genus Cryptocoryne; species Cryptocoryne crispatula. Next base: position 27,186,656 of record CM069932.1, read on the forward strand.
TCTTTGTCAGGTATATTCTGACCTATTTTGATTTGTTTTTTATTTTCATCATTCTATTTTGATTGGGACATGTTTAACATGAACCCATACGAATTGTCGCTTTTGTTACACCAAAATTTTTTGAATGATTCCTTACAGAAGTGAGAGTGGATGCCAAAGTGGGAGAGGATCAAACCCACTAAAATAGCAAGATATCTATGATATCACACAAGATGATGACCCCACAGTAGGTCCCATAGATCTTGTCATCACATGACCATTACAAAGACAAACAACCATCAACATGACAATAAAGAATTTAAAATTATGCAAGGAAAAGATTAGGTGGATGACTTCCTAATGATTCTTCCGTAGTAACATACTAGCCAACGTCATAAAGGGAACTTACTACCAGTCGATGATCAACACTATAGCCAACATCAGAAGGGGAGTGTTAAGACTGATTTTGAAAGAGCCAACACATCTTCTAATGGAGGTGAAAGATAACAAGAAATATGTGAAATCATTTGAACATAGTTGGGATGAATGGGGAAACATATTGATGTCAGATGGTTTGACATGTTAGTCTTCCTTAAATTTAACACTTAGTCTATAAGTCTTTATTAATTTTAAATTTATATCTAATACATAATATTCTTCTTAATAGGAATAGCTAAAAAGACGATAATCAACCTTTTAGTATGTTGTCAAGCCAGGATCCTCTTCTAAAGTCCATGGATGCATCCGCATAGGTAAATAATGCCAACTATTTATTTCATTTAATAAATGGTGTTGTTGAATAGATAGGAGAGGATTGTGTTGTTCAAGTAGTGATAGACAACACAATGGACGATAGTCAACCTTTTAGTATGTTGTCAAGCTAGGATCCTCTTCTAAAGTCCATGGATGCATCCGCATAGGTAAATAATGCCAACTATTTATTTCAATTAATAAATGGTGTTGTTGAATATATAGGAGAGGATTGTGTTGTTCAAGTAGTGATAGACAACACAATGGCTTATAAAGCTATCGAATAAATGTTGATAGTGATGAGACAAAAATTACATTGGCTTTATGTTATACTCATTTATTAGGCCTAATGTTAGAGGATATTTGTAAGGATTCTTAAATAGATCCGATAATGAAGGATGCCCAATACATTTCATCATTTATATACAACTACAATTTCATTCTTAACCTAATGAGAGAGCACACAAATGGTAGAGAGTGGAGATTTTTGGTGGCTTGTAAAGAAAACACTTGATATTGTGAGACCATTAATCAAGGTCCTTAATGTGGGTGGCAAATCTCTTTCATTTTTCCTTCCCCTCTCTCCTATCTCTTGAACAAAGGATTCAGAATGGCTTTGCTCCATGGATCATGTCACGGTGTGTGTTCTCTTCCTTAAAGTTCCAATAGGGTCGGTTTATGTTAATCATGCCATAAATGCAGATGGGGATGATTCCCACAAACCGACCTATTCTCTCTTCTTCTTCTTTCTTTCTCCACACTCACATTGATCCCTGAACAACTCAACCTTTGATGTCACTTGGACATCGAAGGACCGGTCTGGGTCATGAGAACGGAAAGGAAAAAAGCTAGGAAGTGGGGAGTTGTTTTTAACACAAACTTAACCTACAGAATAGGGAAAAGGAAGAGAAGGTGTGTGGTTGTAGGAGCCAAAGAGGCTCCAAAATATTGAAATGAAGGAAATGAAATGAAAAGGAAAAGTTTGACCGGTTACCTCTTGAACGGGGAGATTGTGGCGGGTTCTATCTTCTCCTTCCTCGGCTGGCTAGAGAAGAAGAGCCTTGATGAAACTTGTTTGCCTGAAAGGAAATCACAAATGAAAGCACAAAAACAACCTATTAGAACTAAACATAGAGTAGTAACTGATCTAAAATGAAGGGAAATGACAAAAGGGGTTGAATGAACTGGATTAGGATTAACTCCTAACTCCTCTTAAAAAGGATCAAAATGACCTAAAGCTAAAGATGCCTTAGGCTATGCTAACATGATGTGCATTGTAAAGATAAATAGAAAATGAAGTAAGAATAAGTTAAGGAAGAAGATCACCGATGAGCTTCGGGCTGGCCAGCTTCTGGAGGTAGTAGGTGCTCCAATACTAGGTCACTTGGCTTCTTGTTGGAGGAGAGCTTTAGGCCTTTAGAGGTAGATTTTGACACGATCTTCTCCTAGTTCCAATGAGGGCTTCCAAGGTTTCTAACTCAATTTGGAGGCTTCTTGAGGCTCTTTCGGGATGGAGTGTGGTGCTGTGGAGATATTTGGGATGGTTTCTAGGTGGTGTGGAGTGGATAGAGTAGTAAGGATGTAATGGTGAGGTTGGATGACTTAGGAATGAGATGGGGCTCTAGGGTGGCTAGGAGGAGGGTGAAGGGGTGCTAGGGTGCTCAATGAAGTCTCTCTTGAGATTTTTGGAACCTCTCTTCCGAATTTGGAACTTCTCCTCCGAAACTGAAAAAATTGGAACCATTCTGGAACCTCCTTGGAAGCTCTTGAATGTGGGAGAAGGGTCTTCTTTTATAGGTCCACGGGATGTCTAAAGCGCTCCAATAGGGGGTCGCCTGGTGTCCTTGCTGCAGAGCACCTACCAATCTATTGACTGTTGGCAAGCAACCATTCTATGAACATCCCTGACCCATGCCGATTGTCAGGTGTTAGTCGACGGATGGTGATTTAGGCACTCCAGCAGCGGAGCACCTGCAACTTTCCTGACAGACATGCCTGCAAATTCAACGCATGTGCGACCTGCGATGTCAGTTGTCGGTAGGTTTCCAGGTGTCCCGATAGCGGAGCGCCTGCAACCTAGTGACTGACACACTACAAATTCAATGCAGTGTTAGTTGTTGGAGGGATTCCAGGCATCCTATTAGTGGAGCACCTGCAACCTCGTACGACTCTGACACACTATCATCCGGTTAGAAAAAAAGGGGGTGATATGGGTGGGAATTGTAGGTGCTCCACCCTTGGGACGCCAAGCGGCGTGGAGCCAGAGAGTCTTAAGCTCTTCCCAAAATTTGGTTGTTTTTATGTTGAAACAGTTTCCTTGGCTAGAAAATGTCAAGTGTTGCCTATGAAAATAAGAGTTTGCTCCATGTAATTAGGCCAAATTAACATATCTACAGCTTGCCTTGCCTTGGTGTCGATTTTGCAAGGAGTAGTGCAGAGTGTAGTGGAAACAACCGTAGTGAGGTGTAGTGGAGCGAAGAGGTGGCAGACTGAAAAACTGATGCCAAGGTGTAGATTTAGATACACAACTCACAATCTAACCAGGTAGGTTGAACTTTATCAGGCTCCATAATCACCCTTTTGTTTCTTCTAAACTGCTTTCTTAGTTGATTGGAAAAGAGGTGTGCCGTGGGCATGAAAGAGGTAAATAAAAGTATGCTTCCTTTGTGTGGGGAACCACCACTGAGCATGGCTCATGAGTTCATCTTGGTTAGTGGCCCAGCTTTGTAATGTGCTTGTGCCAAGAAGGGTTGAACAGAATTTAAAGTTGATTTTAAAATCAAAAGAATTTCCAATCTGGGATTAAGCCTTATGGATTCATCGAGGTTCTCATAGTAAACTAATTTAACTCTGAGGGGAATAACTTGTCATTTCAATAGGAACACTTGTTCGTCTTGCCAAAGAAAACGAATTATCATAAAAACAACCAAAACGATGATAACCATATGCAGATGATGTATATGGATGTATGCTAGGTAAAAAAAAGAAATAAAAATTTACCATTTAAGAAAAATAGTTGAATCATGAGTAATGGGTCAAGATACTGATCAGGAACTGTCATCCCCAAACCCATGATTTTGGCTTATCCGCAAGTTCATTGAACAACCATTTCGTCATTGATTTTGTTGAAGGGGTCCTCAGGTCTAGTGTTCTTTGAGCTTGTGGTCTTAATTATGTTGATAGATGCAATGCAAGTCTTAATAAGGGTTAGGGCAACCCCTTTTTCTAATTTTTCTATTTTTTTATTTTTTTGTTGTTTTTCTATCTCTAATTCAAGTTCTTGAGGAAGAGAGTTGATGCGTGAGCTCCCATATATGGAGTCTTCATTGCATGCATTAACCTAAAAAGTGAAGATCAGAACTTTATTGGGGCTTAGTTCCGGGCATGAGGAGGGCTAGAGTTGCCTTGATCCTTTGTCAAGGGAGGTAAGCCTTTTCGAAAGACAAAAGTGATAACAAGAAGAAATTAAATATACATTGCATAAAAGAGATATGCAAGACTGAAATTAAATATGCATGCATAATGAAACTGTTTCTTGGTTTTGAAGATTTTTGAATTTTTGAGTCTTGAAACTTTTCAATTTATTTACCTTTATAAATTTGCAATTTTTATAAAGAGGATAGTTGTCATTTGCCTTGATCCACTTGAAATGGGTCCCCAATTGTTCTCTGAAAAGAAACACCACGTGATGAGTGGGAGGCCTTTCATTCGGAATCCTTTTAACCTTTGACCATTCATCAACTAGGTTTGCCTAAATATGGTTGCTTTGCCCTACCCATGGGGTTAAGGAATGAAGAAGATTGGGGGTAAGTCTTTGGTAGAGTTTGGGGATATCGAATTCATTTCTCTACTAATGCCTAATTGCCCATTGGGGTTCGACCTCTTCTGGTCATTGTAGACACGCAATTTTGGCCCAGTTGAAGAGTTCAAATTCTTGTTTTCATAAGGAATATTTAAAGCACATCGTGTTTTCCGGACAGATCGAGTTTTGGCACATTCCGAAAGTGGGTCCATCAAGCGACCAGACCGGCCGAATGCCCCAAGAATAGGGCACCTGGCGCCCTGTTTATAGGGCACCAGGCGCCCTATATATAGGGCACCAGGCGCCCTATAAACAGGGCACCTGGCGCCCTGTATACAGGGCACCTGGCGCCCTGTATATAGGGCACCAGGCGCCCTATAAACAGGGCGCCTGGAACAAAATCCGATCGATTTGACAGGCTGATTTGACCCCCCGCAGTGACTTGTCTTGTTGATCTGACATATCTCATGATGCTGGCGCCCCATATATAGGGCGCTATGCCACATGGCACTGCTTTTTGGAAATGACCAAAGTACCCTCTTTTGGGCTATAAATAGACCCCATTTGGAGCTTGGAGGAGGTTCCAACTCCGTGCCACCCTAGAGATCATCCAACACTACGATTCCAAGCCACATTCACCCTCCAAAAGCCTCCAAACCGATCCAAAATCTTCCACCAAAAACCCCAAAACCCTCTCTGCTTTCGTCACCCGTAAATATGATTTTTCTCCAACTTTGAGAGCTTCTACCCGTCTCTCCTCTTATATCCAGCACCCAAACCCTCTTCCATGGGCTTCATTTGAGTATTGTCTACAAGGAAGAGCCCCTACTTCGTCCCGGAAGCCTCCCGAAGACTCCGGAGCAGCGCCGCGAAGAGGAGAATAAAATCTCGTTCGGGCCAGACTTAGCGCCCCATATACAGGGCGCTTTGACTTGGTCAACGCGGTCTATAAAGGGGGCACCTTCTCCTGGCGCCCTATATACAGGGCACCAGGAAGGACAGAAGCTTGTTTTCGTTATTTTTAGATTCCGATCGTCCGTTTAATCGAGTTTTGTCTCCCTTTTTCGCTTTTGCATCGATCATCAAGTTATTTAGCACGTCTTAGAGCATCTTTGCATTTCATATACGTTTAAAACCTACCAAAAATAGGGGTTGGGATTTCGTCCCAATCCGGTTAGTCTTTTCCCATTTGCATGTTTGAATCTAAATTCGAGCTCGATGCTATGCTTTCGTTAGAACTAATGAAACCTTCACTTGTCTACATGTTTTCTTATGGACATTCTTAGGTAGATCCGATCGAGGCGGAGCTTCAACCGGATTGAAGGCAAGGGATTCACTAAGCTCTCTTCTTTCGCCCGGCCGAGAGAGGAGAACTCGGAGCTCAACAATCTCCCCGCTTCGGGAGGTACGACGGTCATCTTTCTATTTCATTTTCTTTCATCCCATCATACTTTGGAGCCTTTGGTTCCTGGCGACCACACCTACATAACACACACCACCCACCGACGAACACCGAGGCCGGGCGTAAGGGGGTTCCGGGGGGGGAGATCCGCGGATGTCCCGTTCCGGGTGCTTACACCTTTTGGCGACCACGGTGGGACCGAGCTTGCTTTAGTGAAATCCCACTTTATTTTCCTAAGAATGTCCATCCGAAAATCATGTTTACTTTCATTTCCATGTGAGTCATTTCCATTTCCTTACATTGTTGCTTGTTTACGTTGCTTACTTTTCTTCGAAGCATCATCTTGTCTCTTCCAAGTTTACTTGCTCTCCGTTTATCTTTTAAAAAAGCATATCCATCGATTTCCGGCTTTGATAATCAACTTATTTCACCTTAGTATTTTAGATATCATCTTCTTTGCTAAGTCTAGTTCTCCTTTAAATCTTTCAAAGCATGCTTAGTTAAATTAGTTCTTTCTTCCATCCTAGCTTAATTTTATATCATTGCCTTTTTCACTTGCTTCCTACAAACATCTCATTAATCATTGTATGCTTTATTTTTTTGGTTGCTTCTTATTCCTTGAAATTTCACTTGCATTTAGTTTGCATCGGAGCTTCGGGTCCGCCCGTCTCCTTAGGACATCCGAGAAGGAGGCTCTCTCCTCCCAAAGCCCCACACATCCAAACACCCCTCTTGGTGGTTGCCAACTCCTCCTCCGGGGATTCCTCTCGGAAGGACCGGGTAGCTTCCATCAAGGCCTCCATAAGTCCTCGACGTGAAGGATTCCCCTCTTCACTGATCGGGTTGGTTGTACCACTTTATCCCAAAACCCGGAATACCTATTACCCATCGTTGTGAAAAGAGTGACAACCTTAGATTGCTCGGTGTTGTGAGAGCATAGGGTCCTACCCATTTATTTGAGTGGACAATATTTCTCTTAACAAGCCATTAATTTGAGATTGAAACAAAAAAAATTGCGTTAATCATTCCAAGTCTTTGCTATTACTTGTTTCGCAAACAAAAAGCTGAAAACTAAACAAAAATCCCAAAATCACCCGAAAAGAACCAAAACAAAAAATTTACTTCGAGGTTAATTTGCTTGACAACTTGCTTGTCCAAACAAAAGAAAATCAAAACAAAAGAGGTCAAAAATCAAAACCAAAAAATTCTTGAACTTTTATTTGCCAACCTTCTTTTTCGTCGTGTTTATGAACTTGAGGTCGAGGTCGAGTTATCGGAATGGCGGATCAAAGATGCGAGCAAGCGCAATTGGAATACGACCAAATCTTGCTTCTACCCCTGATGCCGTATGTGCCGTCAACGAACCTGAAGTTCTCCCTGAACCTAGTCAAACTTCTCCTCGACCCAATCCAAATTCACTTTGGGAGGCATTCTCTCATGCCGACCCTACCCAACTCCAGGCTATCAAAGCCATTCTCAAGGGCAAGTCCCCACCGACCACATTCCTACCGAATGTGGCCTTCATATCTCTACTCCTCTCGGTGGCACACCAACCCAATGTGCCCACTCATGGCCATTCCCATACCGGGCTCCTAGCCCCAATTTCACCTCATCCGGTGGCTAATCTAGATCACCCCCATACGAATGTGGTCGTCCCTTCTAGACCACCAGTTTATTCTTCTAATCATCTCAACCCTACTCCCCTTTGGTACATCCCCCAATCTACCCTTCTCATCCGGTCACTTCGGCCCACCAAATCCCGATCCCGTGCACCAAGCACCCGCTCCTCCTCCTCCTCTTGGGGAACCTTCGTCGATCCGGCTATGATCAATAAAATCAATCGCATGGACGAACAATATAGAGAACTCCGACGTTTCGATCGACGCCAAGGCAGCCCCCGAAATTTCTCTTCCTTTTCTCCCTACTTTTCATCTACCTCCCTCGCGAGATGCCGTATACCGTCGCTACAACGGAACCGAGTAATCCCTTCATTCATGTTAAAGACTTTCTCTATGAGTCGCAATGTGGCGAAACGATCCGAGGGCCCTAGCTTTTCTTTTCCGAAGATCATTGGAGGGCTCGGCTTTAGAATGGTTTTACTCACTTGACTCTTAGGATGCAAGTAACTTTGAAGTCGTCAAGGCCAAATTTTTGCAAAGATATCAAGATAGGGTCGGACCAACTTATTCCATCACCGACCTCATGGCCGAAAGGATGAAGAATGATGAAGATTTCATCGTGCGTATCTTTGATAGGTGGAGAGCAATGGCGTAAAGATTGACAAATGCACCGTCCGAATCGAACAAGTTAAGATGATCATCACCAACGCCACTCCCGCTTTAAAAATGTATTGGCATTACACCACCACTCGCCACGATGAGCGAACTCTATGAGAGAGCACGGTATATCCAAACACAAATTCGAGACTCTCCCATTATGAACCTTTTCGACCCTAGGCCCCGAGTCACCAAAAAAAAAACAACCACCACCACTTGGGCCCGCGACCGAAGGCGTGGTAACCAACGAACACGTCAATATCCTAGGGAACCCGCCCATCAACCACCAACAATAATACGGGAATCCCCGGTATAGAAACCCACGCCAAATCCAACCGGCACCTCGCCCCCGCATCCAACCCCAACCTTTCCGCCACCAAGCGCCGAACCGCACTCCCAACAACCAATACGGACACCAATCCCCCAAAGAACCCCGGCATTGGCCGTACGGTACCTTTACACCTCAACCTCCCCGCCACCCCGACCACCTACAACCGAGCACCTCCCCCGGCACCTATGTACCACAAAGAGTAGGGCCTAGGAGAAATCATTACCCGCCATTACCATACTCTCTCGTAGATATTTTTAACGCTCTTAGCGGCGGCGGGCGAATCTCATTGCCGAGAGAAAAGTTGGAGTGGCCACGAATGCCAACACGGACAAGTCTTGCTTGTACCCGCAGATTCCCAGGGCATACGAGTGGAGAACCGTTTTCGCCGTTTAAAGATTACATCCATGACCTCCACGAGCAAGGGAGCATTGACCGGGGCCAAATGGGCGAATACATCAAAGCAAGCCGAAAAACCAACCCCAGCTAGCACAGCGGCGAGCACCGCTCGACAACAACAACAAGAACCCGGCACCGGGAATTATTCGTAACCCGCTACCCGCGCACGCACCGGCAACAGCGCACCGGAAAACCCGTAGGGTTAACCCTATCTTAACCTCCACTGATGAACCCCGCGATAGAGGTCAAAATTGGCAAATAGAGGGACCTGCTTCCTTCATAAACACCAACCCTCCAAACCACGTTAACCGAACCGTTCACTCCATACCCCGAGTTATCCCCGCCAGAAGAAGCCAACCGCCGATTATCCGCACGCCACCACAACCAACCATCACACCACCAGCCATACAACTCCACCCGGGTAGGACCTTGACCCGCCCAGCCGAGCCCCCACAAATACCACCGCCACTAGGACCCATCATTGTACCACCTCGTGCAACCATGCCACCACAATCCACTCGTACCCCTACAACTCGGACCATCATCACTACACCCACCGCCTAGGCCTCCTATCATCCGACCTAACCCTCCGTCTATCTCCACTACACCAACCATAACTCCCCACTCGCCACGGTGCTTAGAAGCGGGCGTATGTTCCAAAGAATTTTTCCCCCGAGCCGGTCAACCAGGACGACCGCAAGAAGAAGAAGAAGAACACCCGGAAGAGCCGTACCAGGAACATCTTATGATTTGAAGCACCCGGATAAAACCCCCGCGCGAATTTCCATTCTGGAGCTAATTAAAAGGTCCAAAGCTCATCAAGAAGTACTTCAACAATATCTCGCAAAGAGTGATGGTCAATGAAACTCTCCCCGTAAAAGATTACATCGTTTTAACCCCCGAGAAGTGAATATCCCTGCTCTCATTTTCACTAATGAAGAATTGGCCGAACCCGTAAACAAGAAAATATGCACTATGTATCACTATCGCATCAACAACGATATTGAGTCTTGTCTAGTTGACACCTGCATCTATTAATGTCTTGCCACCGTAAACACTACAACGGTTGTGTGGAATCCCGAAGAAGATATTCGGCCATCGCAAATCACCGTGACAAGATACGATAATTCCAAGAGGCCCGCCCATGGCATGGTCACACTTGAAGTCAAACTCGGACCCCGGGTTGTTACTGTCAACTTCCATGTTTTGGATATGGATCCAACTTACAAAGCCATCCCGGGAAGGCCTTACCCGGAAGCATTAGAGGCCGTAGCTTCAACCAATCATCGGTGCATCAAATTTCCCTTCAAGGGACAAGTTGTCAAAGTAGTGAGTATGCCCGTGGATTGCTTGGTTACTCTCCCCGGCTTGCCGAATCAACCAAGATTTACAATCCTTGATCTCGCAAGGGATAAAAGACGCCTAGGCAAGTTTGGAGAAAGAAGAAAGATAACGCCAAAACCCTTGGGTGGCGTATGATGGAGAGTCCGGGATATCAAGAAGGCCGAGGACCGGGGAAAGAACCGCAAGGCATCACGAACCCATTCGGCTAGTGAAGACGACATCAAGGAATGGGGTAGGGTATGATGGGACACGTGATAATGGCCGTAAAAACGGCCAAAAATACTTCCAAGGATGTCCGCGCAAGTTCTTTGATAAAAGAGAAACAATACAAATGATTGAAGAGCAGAACCACAAGAACAAGTGAAAAGGAAGAAGGTGGGCGACCTAGGGATGAGACACATATTGACGTATCATGGTTATTTGCGAAGAAGGGTCAAGTGATGAATCGTTCGCAACGAGCCTTCTAACAAAATCCGTGGCATTCAACAAGTGTCATCTCCTCGGATCTAAGCGTACTCATTCCCGACAAATCCATTGTCGGTTCCGGTATAGCAAAGACGGATGCCCTCTTTACCCGTCTTTGCTTGATTCGTTCCCCTTTCTATCGCATCTCAACCCCCGTCGGAAACAACAACCAACCAAACCCCCACTGTATTTATGTTTAGTACTTCTCAAAAAGATAAAAAAAAAACCGTCCTTTTCTCAAACCAAATCTCGCTCGAAGAAACATCCCAACTCGCTCCGAAGGATAACCCGAATCAGGAGGCCACCCGATCTCTGATCGATCTCCTTTGCCCTTCGTCAATAAATTCCACTCCATCCACCTCCTCCTCACCTCCTTATTTACCTTCTTCTTCTTTAGGTTTAGTTTACGGCAAAAGCAAAACAAAAATCGTAGGTAGAAGAGTTCCAGGGAGATATCTCATCGGTTAGCTCGAAAAGCTTAAAATGCGCCAAGCTACCGGAATATTTAGAGGATGCAATCCGGATAGGAGAAATTCGATATGAGGAGAGAAACAATGTTGATCCAACTTTGGGGGTCTACGAGGTTGTATCGAAAAGGATCCCCGACACCGAGGATGAAGAGGAGGATTTGGTCGATGCCTATGCATCCGGTTTAAGAAGATTCGAAGAACCATCAGCCACGGTGGATGAACCGACTAAGGAACTCGAATCTTGGAACACCGGAAGATCCTAAGAATATCCTCATCAATGCCAACCTCACCCCTTTAGAGAACAGTAATCTAATGGGGGTATTGCAAGAATACAAAGACACGTTCGCTTGGACATACGAGGATATGCCGGGGTTAGATAAATTATTGGTAGAACATCGATCGACTTTAAAAACCCGAGGCTACCCCGGTCAAGCAAAGGTTAAGAAGATTCCACCCGGACGTGGCATTAAAGATGAAGGAAGAGGTCGATAAGTTGCACCAAGCAAAATTCATTAGAGTCGTCCTCTATCCACAATGGGTGGCAAATATAGTCCAAATCATGAAAAAGGATGGAAAGATTCGAATTTGCATTGACTTCGGGGACTTAAACCTAGCGTGTCCAAAAGATGATTTCCCCTTCCTCATATCGATGTTCTTGTTGACAACACAAATTTGGATACGAAACCCTATCATTCATGGATGGATACTCAGGGTATAATCAAATCCGGTTAGTAGAAGAGGATCAAGAGAAGACCTCATTCACTACACCTTGGGGAACTTATTGTTACGTTGTCATGCCCTTCGGATTAAAGAATGCCGGAGCAACTTATCAAAGGGCCATGGTAGCAATATTTCATGATATGATGCATAAATTTGTAGAGGTGTACGTGGATGATTTAGTGGTCAAATCTCGAACCCAAGAGGAGCATGCTGAGGTATTGAAAAGGGTTTTGCAACGAGCCAGGGAATATAAGCTCAAGATGAACCCCAAGAAATGTGTGTTTGGAGTATCGTCCGGAAAGTTACTTGGGTTCATTGTCGACAAAAGAGGCATCGAAATCGATCCCAACAAGGCCAAAGCTATTATTGACATGCCTCCACCAAAGAACCTAAAAGAGCCGAGAGGGTTGATTAGGTGTTACGCTCGTTCGCCGGTTTATCTCAGAGCACTCACAAAGGTGCAACCCTTTCTATGAGTTAAACAAGGCGAAGGCCGAATTCAGATGGGATTCGAGGTGTCAAGAGGCATTCAATGGTTTGAAGAAATATTTGTCAAGCCCACTGTGCTCAAACCTCCGGTTCCCGCAAACCCATGATCTTATACATCTCGGCCTTGGAGGGATCCTTGGGAGCAAGAGTGTTGGCACAAGTAGATGATGAAGGGAAAGAGCGAGCGGCATACTATCTCGTCCAAAATCTTTGATCCTTGTGAACAAAAGTATACAACCATGGAGAAAACTCCGTGCCGCCCCGGGTTTGGGTGGTCCGTGCTCAAACATTACTTTACGGCTCACGAGGTTAATCTCATTGCTCGCATGAACCCCATCAAATTTCTCCTTGAAAAATCTGTCCCGACCGATCGTTTGGCACGCTCGCGAGTTTCCTCTCCCAATTTGACATCACCTACACCCAACAAGGCAATCAAGGGGTATGCAATTGCCGAGCACCTTGCCCATCATCCTATCCCAACCTTTGACCCTATCCAGTCAGATTTTCCCGATGAAGAATTGATGTCCATTCAATCTTCTAATCTGTGGACTCTATATTTCGACGGGGCATTAAATTCCCAGGGTAGAGGGATAGGGATCGTTCTTCTATCTCCCGAAGGTGTCACCATTCCGCGGGCTTTTCAGCTCCATTTTCCAAAGAACAAACAATATAGTGAGTATGAAGCCTTGTTGGCTCTGACCGGAGGCCGCTCACTTCTATGGTGTCACTAAACTAAGGGTAATCGGTGATAGTCGGTTGATACTTCGCCGGTGCATCGCCAAATATCGCACATCTCATCCTGGGCTCAAACCATACCAAGAACTCACCACTTGCTACATCAAGCTATTCTCCAAACTCGAATTCATTCATGTCCCTCGTGCTCAAAATATTCTCGCCGACGCTCTTGCCTCTACGGCATCTTCACTATCCGTCCCGCTAGGCGGCTGGAGTTAGGACGATCTATGTTCGCCGACGTACCATTCCGGCGGTAGAAGATGCACGGTTCTTGAAGGTTAAGGAGAAGTTTGAAAGGACAGAGTACATTGAGCAAAAGGGGGAAGTATCTTCGGTCCAGTTGGAGGACCTAGAAGAGGGTGAAAAACCATGGTATGATGAGATTGCGAATTACTGTCAGGATCAGACATACCCGCCAGGATCAACTGCCGAAGAGAAGAGAGCCATAAGGAGAGTCTCCCAGAGAGACACCATCTTAGGCGGGATGCTTTACAAAACGAGCTTGGCCGGTGTTCGTTAAGATGCGTAGATGAAGAGGAAGCCGAATTGGTGCTCAGAGAAGCACACTCCGGAGTATGCGGAGGCCATGTAAATGCTCAAGCCCTCGCCAAGAAGATCATCGTGCAAGGGTATTATTGGCCTACTCGAAGAAGATTGCTCGATCTTTGTCCGGCACTCGTCATCAATGTCAACTCCACGCCGACAAGATTCACTCTCCCGCATCTTCCCTTCATCCGATCCACGCCCCATGGCCTTTCGCTATGTGGGCTTTTGATGTTATCGGACCCCTCGGTGACCCAAACTCCACAAACAAAACCAAATCATTCATCCTAACTGCAACGGAGTACTTCACCAAGTGGGCAGAAGCGGAAGCATATGCGGAGATCAAGGCATCAACAGTCTGCACCTTCATCAAGCGCAACATCATTGCCAGGTTCGGGATCCCAGGCGACATCATCACCGACAATGGACCGCAATTCATCTCTCAGGAGCTACGCGACCTTTGCAACAGGTATTGCATCAAATTGCATCATTCATCTCCATATTATCCTCAAGGCAATGGTCAAGCAGAAGCCACCAATAAAACCCTGATAAAAATCACTAAGAAAACTTGTAAGTCTAGCAAGTTCGCAGATTGGCCAGATAAGTTAGTTGATGCTCTATGGGCCTACCGCACTTCTATTCGAACCCCAACGGGTCGGACCCCTATGCTTCGGCATTTGGGATGGAGGCGGTAGTTCCATACGAAGTGATCATTCCATCCTCCGAGTCCGCATCGATCGAGATATCCCGATGGATGAACGCCGAGATTCTCTTCTCGCGCAACTCGAACTCTTGGATGAAAGGAGGCTGGCCGCTACCGAACATGCTAGATCTTACCAAAATAGACTTAAAAGATTTTATCAGAAGAGGGTGGTGGAGAGAAAATTTGAAGTCGGTGAGGTTGTGCTTAAAAGAATATTTGTTAAGCCGGGCGGTCCCCGCTCCAAACTTCAACCAAATTGGGAGGGTACTTATGTTATTTCGGTCATTTATCCCGGTAATTCATATAAGCTGACTAATGCAGAAGGAGAAGAGCTAGCTCATCCCTGGAATGGTGTCTACCTCAAAAAAATATTTCCCTTAAATCAAAAATCACAAAAAAATCTATAAAATCCAAAGGTGTGAAGTATAATGATAGCATCCAACGCTTACTTGCCCAGAGCATCAACTTGTCGCTTAGGGAAATAAGGATAGGCATCATACCGCACACACTACACACCTAGTTTTGAGATCCGATGATCGCAAGTCGAGAGAAAGCTAGGCAACGCTTGGCAAAGGAAGGTCAACCTAATCCCATTCTCTTCTTGTTTCGGTCCCGTAATAGATGAAAGGGGTTAGAATGAGGAGTATCGAAAATGCCCATTGCCTTAGTTGGAAAATGCCTCTGAAGGTCTGACCTTTTTATTAAAAGGAAAGGTGCCAAAAGATGGGCAATGACCCCTCAGGTCAGCAAAAGAATAGACCTGTCTGAATGTGTACCAACAAAAGTCCAAAAGAAAAGGGCTCCAAAAGATGGGCAATAACCGAATGTGGGCCATCAAAGAAAATGGGCTAGAAGGAAGGACCCGAAGAGGTCAAAACCCGAACGGGCAATGTGGGTATTAGTAGAGAAACAAGTTCGACACCCCTGAATCTTAGTAAGGACTTACCACCAATCATCTTCCTTCTTTAACCTCGCGGGTAAAGTTGACCGACTAGACCCAAGAAGAACCATAGCCTATCAAGGGCAAAAGGTCAGGAGATCTCAAGCTAGGCACTTCCTTACACGTGATGCCTACTCTTAACCCTTAGGTAACAATGAGAAGCACCTATGGCAAGCGAGGCAAAGGATGAAATGATGGTATCCCTCACACCAACAAAAAAAATCAAATACTTTGGAAAATACCAAACGAATCTTAAAAATCAAAATTCTAAAAAAGGAGAGAATATTCAAAAACCCAAACAAATCAAAAATCCCAAAACACCTAAAAATTTGCTTTGCTAGTTGCCTTTGCATTCATGTTTAATTTCAGTCTTGCATGTTTCCTTTCTATGCACACTTATGTTTTTCGTTATAAGGCCTATGTCCCTTGACAAAAGATCAAGGCAATTTCGCCCTTTTCTTGCAAGGGACTAAGCCTGAATAAATTTCTAATCGCCCTTCGAGTAAAAGCACGGAGTCGTGAAAAGAAGTCAACAACCATCACTATGGAAAAACAAAGTACATCGAAGATAGGAGGGGGTCGGCACATCACAAATCGCCGCCTCCCTCTACTGGTGCCTGATCATCCGGAGGTGGCATGGCAAGTCTCTCCTCATCTCGCCTCCTACGACCATCGGACCGAGAGGAACCCCGAGTGGGCGGTGTCCCCTCGGTGTGGTCCCTCGAGAATCGGAGCGGTGGGAGTGGCTCCGAGACCGCAACGCTTGCATCATCAATCGACGATGCTCAGCCTCCACCCGGTGGAGCTCTTCGGAATGCTCAAGACGAAGAAGGAGGATGCGCTCGTACTCGGCCGTGACAACTCGACCACGCGAGTCTCCAGTCTCCCGACCTACAAGATGACAAAAAGATACATCAGTTACAGAAAAGCAGCTTGAGGAAAAAGAATCAGACATGTACCTCCCGTGTCAGCTCCTCTATCCTCTGAGCAGTCTGTGGAAACCAAAGGAGACGTCAAATTCAAGTATCAGCTTAAAATCATAATAAAAACATCGCACCTCGGAAGTAGAGGAACCAGATCCGGAATGCCTACGAGGGGCTCGAGCCCGAGCTCCCTCTCGTAGCTCCATCACCTACCGGGAAAATGTCGTGAAAGAAAGAAAATGATAACAAGCGAGCAGAAAATTATGTACCTTGTCTTGAAAACCCAAGGGATCATCGGTAGAAGGCGGCCGAAAACCCAAGGGATCACCGTAGGGAGGCGGGGCAACTACGGGAAGATCAGAAATCCTCGCCCAAAGATCCTTGTTCTACAAAAGAAAAATGTTAGAATCAAGCAAAGCAGAGTAAGAGAAAGTCAAGGAGATTCACCTCAGTAGTAAGGGCCTCCACCCGGTCCTTCACCAAGTAATCTGCAAGAAAAGAAAAGATTAGCAAGGTAAATGAAGAAAGAAGACAATATAAGTAAAAGCAAGAATCACCTCAAGAAGGAAGCCCGTCTCGAAGAATCGCTCCCGGGATCGGCGAGGAATGAAGGGAGGAGGGTCGACCGGCAAAGGGTGAGAAGGTAACTCGGGACCCGTAGGCCGACCAAAGTCAAACGGCTCGAAGGGGAGGCTCATCAAAAGTCGTCGGCTCGGGGGCAGCCCGGATGGGAACCCAACTCCCGGTTCGGCCACGCGCTCGCGGGAGCCGAGAGATACGAAAGGAAATAGAGGAGACGATCAACAACATTCATTCATGGAATTAAGGAAAAAATAAAGAGTGTTACCTGCCGGCGGGAACCTCGGTAGCGACGTCGCTGAAAGAAAGAAGAAAGAAAGGTCAGGTAACCAACAATGGAAAGGTGGAAAGTACAGAAAATACCTGTCCCTCCAACTCGGCCTCCAAAGATGCGTCCCGCCCTCAAACGAGACAAGCTCCGCCCGAATGCTCCGAAAGCAACATACGGTTAGGACATCAAAGCAAAGGAAGAACAAGTGGTGAAAACAACAAGTGCGTACCTCTCCACCCTCGGTGAAAAGGTGGGCAAATGTCGCCACATAGCGACACAGAGATAGTCATCACTATCGGAGGCACTCGGAAGTCACCGGGGTGCCACCCTCTTCCGGATCCGGACGACAAGCGGCCTTCCTTCTTCCGGTCAATCTCCCTGGATCGGGGCCGCGAGTAGAACGACCCGGTGTGGGTAAGGTGGAAGATCCACCCACTCTGGTGAAGCCCCAATGAGCGCATCGTGAGACGCACCCAAAGTGGCTCTATCTCGTTCGTGCGGATCGAAGGTGTCACGGCCAAAAGCTCGGACGACCCTCCAAAACCCACGGTGGCCGATCCAAATGAAGATCCGAAAAAGGTTGCCATACCACCTCCGAAAAAGCAAGGCGAGCAATAAACAAGAAGAACCAAGAGTTAAGAAGGAGAAAAGTAACAGAATACCTCGTGATGAGGAAAGCAAGCAGTACCGCCTCCTCGGGTTCTCCACTCGGTAAGGATGGGAGGAAGCTGCATCGTGTAGCAACCTGCCTACCGATAAGAGGGTACGGGGTCATCCTTCAGCAGAGCACGACCCAGGGGGATGTAATAGTAACTCCATACCACGTCAAAATAAAAGCTCGGTTAGTCACCAAAAGAGACAAGGCGAGAATTGATAATGAACAAAAGAACGAGGCATACCCGAAGGAATGGAGTAAAGCCGGCCATGCGAAACCGGACCACTCTCCATCGCCGCCGAGGAGAACAGATGAAAGCGCATGGCGGCACCCCACGCATACTCACCAACCTTCGACAGGTCGGCAAGAAAAGGGAGGAACCGCAAGTGCACCTGTCCGTCTTCGAGGCTAGAAGAAGACGGGTGAGGAAGAAGAGAGAAGGAACCGGCGGAGATCCCGGGTCGGCCTCAACGGTGCCCTCCTCACCGACCGAGGAGCGCTCGACGCGTTTCGTCAACTCGTCGAGCACAACCGCCACTACGTCATCCTTACCCACATCGGCGTTGCCCGGACCAGCGTGTTCCCGACAGCCGTGCGCTTCATAACGCGCACCCGCCGGGCGTGTGGGACCGGATGACTCCGGAAAATCCCGACCATGGCCGAGTAATCGCGATAGGTCTTGCCGAACGGCACGACCGTGAACACGAAGACCCGTGATCCGGGAGACATCCTCCAAGGAAGGGACCATATGCCCCCGGGGAAGAGGAAGGAATGGGTGGTGGGAGTCCCATCTCTCCCTCAAGGCACGGATCAAAGGGAGGTCCTCCCGGAAAGCCGAGCAACGATGCAATGGGCCAAAACCCATTGCATCAAGCCGTACCTTCTCGGAAGTCCTTCAACCCACGGTAGCATGGAAGACCATCTCCCGGGATATCCGGGACTTGATCTTCCCCCGCACAATCAAACAATCATGTTAAGGGAACGAAGCAATCATGAATAAATTCAAAAGGGAAAGTCGAGATTCGGTTACCGAGACGGTCGGAGGAGGATGAAGAGTAGGTAGCTCCGATGAGCCGGCACCGGCGGAGGAAGAAGCGCCGGCCACAGAAGAAGAAGCACCGGCGGAGGAAGAGGGCCCCCGGCGGCACTCGAAGCGTCAACGCGAGACCTCTTCGTCATCTCGCAAAGCATTAGAATGAGTCAAGAACAGGAAATGGAGACGATGGGGCCTCGGTGACCAGGTGCCCCATTTATAGGGCGCCCGGGCCGGGCGCCCCATTGATGGGACGCCTAGCGCCCCATTGATGGGGCGCCAGCAGCCTAGCGCCCCATCATAGGGGCGCTAGGGGCCTCACCCCCCTTCTCTTTTCCCGTTCCGATCCCGAACGACTCCGGATCGGTTCGGACCCTTCCGAAAATGAAGATAA
Source organism: Cryptocoryne crispatula var. balansae (assembly GCA_036172225.1). Lineage (NCBI taxonomy): Eukaryota > Viridiplantae > Streptophyta > Magnoliopsida > Alismatales > Araceae > Cryptocoryne > Cryptocoryne crispatula. Next base: position 27,205,856 of record CM069932.1, read on the forward strand.
CGAAATAAATTTACAAGTTTGCGATTGGAAGGAACTTACCTGTGGGATCCGTACGATGCGCTGCACTCCCGAAAAGGTCCCGCCCTAATAGAAAAAGTAGAAAAAGATAATGGTAAAATGAAGAAAAGTGCATAGGTAAAAATATAAAGTGCTTTGATCAAATTTTCAAATTTCTTAGAACGTGTCCACAAGCAATATTCTTCGTGAAAAACACAATTTCATTGCCAAAACATTGATATTCTATTACTTTTGCATATTTTGTTGTTCTTCTCGACAACGACATGGACTAGGACACAAATCGAAAAGAAACTACATCAAGCAAATCCTACACCTACATTGATCAAAGTCCTAGACACAACGAAAGCAAACAAAATACATCCTGGACACAACAAAAAGCAAACTACAACTGGATACAATCAAAGGGCGGAGACACAAGTCAACCACCGCGCAGCTTCCTCAGCTTCGCCACGTACCGGCTCTTCCAGACCTCGTCTTCGTCCATATAAGCACTTGGCGAAAAGCTCTTGCGATTCCCCGGATCGCAAGGATGCCTGCGGCACTCCTCAACATCTGCCGCCGTGCCCGTCTCGACGATCCTTGACGGATGAAATGTGAGAGAGACGAGGAACCTTGAGCCGCGGTTGGCCCAATGAAGAGGACATCGGTGAGGATTGTAGATAATGAAGGAGGTACCGTAATCAACCGGAGATCCACCCCCGGGTGGGAGAGGCACGAACATCTCCGCGCATAACCGCCTCTGTGGGACAGACAAAGCCGCTGCTGTTCATCGCCGAAAAATACAAACGCCAGTCAGCGCGGGTCTTCACTGAGGAGCACTTGTTCTGAACCTTACATTCCATGCAAAGGCGGTTGGTGAGAGGCTGGAGGGGCTCCGAGCGAAAAGCCGGAAGTCGTGGCCGGTCCGAAGCACACGTCAAACTTAAAGTGCCAGTCAACCCAGCACACGAACAAGAGAATGCTGCCAAACATAGGCCTGCCGACGCTAGTAGAAGTCAGGCCGTCATAAAGGTAGCCCAGCACCGAGTGGGCTATGCACTCATTGGACCAAATGCCCTGAATGCAAGGGAGGCAGGTAGGATCAAGCCACCCATCCTCACACGGGTATAGGAGCACTGAGGCAAGGCAAGCGGCGACGCCTTTGGCACCGGGCAGCAAAGGTCCTCATTATCACCGGCGCCTTGAATCACGCCAATGGACCAATCCGCCAGCGCTTCGGTGTAAATACGGCCGCCTACCATGATGGACCGGGCCTCTCCGGTGGTCATAAAGCCGCGGGAGGAAGTCCGAACCGGTGATCGGTCCGACGAGGGATAAACATGGCCGACCGTACCCCGAACGCATGGCACGAAGCCCCAGGGAACAGCTCCACCTCCTCCAAGAGGACGGTACATTCGAAAGAGTCAAAAACAAAGGTGTGTGTATCGGGATGCCACATCTCGAGAAGCGCACCCGCCAAGGAAAAATCCCGAAATATTTGAGGAGGTGGTTGGCGTGAACGAGGATGCCATTGAAGCCCCACCCGCTAAGAATGGTCCGCACATGAATGTTGACAGCAGCCATTAAGCGGGCTATCCATAGCACCTGGCCGTATCGGCGAGCCCCGGGAAAATTCGGAAGGTCCTGCAAAATAACCGCGCAATTAGAAAGGGTTTTGAGACAGAACGAAGAAGGGTGCCTAATAAAGACACTACCACTCCCATGGACACTCGGTTCCGAATATGACACGGCACTTCGGAAAAACTTTTCATCTCATTTGAACCGATCGGGCGGGAGGAGGAAGAAAGCCATCGAAGCAAAGGGAGGGGCAAGAGGCACCGTAGCTGGTGTGGAGGAGAAGAAGGGGGACCCCCCTTCTTATAGAAGCCAAACCGCCTCGGGAAGGAGCACTGAAATCCGCGCAGTGCCCCACTTATAGGGCGCCCCGGCGCCCTATAAGTAGGGCGCCGTGCCTGTAAGTACGGCGCCTGGCGCTCTATAAGTAGGGCGCCTAGCCCCCTATAAATGGGTCACCTGGTGCCCCATAAATAGAGCGCCTGGAGCCCTATAAGCAGGGCGCCTGGAGCCCAGAATTTTGTATGTATTATCATATATCTCGCATGTATATCGTTGAAGACCTCGAGTCTAAAAGGGCTGAGTCAGAGAACCCCTCCAACAAAATCGATGAAGGATTCAGTCGCCTTTTAGACCCGCGGTTAAGCCAAAGTCAAATGAACGGGGACGACGGTATCTTCACGGATGTCCTAACCCGTTATGTTTGACCTATATCTTCAACTATTTTCTTATGTTTATTTCTATTTCTTTAAACTCGGCATACATCATGCAAGATACATCATGCATTATCATACAAGATACATCATGCATTATCTTTTCCATCACCATCTTTCTACGGCTCCTCGAGAAGGTTTTTGATCTATCCGGAAGATCCAATTTTAATGGTTTCATCAAAACAAGAAGTTTTTCCATGTCACACTGAACCAGAATCCTTGTGTAAAACCCAATGAATTTGAAGAACCAAACCTTGGAAGATTGGCCTTTTTCTCTTTACTTTTCGCAATTTCGCATTCTCGCCGAGTCCAAGACACCATGCGGTTCGGGTCTGGCCGGTTACAGGTTCTCCCCACGCGGGATTTTAGTTGTTTACTTAACCAATCAACAAGAGGAAGGGTTTCGATAAGACAAAGGGCGATCTCGGAGTCCGGTAAAGTTTTGTTTTACTCAACTAGGCCAATGAGGGCGTGTCTAAATCTACACCTTGGCGTCACCTTTTCAGTCCATTACCACTTCATTTCGTTACGCCTCATTACACTTCGCTACATTCACCTACACTTCATTCATGTCACTCCCCTACAAAGCCAACGCCAAGGCGAGGCAAGCTGTAGACACGCAATTTTGGCCCAGTTGAAGAGTTCAAATTCTTGTTTTCATAAGGAATATTTAAAGCACATCGTGTTTTCCGACGTGAATCGAGTTTTGGCACATTCCGAAAGTGGGTCCATCAAGCGACCGTACCGGCCGAATGCCCAAGAATAGGGCACACGGCGCCCTGTTTATAGGGCACCGGGCGCCCTATATATAGGGCACCCGGCGCCCTATTTATAGGGCACCCGGGCGCCCTATAAACAGGTGCACTGGCGCCTGTATACAGGCACCCGGCGCCCCGTATACAGGCACCGTACGCCCTATAAATGTGGCGCTGGAACAAAATCCGATCGATTTGACAGCTGATTTGACCCCCGCAGCGACTTGTCTTGTTGATCGACATATCTCATGATGCGGCGCCCCATATATAGGGCGCTATGCCACATGGCAATCGCTTTTTGGAAATGACCAAAGTACCCTCTTTGGGCTATAAATAGACCCCATTTGGAGCTTGGAGGAGGTTCCAACTCCGTGCCACTCCTAGAGATCATCCAACACTACGATTCCAAGCCACATTCACCCTCCAAAGCCTCCAAACCGATCCAAAATCTTCCACCAAAAACCCCAAAACCCTCTCGTTTCCGTCACCCGAAATATGATTTTTCTCCAACTTTGAGAGCTTCTACCCGTCTCTCCTCTTATATCCAGCACCCAAACCCTCTTCCATGGGCTTCATTTGAGTATTGTCTACAAGGAAGAGCCCCTACTTCGTCTGGAAGCCTCCCACACTCCGGAGCAGCGCCGCGAAGAGGAGAATAAAATCTGTTCGGGCCGGACTTAGTGCCCCATATACGGGCGCTTTGACTTGGTCAACGCGCCCTATAAAGGGGCACCTTCTCCCTGGCGCCCTATATACAAGGCACGGGAAGCGAAGCTTGTTTTCGTTATTTTTAGATTCCGATCGTCCGTTTAATCGAGTTTTGTCTCCCTTTTTCGCTTTTTGCATCGATCATCAAGTTCTTTAGCACGTCTTAGAGCATCTTTCCATTTCATATACGTTTAAAACCTAGCAAAAATAGGGGTTGGGATTTGGTCCCAATCGGGTTAGTCTTTTCCCGTTTGCATGTGTGAGTCTAAATTCGGGCTCGATGCTATGCTTTCGTTAGAACTAATGAAACCTTCACTTGTCTACATGTTTTCTTATGGACATTCTTAGGTAGATCGATCGAGGCGGAGCTTCAACCGGATTGAAGGCAAGGGATTCACTAAGCTCTCTTCTTTCGGCCGGCCGAGAGAGGAGAAGTCGGAGCTCAACAATCTCCCCGCTTCCGGAGGTACGACGGTCATCTTTCTATTTCATTTTCTTTCATCCCATCATACTTTGGAGCCTTTGGTTCCTGGCGACCACACAAAACACACCACCCACCCACCGACGAACACCGAGGCCGGGCGTAAGGGGGTTCCGGGGGGGGAGATCCGCGGATGTCCCGTTCCGGGTGCTTACAGTCATTCCTTCTTTTATTAATTTGCCCATATTCTTTGGTAGCCCACATTCAGACAGGTCTTTTATTTTTTCTTGATTTGACCAAAGCAATTCATTTCCCATCTTTTGGAGCATTTTTCTTTCTTTTCTTGAGCTATTTTTATGGTACTCATTCAAACAAGTCTTTTGTTTTTTCTTGGTTTGACCTGAGAGGTTCATTGCCCATCTTTCAGCACATTTCTCTTTCTTTTCTTGAGCTTGAGGGATTCATTGCCCATCTTTTGGTACCTTTTTCTTTTTAAGAAGTTGGACCTTCTGATATAGCCTCCTACTAAGGTGGTGGGCACTTTCGATACTACTCCTAGTCCCCTACATTCCTTTTCCCAGACTTTGCCTAGCTTTCTTTCTGGTGTCTAGTCATCAGGATTCCAAAATCTAAGCAAGTAGTGGTGAGTGAAGTATGGTGCCTACTCTTAATTCCTAAAGAACAAGTTGGTGCACCCAAGAACTAGACTAGTGGAATTTGGATCATGATGGTCATCCTTTGATTTTGAGTATTTATAATTTTTTGTAATTTTTACTAAGAAAAACATTTTAGATAGAATCAATTCCATAGATGATTCACTATGCCTTGCCTTGAGCCACTCATTATCTTTTTGATATTTTGATCCTAGTTGAAAATATACTTGAGCGTCATAAGATTCTCTCAGCTATGCTCTCTATGAGAAAGATTTTTAAGGCATGTTGCAATTAGACTTGCAAATGCTTTTTAAAAATCGATGCCTTGAGGATAACATGATAATGATGAATACATGCATGCAGAAGTACATGAGAGATGATGAAGTTCGTTGTTGGTGATGGCACTGCCAGGACAGTGTAGTTGGCACTTGTTCATGACTTGACCTACCTTGCTACTTCTGCTTTTTTCATTCTGTAACAGATTAGAGGTTTGAGTCAATACACAATGGTGGGTGAGATGTAGAATAATAGCAGCAAGGGTTGGCATTTGATGATGATGTTGAGCAAGGTTTGAGATATCATCACAAACCATTTCCACTTTATTGGAATAAAGGGTTGTTGCTTAGATTGAAAGAAGTGAGACAAAAATAGGCTTGGGAGCCTAGTAAAGAGGTGGGCCCGTGGGGCCGACAAAAGTAGGTGGGGAACGATGACCCAATTCAAGAAGGCAGAATGGGGTCATAGTCTCGAAGATGGATGATGATGGGCTCTTAGGACTAATTCTGGAGAATTGAGGAGAATAATGGCCCCTTTTTGGAAGGATAAGGGGCATACTGACCCAATTTGGATGAAAAGGGGCATAATGGCCCAATTGAAAGATGAGAAGGGAAATGATGACCTGATTAAGAAGGATCAGGGGCGCGATGGCTCAATTAAAAGATATGGGGCATGATGGCCCAATCTAGAGGCATGAGAGTGATATGGCCCGATTGAAAAAGCATAATTGAAAACATGGGCACTATGGCCCGATTGGAAAAGCATGATTAAAAATAACGGCACAATGGTCCAATTGGAAATGCATAGTTGAAATTGTGGGCACTATGGCCCAATTGATAAAGCATAATTAAAAGCATGGGTGCTACGGCCTGATTAGAAAAGTCTGATTAAAAACATGGGAGCTACGACCCGATTGGAAGAGTCTGATTAAAAGCATGGGCGCTACGGTCTGATTGAAAAAAGAATAATTAAAATAAAGGCACAACGGCCTGATTGAAAACATGGGCATTATGGCCCAATTGAAAATGCATAATTAAAATAAAGACGCAATGGCCTGATTGAAAAAGCATAATTAAAATAAAGGTTCAATGGCCTATTAAAAAAAGCATAGCTGAAGTTATGAGCACTATGGCCTGGTTGATAAAGCATAATCAAAAGAATGGGTGCTATGGCCCGATTGAAAAAGCACAATCAAAATAAAGGCGCAATGGCCTAATTGAAAAAGCATAATTGAAAACATGGGCGCTATAACTCGATTGAAAAAGCATGATGGGCATAGTGATAATTGAAGAAGAGTATGGTTAAAACATGGGGGTGCCAGCCTAATTGGAGATGTGGGCACGATGACCTGATTTAATGGTGGAGCTGGGCACGTGAGCCTGATGAGAATGGTCATGCATGCCTGGTAGAAGAAACAGGGCACATGGGATTGATAGAAGAGGAATTGATTGAGCTTGTGTGCCTAGTTGAAAGAATGGGGTACGTAATAGAGGAGGGAGTTGGTCTCGCAGGCCCAATTTTGAGACATGGGCGCTAGGGCCTGGTTGTTGAGGATGGGCACATAGGCCCGATTTAGGAGAGCAGGTATGTGGGCCCGATCTGGAAGAGTGGGCATGTAGGCCTATCTTGGGAGGATGATGGGCTCGTGAGCCCAATTAGAATGGTTGATTAGAGCATGGGCTTGATTGAAATGGATAAAGTGGGGGCCATGGCCCAAGAATTGATGATAATGTTAAAGGAGGGACACGTGGGCCCAATTGAAAATGATGATGGGCACGAGGGCCCGATTTGGCAGAGTGGGTGTATGGGCTTGATTCAGGATTGTGGGTATGTGGGCCCGATGTAAAAGGATGAGGGCTAGATGTAGAGAAGTGTCGGGCACTAAGACCCAACTTGTAAGGATGGGCACATGGGCCTGATTGGTGGGTACGTGGACCCAACTGGGAAAGGTGGGGTGAGGGGTGAGGGCCATGGCCCAAGAATTGATGGTAGTGTTGAGGGAGGGGCATGTGGGCCCGATTGAGCAAGATGATGTGGGAGTTGTGGCCCAAGAATTGATGTTATGGTAGGAAGATAGGCGTATGGACTTGACTGAGATTGATGATGGGTACATGGACCCAATTTGGGAGTGTGGGGTCGCGGGCCTGATGTAAGATCTTGGTGGGCGTGGTGGCTCGATTGACCAAAATGGGCTCTAGGGCCTGGTCTAGAAGATCAATATGACCTTGAGCAGGAACTTGGAGAGAGGGATTGCCTAGCTAGAGGTGGTCCTAATAATCTTTTTCCTTGTACCCAATTACTAGGATGATTGTTGACTAACCTGGCCCCAACGGGTTGCCATGTAAATAAATGCCTAGTTGGAGAGGGTCCTAGAATTACCTTGCCTCTTGCCTTAGCCGGCTTGTGATTGGATTTTCTCTTCCCTTTAGCCTTCTTCATTGGTTGCCTTGTGGGTGCCCTAATATTCTCAAGGGTCGAGGAATCGATTGCGGGCTATATTCATTTTACTCTAATTGTGCCCCTTTTGTAAAATGATTATCCAAATTCTTAATTGTAATGGTTAATCTTGCCTTGCCCTTCTTAAGCTCAGCAGCTGATTCCTGAAATCCAAGCCCTACCTTTGGAGTTAAAAATAGGGTTTGCACTGGATGTGCTATCCCTTGTAATTCCTTACTTAAGCCCTCCCAACCCGATATCCAAGCATCTCCATGATTCTCTATCCTAGGTTGTATAGTGTTAGCCTCTCCCTTGGTTGTCCAATGGTAAAGAGTATGCCTTGTCCTACGGGTTCTCGAGGGATGGAGATAATCTATAAAGCATTAGATTCAAGCGGATCATCATAGATTTTGATTTTGGATTCTTCTACATATAGATCCTGTTCATGATTGACTTCCACTTGAGCTTGTTCAAGGATGGAGGGTACATTGGGCTCAAGAGGCACCAAAGAGGTAGGTTGAGAGTCAAATATCGGAAGATTATTGATTTCAAGCTAAAATTCCCCCACTAGTTGATCTGGTTCATTATTGGCTAGCTCTTGAGATTCAGCCAAGATTGTCATGACCGATTGGCAAATAAGGGGAGCCAGCTCTAATTTTAGGGTAGTAGCACAAGCTTTTTGGAATGTTGATTATGCTTAGCCGATTGTGAAGGTTGTTGAAAAATAATGGGTTGTGTAACCAGCTGAGGTTGAGATGCATTTGGTTGAAGAGTAGGAGCTTGAATGACTAATTAAGGCTGAAGAGCCTAAGGTTTTTGTGTAACTGGCTGAGGAGGATGATCCATAAATCGTCCGACCGGTTGGGACAAAGAAACTGGTTGAGGCAAAGGAGCCATGGGTTGATCAATGCAGAATTCTCGGACGACAAGGGAAGAGGGTGCTTGATGCACCGTGTAGACACGCCAAATTCGCCTAATTCAGAGCATAAAACTCATGTTTTATAGGGTAACATGCATGATTGACCTTATAATGATGCCGGGTCTTTTTAAGTTGATTTGGAACATTGCCGAACGAAATCGGATGCCTTCCGAAGTTTTCCGCAAAAAGCCGTAATTTCCGAGCGAAAGCCGCACGTAAATCGTGTAAACGCGGAGGTTGGCTGAATGACCAATGCCTAATGATCATGCATTCAAGGTTATGGTCATATTCACACCCCGAACAAGTTTTGTTGCATTCCGTGCTTTTCCATTTTGCCGTCGGAGTCATTTTGACCTGTATCGGATAGTCTGTTCACTGCCCTAACTTCGAGACAAAATTCTGAAGTTTTGGAGGGTGTTATGGCTGATCCTATGCTATAGGAAGCTTCTTCGGCCTGTTATCTTTCCAACGCAACAAATGGCGTTGAATTCCGAGTTCGGGAGTGTTCGCAATGGCTTCCGGAAGAAAGACGCGCGAAACCAGTCCCATGCGCCCGGGTTCCTGGTCACATGCGCCCGGGACCCAAGGCACGTGCCCATGCGCCCTACCAGTGAGACACCCAACCTCGTGCCCTCACATGAGGGCACATGCGCCCTACCTTTGAGGCACGTGGGAACCAGTTTTTCACCCGGACTCAACCGCTCAACCGACGGACCGGATAAGATCGAAATTTTCGGAGAAGATAAGATGTGCCCTCACAGGGGGGCACATGCGCCCCTCTGTGGGGCGCATGCGCCTGGCACCAGGGCGCATGCGCCCAGGGCCAGGGCGCATTTATCCCTATTTTTTAGCTTTGATAAGCCTGCTCGTTCTCCTATAAAAGGACTCTGATTCTGGTCGTTCCAGAGGCATGGGCACGACCCCCCAGGCATCTCAAGACGTCCTAGCACCCTCCTGCATCGATTTTGTGATTTTTAGAGAGAGAATTTCGTGTTTTTAGAGAGAGAAAAGTCAGTTCAAGAGAGAGGAAGGCTGTTCTGCAGGTGATCAGTCTGGTCTCTCTTCTTCGGTTTCTACAGAAGTGTGTGGACGTCTTCTGCCAATTCTCTCTTCATAAAAGTTCTTCCTCTCCAAGTATTCTTGAGTTTACAATCAACGGCACTTGATTCCGAGGTCGGGGCTGGTCGTGACGAGCGCAGAAGCAAAGTCGCGCCTGGCAGATCCTGGACTGCTGCTCGGCTTTTTTGAGAACCCAGATTTGGCCATATCTCACTCTATACAACTCAGAATCTTGCTGTTCTTTTTCCTATATCTTTGTTTAGTGATTCTCCATCATCCTATCATTTTTTTACATTTTTTTACATTACTTTTAGTCTGTTTATTCCGAAAAATAAAAAAAGGGGTTAGAGATAACCCGAATCCGGTCAGTTTCTTGTCAATTGTGTGTTTTATGTTATTCTCTTTACATATACTCCACTTTGTCTAGTTCTAATTGTCTCTTTAACTTGTTTATTTGTCTAGTTGCACAGAACATCAAGCACCCACCGCGTTGAGGACTCTTCTTCATCGGCCGGCCGAAGAAGGAGAAGCTTAAACTCACACTCTTCACGCTAAGGTACACACGGTCATCTTTCAATTTAATTTCATAAATCGGAACCCACGGTTCCTGGCGACCACGTTTATTTCTTCTCACCCTCCTCCCACATGACCCGAACCATCTCTTGGTGATCGAGCGACGCCAAGGGATGAAAGTTCGGGGATCAATGTGAGTGTGGGACCGAGGTGAGATTTGCTTTCCGAGCGTTATTCCTTTCTTTTCTCATCCCCTCTTGAGGTGACGATCTGGGTTCACGGACTTCCCCGAAAAGGAGAGGAGACCCCGTCGAATTTCCGGAGTCGACAACCTTTGTGGCGACCACGGTGGGACAAGCAATGTCTTCAACCGTGGGTGCTAAGTGTTTTGTTTGCAACTAGTTCTAGTTCTAGACCGGTTCCCACGTGAGCCTTTCCTTCCTTCCACCTTTCTTAACTTCATGCCATCTCCAAATTTCTGATTTCACCCATATTTCATCAGATCTGAAGTGCCAAGTATGCCATTTAATTTCTGCATTTTATTTAAACCGGTTCCCACGTGAACCACCCTTTTCTTCTTAAACCGGTTCCCGCGTGAACCAATCCCTTTCTCTACTTCGGTTCCCACGTGAACCAAACCCCTTTTTTCCAGATCTATCCCCACTTGGATCAGATCTTTATTCACCTTTAATTGGCCCCACGTGGCCTTCTTTTGACCATTCAAACTGGTTCCCACGTGAACCACCCCTTTCTTACCCAAAACCGGTTCCCACGTGAACCACCTTTGCTTCTTACCCCAATTCCCACATCGGTCCCCACGTGGACCACCCTTTTGCTTGGCTTTCAGATTTGAACCCTCTTCTTTCCATCACCCTTTCACTATCTCCATTTGGCTCACATAAGAAACAAGTATAGATTCTAGTTCTAGTTGCTTGTCTAGTTTCTAATTACTTGTCTGGTGTTGATTGCTTGTTTATTTAAGTTCATGTTTTTCTCATTACTTGCTTTATTACTTGATTGCATTCTCTGCTCCTCTCTACCTCCTTCTTTTACACTTTTTTGAGGCGGGAGCTCACTCTCCCATTTACCCCTTCCATCCAAAACACCCTCTTGGTGGATTCTGACCTCTCTTCTGGGATATTCCTTCCTAGTTGACTTGGTTGGCTTTCATCAAGGCCTCCGTAATTTCTCATACGTGGAGTATTCCTCTTCACGATCGGGTTGGTTGTACCACTCCCCAAAACCCGAAGCATCCTATGTTACCTACACGTGGTGAGATTGTGTGAAACCTAGGTCATTGGAGATTGGAGTTAGGATCCTAACCCATTTGTTAAGAGAACAATTCTTAACAAAATTCATAAACCTAAGGTTTAATCAAAATCATTGCGTAATCTTGCTTTCAAGTCTTTGCATCACTTGCTTGTCAAACAAAAATTCAAACCTTTAACTTTTTACAAAATACTACAAAAAACAAAAAAAATGTTCTTTGTTTACTTTGTCAACTTGTTTCTTTTACATTCTCCTTGAAGTTCAATGCAACTAAGGTCTGGAAGACACATTGGAATGGCGGAACAAGCTGAACATCGAGAGCACGAGATGGGTCACCAACCGATTCAGTCAGAAGCGCAAGAGGTCCCTCAACCATCTGCTCCCCGTGATGCTGAACAACTCTTTAGGGAGTTGTCTCTTTATACCGACCCAGAAACCTATGCCCGTATACAATCCACGGTGAAGGGCAAAATTGCTTCAGATCAGGCTGAAACCAATCAAGTTGCCTTATCTCCTCATCCTCTAGTTCAACCACCACACATTCAGTTACCCTTTGTTCAGCCACCTGTTGTTCAACAATCCATGATTCAACCACCTGTTGTTCAACAATCTATGATTCAACCATCTGTAGTTCAACTCTCTATAGTTCAACCATCTGTGGTCCAACCCTCATTTGTTCAGCCATCTTATTTTAACCATATTGCTCCCCCAACCCACCAAGCCATGGGACAATCTTCAAGTCATGTTCCTCAGTTCCAAAACCATGTCTCTAACTACATACCTCCTCCAGTAAACCAAGAACCTGCTCTCACCCAGGCAATCATGGATCAGCTCACCCAGATGAATGAACGTTATGAAGAGCTGAGATGTCGCCTGGACTCCAAGTCAGTGCCTGAGATTTCCATCCCTTCTCTGCCAGTCCTACACTTGCCACCTTCTGAGCTACCAGTTTATCGCCGCTACAATGGTACCGGCAACCCTTTCCTGCATCTTAAAGATTTTCTTTACGAATCCTCATTCTGGAAAGATGATCGTAGGGTCCTTGCCTTCTTGTTCCGTCGATCACTAGAAGGGTCTGCATTGGAATGGTTCTACTCACTCGACTCCTTTGAGGCAGGAGACTTTGAGATTGTGAAGACCAAATTCTTGCAAAGATACAGAGACCGGGTGGCACCAGCATGCTCCATTACAGACTTGATTGCTGAGAAGATGAAGCCCGAGGAGGACTTCATAAAGTTTGCTGATCGCTGGAGGGGAATGGCAGAGAAACTGACAGATGTGATTTCTGAAGGGGAACAAGTGAAGATGCTTATTGGCAACACTACACCTGCTCTGAGAAATGTATTGATCATGCACCGTCCTATCACAATGAATGAACTCTATGACAGTGCCCGATACTTGCAAGCCCACTTCAAGGATGCCACCATGATAAACCCTTTTGATCCTAAACCTAGAAACTTTAGAAAAAACCCCTCTGCACCAGTTGGTCCTACAACCGAAGGAGTGGTCAACAACGAAGCTGTAAATATTGTGGGGAACCAGGGAGGGAACCGTCAAAACCAGTTCCAGTTTAGAAACCCACCACAGAACCCTTCCTATTACCCCCCTCAGCAACAGGTTAGGCCACAACAACCATGACAACCACAACAACCCCCTCAACCAGTAGCACAACCCCAGCAACCTCGTCAACCTACCTACAATAGGGCACCGCCACCACCCAATCAAGCACCACGAAGGGGAGGTCCTAGGAGAGAGAACTACCAACAACTCCCTTACTCCTTGACCGACATCTTCAATGTACTCATGGCAGAAAAGCAGTTGGAATTGCCCAAGGAAAGAGAGGTTTGGCCAGCAAACGCAGATATGTCCCGATACTGTGCTTACCACCGGTGCCCTGGTCACACTGTAGAAGTGTGCTTTCAATTCAAGGATTACATCCACGATCTGAATGACCAAGGAAGCATTGATTGGGTCCAAATGGGGGAATGCATACAAGCTATGAAGGCTAGGCAGCAGCAGCGGCAGCATCCACCGGCTCAACCTCAACAGCAACCTGGCTTGGGGATTGTTCAGAATCCGCTCCCATTACATGCTCCCGCTCCAGCACCGGCACCAGCACATCCAAATCTGGGAATTGGTCTAGTACACTCCATTGTCCAGGGAGATGTCAGCCGTGCTCAAGGTTGGCAACTAGAAAACCAAAATGCAACCATGCCTGTCAACCCGGCTAGACCTCCTGCTAGGAACCCTCCTAGACAAATAATTCGTGCACCTGCTACTCCACAACCACCACAAAGCTCAATAACCCAACCACTGGCCGCCACTTCTTCTCACCGACCTATCATTAGGCCAGCCCCCTCCTTAACTACACCTCCTTCGACTATTACTACACACCGGCCCTTGCTCATTCGACCACCACAACCACCACCAAACCTGAACCCCCAGCCTATGAGCTCTATTACTCTAGGACCTCAACTTATCATACCACCAACACCACAACCAATCCCACAACCTACACCTTCATTAAGCTCATCAACCACTTCTGCACCCCGGCCTCTTCTTATCAGGCCACCGGTATCACCGTCACAACTACCTCCAAATCCTACCCCTCTACCAACTAACCCCATCATCCTAGAACCACCAATCCCATTAACTATCATACCTGCACCTACACCTCCTGTTCCCACCCCAGTTAACCCGTCACCTCTACCCGACCGCCAAATAGCTCCGGTGCTTCGGAGTGGGAGGATGTTCCAGCGGCTCTTTCCCCAAGCTGGTACTCAACCGTAGGATCCAGTGGAGGAGGAACAAGTAGAAGAGCCATTGCCAGGCACGGCATATGATCTGTTAAAACATTTAGATAAGACACCGGCCCATATTTCCATACTTGAGTTGATTAAAAGATCAAAGGTGCACCAAGAGATTCTACAACAGTATTTGCAAAGGGTCATGGTGAATGAAGATCTCCCACCTGAGAAGATCACTACAGTGTTAGCCCCTAGAAGTGAGCACCCAACACTCACTTTCTCTCAGGAAGAATTAGCAGATCCAGAATTTAGGAGATATGCTTTGCATGTGGCCGTGGTTATCTGTAATATTGAAGTGAAATCTTGTTTGGTTGACACTGGAGCTTCCATCAACGTTATGCCACCAGAAACTTTGCAGTTGTGCGGTATTTCTAAGCAAGAAATCAAGCCATCTTGTGCCATGGTGACAGCCTACGACAACTCCAAGAAGTCTACACGTGGGGTGGTCACCCTAGAAGTTAAACTTGGACCATGTACGGTCACAACAGATTTTCATGTTCTATAATTGGAACCAACTTTTAGGGCTATACTTGGGAGGCCTTATTTGGAGGCAATAGGCGCATGGCTTCAACAAACCACCAGTGCATAAAGTTCCCCTTTAAAGGACAGGTGGTCAAGGTGACTAGCATGCCTATAAGGGACGAGATGAATGATGCTTTTACATCACCCCTAGGTCTGTCAATACAACCCCTGATCTCAATGGGAGATTTACCAGAAGTCAGATGCATGACCGCCTCTCTACCAGACACACTGGGATGGCGGATGATGATGAAATTGGGCTATCAGCCTGGAAGGGGTCTAGGCAAGGATCTTCAAGGGATCACTCAGCCAATTGAAACTGTGAAAAGGCCACGCAGGCAGGGGTTGGGGTACGAAGAGGATTCCATCCCAAGGAGGATCTTCCAGCCAGGATATGCCATGGGACTCCACACCTTCTTTATCAAAGGGGAGACCATGATGATGGCTGAAGATGGCAAAAGTTCCATGATGACTATCAAGAGAAGGAAAGTTCCAGATGAAGAAGAAGAAGACTTGGAAGACCTTTGCTTATCTTTGACTCGTCTGTTCTCAAGTGGGGAAGAGCACCAGGAACCACCCAAGGGCAGACCAATCTTGAATCATCTTTTTAAACAAACCACCCAAGTCAAAACCATTCCACGAGGCCCAAATACAACAATGCCATGCTTGAACCTCATACCGTTCTTTCTAGATCTTTTGGGTGGACTTCAGGGCCCACTTACCCACTTTGGGCCCATGTGCCCTCTTCAACCTTCCACTCGTACTGGGCCAGCTTGCCCATTTGCTTCCCTCAAAACTGAGAACTTTTCTCAACATGGGCTCACATGCCCATTTATTTCTAAGATCGGGTCCACGTACCCGTTTACCTTTTTCATCTTTGGGCCCATGTGCCCTCTTCAACCCTCTACTCTTACTGGGCCAGCTTGCCCATTTACTTCCCTCATCAACTTCAGAACTGAGGGCTTTTCCCAGCATGGGCTCACATGCCCATTTATTTCTATGATTGGGTCCACGTACCCGTTTACTTTTTTCATCAATTTTGGACCCATGTGTCCACTTTCTGTTACCATTGGGCCCACGAGCCCCTTTTTCCCCTTTATTCTTAAGTTTTTCTCTCTATTAATTCAGTCATTTTCCAGCAAACCTCGAGTCATGCTGACTCATTCTATCTTTTTACTTGAAATTTTCAAAACGTCTTCTCTGAAACTCACATTTCCATCGAGGAGACGTCTCTACTCATCTCAGAGGGTGCTCCCAATCAGGGATCCCCCTTTTCTGAATCATTGATCAATTTACTCGATCCCCCCTCCATTGTAAATACCACCTTTCCAGCTTTATCTTTAGTAGGTCAAGTTAGGTTAGGAGATAGGAAAGTCAGAGGTAAAGGAGTTCCAAACAGATATCTGCAACAATTGGCACAAAAATGTGTACAGTCTTGACTGATCGGTTAGGGCGATGGCAGAGTTTTTTATCCCAATTTGATATCACTTATGTCTTACAGAAGGCAATTAAGGGCTATGCTATTGCTGAACACCTTGCCCATCATCCCATACCCGTCTTTGATCGAGTCCGGTCGGAGTTCCCGGATGACGAACTAATGTCAGTCCGATCTTCCAATCTTTGGACATTATATTTTGACGGGGCTCTGAACTCTCATGGTAGAGGGATAGGCATTGTCCTTTTGTCACCTGAAGGTGTCACCATTCCACAGGCTTTTCAGCTTAACTTTCCAGCAACCAACAACATAGCTGAGTATGAAGGAAGCCTTGCTAGCCAGGCTGGAGGCCGCTCATTTCCATGGTGCCACCGAACTGAGGGTGATAGGTGATAGTCAATTGATCCTACGCCAAGTCCTATCCAAGTACCGAACTTCTCATCCAAACCTCAAACCCTACCAGGAGCTCACCACCTGCTACATCAAGCTATTCTTCAAACTCACCTTTGTCCATGTCCCCCGTTCTCAGAACATCCTCGCCGATGCCTTAGCTTCACTAGCTTCATCTCTATCTGTCCCGCTAGGCAGGCAAGTGCGGACTATCCACATCTGTAAGAGGACAATTCCAGCAATTAAGGATGGACGTTTTCTAAAAGTTAAGGAAAGATTCAACAGAAAGGAATACATAGAACATAAAGAAGAAATCTCCTTGATTGAGTTAGAAGAATTAGAAGAAGGTGAGAGACCTTGGTATGACGAGATTGCGAGGTATTGTCAAGATCAGTCATTCCCACCTGGATCAACCACCAAAGAAAAGAAGGCAATCAGAAGAGTATCCCAGAGGTATACAATCCTAGGAGGAGTGCTCTACAAGAGAAGCCTAAGTAGAATCTTACTCAGGTGTCTTGATAAAGAAGAAGCCGAGTTGGTGCTGAAGGAAGCACATTCTGGAGTTTGTGGTGGTCATGTGAATGCCCAAGCCCTTGCTAAGAAAATCATCCGACAAGGGTATTATTGGCCAACTCTAGAAGAAGACTGCTCCCTCTTTGTCCGGCATTGTCATTCATGTCAACTCCATGCCGACAAGATTCACTCTCCCGCATCTTCCCTTCATCCAATTCATGCCCCATGGCCTTTCGCCATGTGGGCTTTTGATATCATTGGCCCCTTGAGTGACCTCAACTCCGAAATGCGCTCAAAATCATTCATTCTGACGGCAATGGAGTACTTCACAAAGTGGGCTGAAGCGGAAGCATTCGTGGAGATTAAAGCGTCAACAGTCTGCTCCTTCATCAAGCACAACATCCTGGCAAGGTTCGGGATCCCCTGCGACATCGTCACCGATAATGGGCCACAATTTCTTTCTCAAGATCTGCGTGATCTTTGCAATAGGTATCGCATTTCATTGCATCATTCATCACCATACTATCCTCAAGGCAATGGTCAAGCAGAAGCCACTAATAAAACCTTAATCAAAATCATCAAGAAATCTTGTAAGTCTAGCAAGTTTGCCGATTGGCCTGATAAGCTTGTAGATGCTCTATGGGCTTATCGTACTTCTGTAAGGACTCCCACTGGACAAACCCCGTATGCTTTGGCATATGGGATGGAAGCAGTGGTCCCTTATGAAGTATTACTTCCATCTCTCCGAGTTCAACTCGACAGGGATATTCCTGTTGATGAGAGAAGAGAATCTCTCCTTGCACAGCTTGAACTCTTGGATGAAAGAAGGCTAGCCGCCGCCGAGCATGCCCAGACTTATCAGAATAGACTCAAAAGGTTTTATCAAAAGAGGGTGGTCGAGAGGAAATTCGAGATCGGTGAGATGGTAGTCAAACGCATATTCGTTAAGCCAGGGGGTCCCCGCTCCAAGTTGCAACCTAACTGGGAAGGGCCTTTTGTAATCACTGAAAAGTATCCAGGTAATGCATATGAATTGATTAATGCAGATGGAGAAAAATTGAATCATCCTTGGAATGGAGTTTACCTCAAAAAGTACTTTCCATAAAAATGGAGAAACCACTGGTATAATCTCAAGTCATCGATCCTAGGTTGTTCGTGAGAAGTCAAGGGTAGGTACCATCCTACACACACAACACTTCCCGATCCTAGAATCCAGACAACCCGACACTTGCGAAAGGCAAGGTATAAATCTAGAAATGGAAGGAATACCCTTACCCTATTCTCTTCTACTCGGTCCAAGATAGGGAGAGAAGATTAGAGAGGGGTAGTATCGAAAACACTCCCACCCTAGTAGGAGGCCGCCTCAGAGGGTACAAAAGGGTGCCAAAAGATGGGCAATGAACCCCTCAGGTTAGAAAAAAAAATGATCAACCTGTCTGAATGAGTACCCAGAATGATAGTCAAGGCAAAAGGCACTAAAAGATGGGCAATGTCCCCACGGGTCAAAAACCTGTCAAAATATGTGCCACATAGAAAAGAGCAAAAAAAAAGAAAGAAAAACCCAAAGAGGCCGAACCCCAATGGGTAATTTGAGTGAGAGTAGAGAAATCCCTCTCAACATTTTCAAACCCTATCAAGGACTTCCTCTATACTCTTCCTCCTTAAACCCCTTGGGTAGGGTAGACCGACCAAATCCAGGTGGAACCCAAGCCGATCAAAGGAAGAAGGTTAGAAGGATTCTAGGTAGGGAACTTTATTTTTGCACGTGGCATCTACCACTTGAGTCTTGACAAACCCCGAAGATCGATGAGTTGTCTCAAATACTAATATTTTCTCCACAAAAAAAATTACATATTTCAAAAACCCAAAAAAAATGAATATTTCAAAAACCCAAAAAAATTGAATATTTCAAAAACCCAAAAAAATTGAACATTTCAAAACCCAAAAAATTGCATATTTCAAAAACCCAAAAAAATTGCATATTTCAAAATCCAAAAAAAAATTGCATATTTCAAAATCCAAAAAAAAAATTGAATATTTCAAAAACCCAAAAAAATTGCATATTTCAAAAACCCAAAAAAATTGCATATTTCAAAAATCCTAAAAAAATTGAATACTTTTGAAAATCCAAAAAAATGATTGTTTTCAAGAAAACCAAAAAAAAAAATGCTTAGTCATGATCATTGCCTTAGTTGCATCCATGTTTATTTGAGTGTCATGCATATTTCCATTTATGTATTACATATCCATTTTTTACTTTAATTATCTTGTTAAGAAGGCTCTCCCCTTTGACCTAAGTCAAAGTTGACCATAATAGGCAAAGGGATGAGTCATGGTGAAGATCTAATCTCCTTCTGTCAAGTGTTTCAGGCATTTCAATGTAGAAGAGGAGAAGATTCACACCACGGCAGGTAAGTTCTCTTAACCCTTACCCCTATTTCATTTAAGTCATTTGTTTTATTCTACCTTGTTAAGAAGGCTCCTCCCTTTGACTCAAAATCAAGGCATACGATATACTGGCAAAAGGATGAGTAATGATAAAAATTTAATCATTTTCATTAAGTATTTTCAGGAGTTGAAGAAGCAAAAAGAGAAGGGCGATCAGGTACAATTTTTTTCAAAAAAAAAAAAAAAAAATGGCCCCAGGGCGCATGTGCCTTCATATGGGGGCACATGGCCTGGTGCCCCACCCCCTGGGCGCATGGCCAGGTGCCCCCGATCGGGGGCACATGGACCGAAAAATTCGAAAAATTCAGAAAAATCTCAAAAATTCATAAATTGTTCATAATGTTAAAAATGACATTTTTGCTAAAGAAACCATCATCAGAAACTTTGTTTTGACATCCAAATGATGGTTCTAATAGTAAAATCTTCAATTGATCATTTCATGAACAATCTGCTTCATATGACAATTCTGTCTGTTGGGTACTAACCAGAAATGTGCAGGCAACCTTTTTAGTCCTAACAGGTGAATTGGCGAGATCAATGTTCCCCAAGGAACGTCATGCCAACCTTGCAGCGAAAAGGAAGCACCACCCAACTGAACATTCTTATGGTGTTGTATTCCGTCAGAAGGCAAGACAAGGATGGACCAGAGATGCTGATGAACCAGGCGGTCGATGCAGCTTACCTGAAGATTTCATCCTCAGCTTCTCATCAATCTCACATCACATCACCACCATCACTGCATTTTTGCACTTCACATCACCTTTAACATTTGCCACCTAGTTATATTAGGTCCATTTTATATATGTTATATGCATTAATGTTGAAGACCTTGAGAGTGAAGATGACTGGGCCCGAGATCCCCTTCAAAAAAATCTACGACGGCTTGGTCATCACGGATAAGCCAAAATTGAACATTGGAGGGATGATGGTTCCTAATCGGGTGTCTTGACCTCCAATAGACAATCTATATCTTCAACTATTTTCTACATAATTTTCTATGTTTGCATATCCATCTCCTTGTCATTTTTCATATCATTACCAATTTTATCTCTTCATGTCTTATTTCTTCCTTTTCATCCCATCATGTTTTATTCTTTTCTTTCTTTTATCCCACCGTGTCTTTTATTTTACCCACCGTGTCATGGCATTTGTCATGCCATTGTTTCTTCTTTCCCATCATTTTTTGCTATCCCACCATTATTGTTCAATCCCACTATGGCTTAAATCTGTTTTGTCGTTTTCCGAATACTTGATTTTCTGCTAGAGCGTGATTCATGGTTTTCACGATACCCGAGCAATTTTGTTATGCTTAAACGAACCCTTTTAGAACTTGAGGTTCTTCCACTCAGAATTAAACTGAGTATTTTGGTGAAACTTGAATGAACTTGAGATTCCAAATATGATGGATTGGTATTCTTTTCATTTTAAGATCAACTTCTCTTTTACAAACTTTAGCCCATCACAGTACAAGAACACCGCACAGTTCGGGTTGCTGGCTGATGATGAACCTACGAATTCGAGGACTCCTCACCACGCTGAGGGTTGGCTACATCCTTTTATCCTTTATCATTTACCTTTTTCATCTCTCGTGCCAAGGGCATGCCTTTTACCAATCAATTATATGAGCGAGATTCATATTGCTGGATCAGGTAGATAAGCGTGTCTATATCTACACCTTGATGCCACCTTTTCAGTCCATCACCATTCCATTTCGCTACATTCATCTACGTTCACTTGCATTTCATTACAGTTCACTATGAATCACTCCGCTTCATTACATGCCATTCCCTTACAAAGCCGACATCAAGGCGAGGCAAGCTGTAGACACGCCAAATTCGCCTAATTCAGAGCATAAAACTCATGTTTTATAGGGTAACATGCATGATTGACCTTATAATGATTCCGGGTCTTTTTAAGTTGATTTGGAACTTTGCCGAACGAAATCGGATGCCTTCCGAAGTTTTCCGCAAAAAGCCGTAATTTCCGTGCGAAAGCCGCACGTAAATCATGTAAACACGGAGGTTGGCTGAATGACCAATGCCTAATGATCATGCATTTAAGGTTATGGTCATATTCACACCCCGAACAAGTTTTGTTGCATTCCGTGCTTTTCCGTTTTGCCGTCGGAGTCATTTTGACCTGTATCGGATAGTCTGTTAACTGCCCTAACTTCCGGACAAAATTCTGAAGTTTTGGAGGGTGTGATGGCTGATCCGATGCTATAGGAAGCTTCTTCGGCCTGTTATCTTTCCAACGCAACAAACGGCGTCGAATTCCGAGTTCGGGAGTGTTCGCAATGGCTTCCGGAAGAAAGACGCGCGAAACCAGTCCCATGCGCCCGGGTTCCTGGTCACATGTGCCCGGGACCCAGGGCACGTGCCCATGCACCCTACCAGTGAGGCACCTGACCTCGTGCCCTCACATGAGGGCACATGCGCCCTACCTTTGAGGCACGTGGGAACCAGTTTTTCACCCGGACTCTACCGCTCAACCGACGGACCGGATAAGATCGAAATTTTTGGAGAAGATAAGATGTGCCCTCATAGGGGGGCACATGCGCCCCTCAGTGGGGCGCATGCGCCTGGCACCAGGGCGCATGCGCCCAGGGCCAGGGCGCATTTATCCCTATTTTTTAGCTTTGATAAGCCTGCTCGTTCTCCTATAAAAGGACTCTGATTCTGGTCGTTCCAGAGGCATGGGTGTCACGCCCCGGATTTTTTAACTTGCACAGCGGGATAATCCGACGACGCGACCGGGGAAAATTAACCCCGTAAAAACATCGGTTTGGGAAAAAATGAAGACAACTAGGTCCCAGTTTATACATCCACAGAATCAAATTCCAATACATCACTAATCACTACAATCGAAACAAAACTAAATACCATTTAAAGACCTAATGATCATCCATTTGCTTCTTGGGAATCAATCCACCACGCTTCTGCTGCGCCAAACCTGATTACCTGAAAATTGATAAGAGGATTGGGATGAGTACGACGACTCAGTAGACACCCCATCATCTGCCAAATCGGATAGCCAAAAGGCCCTATATGATAATTAAATAGGTACCCAGACCTACACCAATTATATGTAAATATAGGCTAGCCAATATATTAGATATATGACTTAATCCATGTGTTTTACGCCACCAACCAAAGCCTATAATCACACCAACCAGCACCTATATGCATCATAACATGACCTAGAAAGATGGTATGAACATATGCATAGACACCTACTATATGCTCCATATGATGATATACTACAAATGAGACACACCATACATACACCATGCAACATATCCTGATACTTGACAAAATAAAATACATCACTAGACCACCTATACCATACCATGCAAATTGCATCTATCCTCTAATAAGAATCACATTCACACATATGCACCTATCCTCTAATAGATGCACATATCATGTACACAGATTTCCATTAGCAAGGAATGCGTCGTCTTGCCATCTCAACCAGCTACCACCAGATCTTATCATATATAAATACCATATACTAATCGAAATCCCATAGTGCACCTAGGCGGTGGTGGCACGTAGGATGCCGCGGGATGCGGGATCGAAGGATGCACCGGACGGTTCTAACCCCTCGTTTGCCCTCGAGTCACGACTAACTAGTACGGTGTGGCTCGATTTTCCATTCACAGTTTCAATGCATCATGCATCCACCTCAATCATGCCATGCCATGATCACCAATATGCAAAATCAATAAACATCAACAATACTATGCCATGACATAACAACACAACTATGAACATTAACTTGAATATACACACAACCAATTCATATTAGACAATCATGCTCCAAATGAACTAAAATGAGACAATATCAACATACAAACACCTAAGCATGATTAAACATGGACAACTAGATGCTGGGAGATTAATCATCTTAGCCTCTAATTTTTGTTAACCTATGATTACAAACATAACAAGGTTCACTTGATCTATATACACTAATATACAACCGGATGACAAATTAAGAGGACCAATATTACACTACTACTAAGTATGATCTCATATTCACAAACTAGGGACATAAACATATATCACATGATACTATGCACCTCTATCTAATTAACCACTTGCTAACTACTTAAATTACGTAAAAACATAACTACACACATCCCTTTAATTAGAAGGTCAATTATATGGATCATGAAGAATTAAATATGAATTTTTAATGATAGTAGCCACGTCAAGGATGCCTACCGGATCGGCGCGAGGAAAAAGACGGGGATCGGCGATCGGAAACGATACCGGACGTCGATAACGCAGCGCACAAATCAAATCACTCAAACAAGACGGGGTTCTCCCTTCTCCAAAGCTGCTGGAAAATACAATTAAAATGGTGGGGGGGGTTATGCCATCGGATCAATGGAGAGGGAAAATAATGGGGATTATACCAAGATAATATGAGAGAGAGAAGATAGGAGAGAGGGTATTACCGCGCTGGATAGGGGGGGTGCACCGGCGGGCGCCCGGCGGCCAGGGGGGCGCACGGCCGGCAGGGGGGGCGCACGGATGCCGCGCTGGCGCACGGCGGCGGCGCTGGCCGCGGTGGCCGCGTGGCGCGGCGGACGGCGGACGGTGGGCTTCGCGGGCGCGGGGCGGGGAGAGGCACGCGTGGGCGGCGGGGGTGGCAATGGCGGCGCGCGCGGCGCTCGCGGGCGGCGGCGTGCTCGCGGAGGCGGCTGATGCAGGCGTGGGACGAGGGTGGAGGGCGACGGCGAGGCGCGATGGCCGTGGGGCTGGCCGGAGACGGCGACGAGCGAGGAGGCACGAGGGGGGCGACCGCGGGGCATCGCGCGGGCAGCGGCGGCCGGGAGGGGGGGGCGAGTGCGGCGCTGGCGGGGCTTGGTGCGCGCGGCGGGGGGCAGGCGATGGCGGGGAGACGGGCAACGCCGTTGGCGGTCGGGACGCCGGGCGAGGAAGGAGGGGTGACGGGGGGCGGGGTGGCTGGCTGGTCGCCGCGGAGAGAGTGCAGGCGGCGGTCGCGGCGAGAGGATGGCCGGCGGAGGGAGGGCCGGCGGCGGCGCAGGTGAGGTGGCGCCGGCGATCGGGTGGCGTGGAGGGAGGTGGCGCGCGGTGTAGGCGGGCGGCAGCGCTACGCGCGCTCACGAGAAGGCAGCACCGGGGGGGTGCTCAGGCGATGGCAGCGGCGGCGCAGGCCGCGGGGGCTGCTGCGCGCGCACGGAAGAGAAGAAGAAGGGAGGTGGAGGCGGGGCGGCTGGCCGCGGCGAGGCGGCGCCGACCTGGCTGCGCGGGCGGCAGCGCAAGGGGTGGCGGGGCGGCACCACACGGGAGGCGTGCGGCGGGGAGGAGGCTGCGCGGAGGCGCGGTCGCGCGGTCGCACGATGGAGAGAGAGAGAGAGGGGGGGAACGCACGCGGCAATAGTGCTCAGGGAGGGAGAAAATAAGGAAACCGCCGGGGATTTAGAAACGGGAAAAGAGGAGACGACAAACAAGGTAATGGAAGGGATAAGAATGAGAAGAGAGTAAATAGAGAGAGATAAGAGAAGAAAAAGAAAAATATTAAATAAAAAATTAACACCTAATATAATTAAAATGTAACGATCTACAAAATTAATAAGACACACTATAAATAAATAAAAACACTTACGTATCTATATAAACATCTAAAATAATAATAATTTAAGCACCGTACGCAAATAATTAAAACGCAACGATAATAACCTAAATAATGCTACAAAAATCCGGAATATTACAATGGGCACGACCCCCAGGCATCTCAAGACGTCCTAGCACCCTCCTGCATCGATTTTGTGATTTTTAGAGAGAGAATTTCGTGTTTTTAGAGAGAGAAAAGTCGGTTCAAGAGAGAGGAAGGCTGTTCTGCAGGTGATCAGTCTGGTCTCTCTTCTTCGGCCTCTACAGCAGTGTGTGGACGTCTGCTGCCAGAGATCTCTTCATCAAAGTTCTTCCTCTCCAAGTCTTCTTGAGTTTACAATCGACGGCACTTGATTCCGAGGTCGGGGCTGGTCGAGACGAGCGCAGAAGCAAAGTCGCGCCTGGCAGATCCTGGACTGCTGCTCGGCTTTTTCGACAACCCAGATTTGGCCATATCTCACTCTATACAACTCAGAATCTTGCTGTTCTTTTTCCTATATCTTTGTTTAGTGATTCTCCATCATCCTATAATTTTTTTACATTTTTTTACATTACTTTTAGTCTGTTTATTCCGAAAAATAAAAAAAAGGGGTTAGAGATAACCCGAATCCGGTCAGTTTCTTGTCAATTGTGTGTTTTATGTTATTCTCTTTACATATACTCCACTTTGTCTAGTTCTAATTGTCTCTTTAACTTGTTTATTTGTCTAGTTGCACAGAACATCAAGCACCCACCGCGTTGAGGACTCTTCTTCATCGGCCGGCCGAAGAAGGAGAAGCTTAAACTCACACTCTTCACGCTAAGGTACACATGGTCATCATTCAATTTAATTTCATAAATCGGAACCCACGGTTCCTGGCGACCACGTTTATTTCTTCTCACCCTCCTCCCACATGACCCGAACCGTCTCTTGGTGATCGAGCGATGCCAAGGGATGAAAGTTCGGGGATCAATGTGAGTGTGGGACCGAGGTGAGATTTGCTTTCCGAGCGTTATTCCTTTCTTTTCTCATCCCCTCTTGAGGTGACGATCTGGGTTCACGGACTTCCCCAAAAAGGAGAGGAGACCCCGTCGAATTTCCGGAGTCGACACACCGGTGCCGGAGCTAGAGAGGCTGAAGCAGCCAGGTAAGAAGTGTGAGTTGGCGGCGGAACCACTGGACAAGTAGGATTGAAGTGATTAGAAGAATTGATGGGTGGCCGTGATGGTGTAGCTAAATTTGGATTCGGGTGGTTTAGGATGGGCCCCAGATGAGGGGAACTTGGGGGCGTCGGTCCGGTGTGAGAATGGCTGTGAATGGCTATGTCGGGCTAACGTGCCACAGATGGGGGGTGAAGATATGAAGACCGCCCGTGGGGACTTCATGGTTGGCGGGTGACTGGCCCTTGAGAATAGCCTTGATGGCTTGACGTTGAGTGGGGTCGGCATGAGAGAATGCCTCCCAAAGAGAACTGAGATTAGGTGGAGGAAAGATTTGATCCGGTTCGGCGAGAGCCACTAGTTCATTGATGGCATGAATGGCGTCGGGAAGAAGTGATGGCTCACCTCCTACCCTGTAGTAAGCTTGCTCACACTCTGCTTGCTCATACTTCCAGTTCAAGATAACTTGTCCAGACTTGAGTGACACAGGCATAAAGCAAAGGGGAACCAAGTAGAAGTAGATATTCTTTTTGCATTTTGATTTTTGACAATTTTTTTTTGGATTTTGGTTGTTATTTCTAGCAAACAAGTATTTAATCGAAGAAAAAGTTTTCTTTTGATTTTTGGAATTGTTTGTTAGTGGTTCTTTTCTTTGGGTTGTCGTGATAAAAGAAGTCTTACCTCAAAGAAGCAATTTCTTTTAGCAATTTTAGATCTTTTGATTTTCTCTTTTGGTTACACAAATATGTTAAAGCAAGGACATGAAATGTTTAATGCAATTTTTTGGTTTCAACCTTAAATTAATGGCTTTTAAAGAGAAATATTGTCCACTTAAATAAATAGGTTGGGCCCTATGCTCTCACAACACCAAGCAAAAACTTAAGGTTGAGCACTTTTCTCACAGGAATAGGTAATAGGTGAACTTCGGGTTTTGGGTAAGAGGGTATAACCAGTTTGATCAATGAAGAGGGAGTCCTTCACTTTGGGGACTTACAGAGTTCTTAGTGAAAACCAATCTGGTCAATTGACAGAGAATCCCCAGAAGTAAGATTGGAATCCCCCAAGAGACACAGGTGGAATGGAGGTAGCTTTGGGAGGAGGGTAAGCCTCCCTTCTTGAATGACCTACAGAGCCGGGTTGAACCCGATAACCCAATGTAAACTAATGCAAGAAATGAACAAGGACAAAGGAGCAAGCAATAAAAAAGTAAAAGCGATGTAACAATCAAAGAGGTGACTTAAAAGATGGTAAAGCATAACAAGTTTAAGCAAAGAAGCAAGTTTTTCATGTTGGAAATTAAACAAGAGTAATAGCAATAAGACTAGGAAGAGAGATGGAAAGCAGGAACAGAGTTAAGTTTATGAAAGTTATAGGCACCCCGGTATTGGGACGTCAAGATACAAACTAGCAATTTTTCAAAGAAAACTTAAACACATGGGTCCCATGGGGACTTAGCAGGGATGTGATGTTGGAAAATAGTAAATGACAATGCTTAAAAGTAAAGAGATGCTGAAACAGTAAAGTTGACTTGCGCGCGAGTCAATGTTGTAGAGATTTCGAGCTCACGGAACTCAGTTTGTAGTTGCTCCAGCAACGGAGTGCCTGACATCTTGATGTTGACACGTCAAGATCAATAGAAAATAGATGGCCACGTGATGACTGGAAATGTGCCACTCACATGGTGAGTGGTGAAATGAGAGGTGGCTCACATGGGAGCCAATGAGTGCCGGCTCATGCAGTTAGCAAATAGAGTTCAAACTTTGAAAATAATAAAAAGAAATGCAAGTAAGACGTAAAGACAAGGAAAGAAAGTATGACTCACTCGGGAACCAGAGGAGGTCCCACTGTGGTCACCAAAAGTTCTGTGGGTGGCGAATCTCTTTCGTTTTTCCTTCCCTTCCCTCCTCTCTCTTGAATGAAGGAGGTCGAAATGGCTACACTCAACAGATTGTGTTGCAGTGTGTGTCAGTGTGTGTTCTCTTCCTTAAAGTTCTGATAGGGTCAGTTTATGTTAATCATGCCACAGACACGGATGGGGATGATTCCTACAAATCAGCCTATTCTCCACCTCTTCTTCTTCTTTCATTCTACACACTCACTTGATCTCCGGATGACTCAACCCTTGATGTCACTTGGACATTCAAGGACAGGTCCGGGTCATGAGGAGAACGGAAAGGAATGAAGATTGGTAAGTAGGGTGACATTTTTAACACAAACTTAACCTACACAACTATGAAAAGGAAGAGAAGGGGTGTGGTCTTCAGGAGCCAAAGAGGCTCCAAAAGATTGAAATGAAGGAAATGAAATGAAAAGGGAAAGTTTGACCGGTAACCTCTTGAACAGGGAGAGTGTGGCTGGTTCTATCTTCTCCTTCCTAAACTACTCAGGGAAGAAGAGCCTTGAAGAAATTTGCTTGCCTGAAAAGAAATCACAAATGAAATCACAAAAACAACCGAATAGAACTAAACATAGAGTAGTAACTGATCTAAAATGAAGGGAAATAACAAAAGAGGTTGAACGAATCAGATTAGGACCAACTCCTAACCCCTCTTAAGAAGGATTTGAGTGACCTAAAGCTAAAAATGCATTAGGCTATGCTAACATGAAGTGCATGATAAAGATAAATGGAAAATGAAGTGAGAATAAGATAAGAAAGAAGATTGTCGATGAGCTTCAGGCCGACCAGCTTCTGGAGGTAACAGGCACTCCAATATTGGGTCACCTAGCATCCTATCATAGGAGCACTTTAGGCCTCCGGAGGCAGATTTCGGCATGACCTTCTCCTGATTCCAATGAGGGCTTCCAAGGTTTCTAACCCAGTTTTGGAGGCTTCTTGAGGCTCTTTTGGGATGGAGTGTGGTGCTATGGAGATATTTAGGATGATTTCTTGGTGGTGTGGAGTGGATAGAGTGGTAAGGATGTAATTGTGAGGTTGGATGACTTAGGAATGAGATGGGGGGCTCTAGGGTGGCTGGGAGGAGGGTGAAGGGGTGCTAGGGTGCTCAATGAAGTCTCTCTTGAGATTTTTGGAACCTCTCTTCTGAATTTGGAACTTCACCTCCAAAATTGGAAAAATTGGAACCATTCTGGAACCTCCTTGGAAACTCTTGAATGTGAGAGAAGGGTCTCCTTTTATAGGCCCACGAGATGTCTAGATAGGGGGTCGCCTGGCATCCTGGCTGTGGAGCACCTGCCAATTCATTGACTATTGGCAAGCGACCATCCCTGACCTATGCCAATTGTCAATTGTCAATTGGTAGACAGCGGTCCAAGCACTCAGACAATGGAGTGCCTGCAACTTTCCTGACAGACATGCCTACAAGTTCAGTGCATGCACGACCTGCGGTGTCATTTGTTGGCAGGTTTTCAGGTTTCCTGACATCAGAGCACCTGCAACTTGGTGACTGACACATTGCAAATTCGGCACATATGGGACCTGCGGTGTTAGTTGCTGGCAGGATTCTAGGAGTCCTAGCAGCGGAGCGCCTGCAACTTCTTATGACTCTAACACACTGTTGGCCGATCGAAAAAAAGGGGTGAAATGGGCGGGAATTGTAGGTGCTCACCCTTGGGATGCCAAGCGGCATGGAGCCGAAGCGTCTTATGCTCTTCCCATGATTCGGTTGTTTTTATGTTGAAACAGTTTCATTGGCTGGAAAAAGGCAAGTGTTGCCTATGAAAACAAGAGTTTGATTCTTGTAATTAGGCCAAATTTGCATATCTACACTTAAGATAGTAGATGGAGACAAAAAGGCCAACATGGGGTACTTGTACGATGCACTTGAGCGGGCCAAGGAAGATACATCGCAGAAGGTCTCTAACTTCAACATTTGGTGGGAGATCATTGACTATTGATGGGAGAGAATATTGTATTATTCTATACATGTAGCAGATATGTTCTTTACAATAAAATCAAACAAAATATGTTAATTAAATTCTAAATTAAATTCTTATGTTTATGCTCGATAATAATCTTTTTTTTTGAATGCCAATTATCATGTCACTTTTTCAACTCAAGATATTGTTATAGTCTAATTTTCAAGTCCATTAATAAACTTTTATACCACATCAATGAAGTGGTTAGAAGGATGCTTGGGGATGATGATCATGTAATTATAGCAACAAACAAGATGCATGACTATAGAATGAGATTATTCCACTTTGAGACAGCATGGATGTAACGAATAGTTATGCTCCTTAGCCTTAGTATGTATAATCCAATTATATTTGTAGATTTAGATAGTAAATTTATTTCAATTATCTTCTAACATAAAATGATATCATGTAGCTGATTGGTGGATGGAACATACAAGGGCACCACGATATGAAGACTTGGTCGATGTTGTAATCCGAGTTCTAAACCAAACCACATCGACTCTGGGTTGTGAAATATATTGGTTGATATTCAGCCTTAATCACACAAAACAAAGAAATAGGCTGACATCAAAGAGACTTAAGCAACTCGTCTATTGCAACTACAACATGAAATTGAAGTTAAATAACTTGCAGAAGATGAAAAACAACCAAAAGGAGGAACAAAGGTGAATAGAAAAAGCAAGTGGAAAATAGAGTGAGGCAGATTTAGTATAAGAAGTAGAGATTGATTTCTAAGAGCAAAATCCATTGCAAGCTTGTGTGAACAATAGAGAAGGGATAAGTGAAGTTCAACCCAAAATATCTTGAATGGGGTCAACGAGAACTTGACAATGTTCCTTTATCCAAGGAAATTTGAATCCCTCAATCAGTGGCTAAGAGATGGAAGACATAGATTCTTCTCACTAGCGTACGCAATCAAAGGGTAAGGCAAACAAGTTTAAATTGACCCCCTTGATATTGTTGATGCTAAGACAATCGATGAGACTCAAGAAGACACACCAAACCTAACATCAATATCAGACATCCGAGGATCCTTCTTCAAAGAGCAGTGATGATGGCACCATAAATGAAGAAGTCAAAGCCGCCACCACCGGCACCACTTCTGGTGTAAGGACAACTGATCCAAAGATGCACCCTCTATAACACTACATAGAAGAGGAGCATTACACACATGCGACACAAGATGCCGACCATAGAGCAAGGCAAGAACATGGATAATGAGGAGTCAGGACACACACAACAAGGATTGTTTCCATGATGAGTATGAGTACTCCACCTATGGATTTGAATCTTTCCAAGATTCTTCATATCCAACATATCACTCTGCTAGATATGGGGTGATCCAATCATCATATGAAACATCTTCTTATAGTTCCATACATTCCATGTACGATAGTTATGGTAGATTATTTAAATCTTATCTTAGGGTGATTACACAAGGTAGTGATGAGTATCATCAATTTGGATATATGTTCAATATCTCATATTCTTTCATAATGTCATGGGAAGAGTATAAACAAGATATGGAGCAACAATACAATGTAACATTTAAGTAAAAATTCAATGAAATATTTTCTAGTTTTCAAAATTTTTAAAGATTTTTTCTATTTTTCATGCAATTTTTCTTTTTATAACATTATTTTTAAATACCAAATTTGACGCGGTCCAACCTGATCTGATTTGGGGCCAACCCTCGACCTAACTTTTCTTCGCTTTATTCACAAGGTTAGATTGATATCCTTTGGGAGGTCCTTCCTAGGAGAGGTGTCGGTAAACAAGTATGCACTCTCTTATCTCATTTCAAGTTTCTTCATTCAATGTCATCAATAAGAATACAGATCGGGGGTTTCTTTTATAGCTATAAGGCTTTAAAAAAATATTTTTCTTTAAATCTACCTCCACACCTTCCTAGCTAAAAGTGGTATTCCAGCCTCAAAAAGACAAAACTTCCTAACTTACGAAATACCAGCCAATTGGGCAAAAGGGTGTGGATGAACCATCCCTAAGTAGAAGGTTCTTCCATCACATAAAAATAAGTAAAAACATAGGTCACTAAGGTGGTTAGACAACACATTCACATATGACCCTAAGAGAGAGATATTAAAAGATTGAACTGAATACAAGTTAGATGGCATCAATCATTC
Source organism: Cryptocoryne crispatula var. balansae (assembly GCA_036172225.1). NCBI lineage: Eukaryota > Viridiplantae > Streptophyta > Magnoliopsida > Alismatales > Araceae > Cryptocoryne > Cryptocoryne crispatula. Next base: position 27,238,070 of record CM069932.1, read on the forward strand.
AATTGTGGTGCAAACCAATGCTACACAGTCATAAATGTTGACTTGAACCAATGTCCCTACTACTGTGGGCACAAGGTGGAGCACTAGTTGAGATGAGTGATAGAGTTAGGTTGCACAGAAGAATTTGTCAACGAAGTAAGTTCATATTGATACAATTAGCTTAATAATCATGAATAAAACATTTTCTCTCAATGGAGAATGCATAAAGATTTTATACAACCATGAGGCTTTATAAAAATATTTTTCTCTAAAACTAATTTAAACATCACCTAACTAACAGAGAAAGAAAGACTAAATTGTTCGACTCACATATGAGCATTTTTCTAAGCAAAAGAAAGCTGGTGAACCACATCTAGATAAAAAGTTCTCATACCAAGCATCTTCCAACTCTCTTTTATTATAAAAGTAAATCTCACTTGACATCAAGAGAGAGAATCCCATGTGACACTAGATAACAAAGTTAGACCGAAGTCAAATTAAGTAAATCACCCAATTTTCTTGACAATCAGGTCCGGTCGTCTACCTTGCAATTCTTAAAAATTTATTAGTTCTGGTAATTTTGGTCAATCACTGACTTGGGTTAATAATTAGCCTTAAAATCCAAAGCACGTCTAATCTGGATTTTCTTCACGAGCATATTTTGCCGACACTTTTCCAAGTTAACTTCAAGTTGAGATAGTCGAATTAATGCAATGTAAGAGCTTGTTACTGTAGCATCCACCAAATTTTTAAAAAAAATCAAAATAAAAAAACGTCAACCGCCTCCCTCCCCCTTTAGAGACTTCTCTCCCACCGCCTCACCCCCTGCCTCCGCTCGTTCCACCACCCCTCCTTTTTCCTATTTCATTTCCTCCCCCCCCCCCTCCAGAACCGCCCAGCGCCCTGCCGCGCGAAAGCGCTACAACCTCCCAGTTCTCCCAGCCCCCTCTCTCTCGCCGTCTCTCTCTCTCTCTCTCTCCCTCTCTTCTCTTCTCCCGTTCGCTTGCTCTCTCTCTTCTCTCTGTCTTTTCTCTCCTGCGGCCGCCGCGAGCCCGCGTGTGCAAGCGATGCCCGTGCCCCCGTGCACCCACCCGGCGCGGCTGCTGCGCCACCGCGGTGCGCGGTGCACCGTGCCACCCTTTGCCCCCCTATCTCGACGATCTCTCTCTCTGTTCCTCTTTCTCCTCCTGCCTTCCCCCCCTGATGCTGTACTCTCTCTCTCTCTCCCTCGGCCTGCTCTCGCTCTCTCCCTCTCTCTACGTCGGCCGAACCCCCCCTCTGTCCGCCGCTCTCTGTCTCACTCTCTCCCGTTTATCTCTCTTTCACCCTCTGTTTTTCTAGCCGCCCGCGCAGTTTTCCCTGCGCGCCCGGTGCCTCCCCGGCTGCCGCGACCCCCTGCCCTCTCTTTCTCTCTTCCCGTCGTGCACCGCATGGCCTTTCTGCACATGCCCTCACGCACCACCCCGTCTCATCCTCGGCCCCGGCCTCCCCAGTTCTCTCTCTCTCTCTCTCTCGCCATTGTTCCCGTCACCGCGTGCTCACGTACGTCCACCCCCCCTAGTCGCTCGCTCTCATTCTCTCTCTTGGCCTCACGCCAGCTAGCCGCTGCCGCGACTCCTCCTACGCGGCCACCCAGCCTTATCACCTAGCCTCGTCATTTTGACCAACCTTCAGCCGCTTGATTGCGCTCGCCCACTTGCAGCCACAGTCAGTGCTGTTGTCCCGTTGATCCACTGAGGTGAGCCTCACCATTTCTATTTCTTATTTTATCTTGGGATTTTTATATATATTCGTAATTTATTAAAATATTGATATCTTTTTTGTTGGTCATCGCCGTTTGCCGTTGTCGTTGCCGTTCCGTGATCCTCATCCAACCAGTTTCCATTTGGACTTTGGATAATGGTTATCTTCGTTGAGGTAGGCATCCCAACTTATCCTTACCACATGATATTATAATTAATGTGTTAAAATATGTTTATTAGATTATTAGTTAGAAAATGATGAATAAATGATAGTTATGTATTTAATTGTCTGCATGAGATTAGTTAGAGGTTTATCATGTCATTCATGCATAGTTCCATGATTTGCATTAGCTAGATGTAATTTTTAGTTAATGTTGTTTATAAATTATTAAATTAGACATATTGTGATGATTAATTAGGTTAACTATATTAATTCATAAAAATTGAGATATGACCTGTTATGATTGTATTTATATCTGATTTATGTTATGAATGACATGAATTGTTATATGGAAGTGATTTGTGACCTTTTATGATTATAATTGTATCCGATTCATGTGTAGAATGATCTTAAATCATTAATACTTATTTTGGAATGGAAATTGATGACATGATAATTATGGAATGTAGTTTATTAATATTAATAGTTGTCTGATCATGTAAAGTGCATTATTTGATTACTTGATTTGTAATTGTGATTAATTAAAGTTAATATGCCCAATTATGTTGCATATTCCTTTCTGATTGGGTCAATTGCATAAATTGGTGTAAAATTGAATTATGTGAATGAAATGATATTGCATATTCTGTTCTGATTGGGTCTATTGCATGAGTTGTTGATAAAATGGAATGGTTGTGCATGACTTGATAATTGGCATATCTGGTTGATTGAATTGGTTTTGTCTGAGTAGATATATGGCTTTTACTTGTTGAGGTCCTCTAGCCTACTTTAGTGGTCCTGGGGCAGCAGATGACATAGTGAAATCCGGTGCATCCTTCGATCCCGGATACCGCGGTTTATCCTAAGTCACCCTGCCTAGGTGTACTAAGGATTTAGCTTACTATATGGTACTTCTTATATATATTTAGAGCTGGAGTTGAGAGGTCCAAGTATGGCATATGATTTACTCAGACACATGGAATGGAAATGGCATTGAAGCATGCACAGTTGGCACATGCAAGTCTAGATGGCATAAACATATAGTTTAGATTAGTTGGTAGCCAAGTTCTTGTAGAGGCATGTTTAATTGGTAATTTAGTGAAAGGAATCTCATTTAAATAAATAAACATGATAAATAGCCTATTTGATATTATACCAATTGGTGGGTCTGGTTTATGCATATAATTAGCAGTTAGATTTGTTAGTATATTAGGAAATTTGGGTATAAGTCCTACTGAGTCCGTGTGACTCATTCCAAATCCTTTAAAATTTTTCAAGTAATCAGGTAGCACAGCAGAAGTGTAGTGGATCAAGTTTAGTGCAGAAGAGGTTTAGAAAATTTGGTATATGAATGGTTTATGTTGAAATCCTGGTATGATTTATTTTTGAGATTGAATCATTTGTTTTATTAAATGGGACCTGTTATTCTTTATCTTTTCCAAACCGATGTAGTTTACGGGTTAATTCCTAGGTCTCATCGCCGGATTTATTCCGCTGCGCAGGTTAGGAAATCCGGGGCGTGACAGTTACAGTCTCTTAATTAAACAGTAGTTTTAATCCCAATCAAAAGTCACAAGATAGACGTAGTAATCACCCAGTTCTTAAAGACGATAAAACACTAATTGGTAAAGAACACACCACCCCCAAAAATTGTACTCTTGTGTCAATCAATCACAGAAAAGAACGGGCATCATCAGATCTTTCTTGTGTCAATAGCATTTTCATCCGTCATGCTCTTGTGTGTGTACGTATCACAAATAAATGATAATCGAAGTACGATAAGATTGTCATGATAAAATCAATCGACTAGATTATTATTCTTTATGCTTACAATGTACAATATTGGAGTGGGACACGAAAGACATACGGGAGACGATGCAATCCCATAGAGAAGATGTCACGGCCCGGATTTTTAACATGCATAGCGGAAGATAATTCGGCGACGTAACGTGAGAAATATATCAGTTTGGGACCAAATAAGACTAAAATCCATAATTTGGAATCACAATTCCAAACATTACAACCCATTAACACAACAAGCAAACATCTATCTAAATAAAATAAATACTAACATTGAACGAATAATCATTAGCTCCTCGAATTCCCAAAACACCACTACGCTTCTACTGCGCTAAACCTGCACTCTTGAAAATATTAACAATGGAAGGGGTGAGTCACCACAGACTCAGTAGGACTTACACCCGAACTACCCCACTATAGTAGTGATTCTCTAGTGATATTAAAGATAAATAACCTAAAATTCAGATTATAATATATATGATTTAAACTAATTCTACATCTTCAATTAGACTAATTAAAGTACCTTTCTAATTCTACATCTTCAATTAGACTAATTAAAGTACCTTTCTACTACATCATGTGTTAACATGATTCGATATGAATTAAATTGACATAGCCTGCACAAATTTACTAAACTAGGTATGCATACACCACATGGACCTATCATAATAAAAATGACCCATCTTAACCACTATCATGCATGCCAAAAATACATAAATAAACCATTTGTCTGAATAAGTTATATGCTCCACTTGGACATTGTAGCAAATGTCACAAAACTAACACCAGATCTACCATATATAGAAGTAACATATAGTAAGGTAAATCCCATAGTACCCCTAGGCAGAGAAGTACTTATGATAAACTACGGTATCTGGGATCAACAGATGCTCCAGATTGTTCTAATTCATCTGCTTCCCACAGGTCACGAACTATAGTTTGGTGAAGTAGAATTCCATTACATTGCAGCCCTCTGCATACTACATCTCTCAAGATGAAAGCACATAATTAACTCAGACAACCAACCATTTAACTAGCATGCCAAATGATAATCTAACCATCAATTACATCTATGGACAACCATAGATCAATGCATCACATACATGCATATCACATCATTGTATGATACACGTAGAACCAATTAACAACATTATGCATCGAAATGACAATCAATATATTGAAGTACATAGAAGAACAACTATGGCTCTATGTACTACATATATGCATGCCAAACCACAATCTAACACAAACTAGAACTAGACATCAACATGATGCACTTAATGCAATCTAGCAAAATAAACATGCTACATGCATACTAAGTCGTGATTAACTAATCTAATAACAATGAACAAAGTGACACAACTATTCTAAAATCATGCAACCCTACACCATAACTATAATGTTATGCCTCACAACATATATGTTAAACTACACAACTACACATGATCACATCAATAACGTAAATACATATACCCTAAGATCATGCAATATATGAACCTAACATGCTATGCAAGTTACAAATCAATCATACTAAATGTATGCCTTGAAAACTATTACTATCTACTCTATATGAAACCAAACCAAATTCTAATAACACTATACTTAATCCTTACATCGACCTTTTTATAGTGAATCAAAATATAGAAAACATGCTAAGCTAACTAGACTCAATTATAGGAAAACCTAACATGCTGATTAACATATAGGATTAATCAAATCAATCTAAACATGCATGATTAAACAAGCTAATCTAACCCTATTTAAACATGCCAATAAATAAAAAACAACCCAATAATTATATTCTTTGATCGGTGGTGATCTAAGTATATTTTTATGGTTTAATCAAATATATAAGAGTGCTAAAAATAGCCGAGACGCCTACCTTAATGGCGACGATGAACGGCGCATGAAATTCCAAGAGAATCAATCCAGATGATGAGTATGCCGCGGTCACGACGGCGATGAAAAATCGATCCGAACGGTATCTAGACAATCTATTGGAAAAGAGAAGAATATTGAATAAAAGAGAATAATAGAAAGAACAGAAGAGAGAGAGAGGCGATGAGAGAGAGATAGAGCAGAGATAAAATACCGTGGAGGGATGGGTGGTGCACGGCGGTGCACCGGGGCCAGCAGGCACACTGGTGCGCTGGCGAAGGGAGACGGGCGCACGGCGGGATGGCGCATGGTGGCGGCTGCCGTGCTGGGCAGTAGGGGTGGAGGACGGCCGCGGCTGCGGCGGCTTATGCGGCCGAGGGCGGCGGGGCGGCGGGTGACGCGGTGATGCCGCGGGCACGTGCAGGCATAGGTGGGGACGACATGAGGAGGGGGTGTCAATGGCCGGCGCGAGTGCGGCTGATGGGTCAACACCGGAAGGAGGCGGCGGAGAGGTCAACGGCGGGGGGTTAGTCCGACAGGAGCGGCGGCCTGCTGTGCAGGACGGAGGCGGTGGGCACGACGCGCGGAAGGAGGCAGCGGGGCCGAGGCAGCGTCTCGGCCCCTTGGTCAACGCGGTGGGGAGAGGCAGCGGCGCGAGGGCTTGGCGCTGCTGTGGCTGTGGGTGGCGGCGACTGGGCAGGTGGCAGGGCGGCTGGGAGGCGAATGCGGAAGGCGTGACGATGATGACGGCGACGACATGGTGGGGTCAATGCGCGGGCCGTGCGAACGAAGAGCCGGACAACAGGGGGGGTGAGCGGCCGAGAGCGGCGGGCGGCAGTGGTCAACGCTGCACGGGGAGGCGGCTGGGCGAGCGATGACCGTGGCTGAGGCGGGCAGCCGGGTGGCGGCTGGTGGCCATGGGCGGACACGCGGCACCCAGCGGCGGGTCACGGGCGGTGCTCGACAGCGCAACCAAGGGGGGGTTGGCGGGCACGCGGCCGGCGGAGGCCATGAGAGACTCAACGAGGGGGGGGCGGCGGTGGTTGCCGCGGGCGGAAGCGGTCGTGCGGGGCTGCGACGACCGAGGCGGCGCGGTGATGACGGGGCCGAGGACCAAGCCGGCGACGAGGGCGGCGGGCGACCGAGGAGGCGGGGGCTTCCGCGCGCACTCACGCACGGACAGAGGTGGCAGCGAGACGGCGAAGGCGACAGAACGGGGAGAAAGAAACGACACCGAGAGAGAAATTTGCGGACACGGTGAAGATGGTGAAGAAGCAGCGGTTACAGAGGATGCTTAGGTTAACAAGAGAGAATAAAAAAAATAGAAAGCAGAGAGAATAAGAAAACAGAGGAGAGAAAGAAGGTAGGAAGAGAAATTAGGAAAACCTAAAGAATAGGAGAGAGAGATTAACACTCAATAAATATAATTAATATCATAATAAATATAATAATAATTATTTAATTTAATAAATACCCTTAACATTACAGAAGATCATTTCATCGTCACTACTGGTGTCGACAATGCTTCCTTCCGAGCAGCCAGGCATTCCTGAGCTGTGCAGCCGCGGCGTTGCCGAAGCACTGGGCCCTTGCCAGGCAGAACTGGGTGCTGAAGTCAGACGAAGATTGAATGCAGCAGGTATTGAGGATGTAGCAGCAGGCGGCGCTACCGGCTCCTCATCCCTGCACGAGCACGCCACAAATCTTGGACTTTGAGGAGGAGGATGGTGTTGATGGTGGAACAGCTGCAAGCTGCCCTTCATCGTTTGGGGCTGCGGGTCCAGCAACTGTTAGGATATTTTCTTTAAAACAAAAAAAAATGGAATGTGTCACCGTCCCTCGCTCGCAGGAAACACATGTCTGTTTCTCCGTTGGTTCGCTTGCCGTTGGAGAGCATCCAACGCAAAGAAATAAAAATAAGAGGGCTTTATTTTCTCTCTCTGTGGTTCGATCGAAGGCTCATTCCAATGCTCAGACGAATGTCTCTTCCACTCTCTCCTCTCGGATGCACAACGGCTGCTACCGAAAGATTCTTTTTTCTCACTTTCTCTCTTATTATTCACTAGAAGTACTCAACGTAAGATCAATTCGTAAAGTTCTCCTAAAAGATATGTTGATGAAAGAGAAGGGTCTCACCTATCCGAGGGTCGTCGTATCTCTAGGAGGACATTGCTGCGAGAACCGCACGTCATCTGGCAATAGAACTCTTAGCTCTACCAACTACGTGCTTCAACCCAACAAACTATGCTTCTAACTCCATTTGTTTAATTTTAATTAGTTTGTATTATTGTGTTTTGTCGATTTTCAGGAAGACGACCCTACAATTTAAGAGTTCTATTATTGTCAGCATATTGTTTATGTGTTAGAAGCATCCATACATGTGAAAAAAGATCGTAGTCATCCATATATTTGTGCGGTTTTAAACATTCTTACCTAAACGTTGTCGTTTAGACGTTCTTATTTGAACGTTGTTACTTAATCGTTCTTATTTGAACGTTGTCGTTTAAATCTTTTTTGAATTAATTTTTAAACATTCATATGTTCTTGATAAAACGTACATACACGTTCTTGTTAAGATGTATTTAAATGTTCTTGTTTAAACGTACTTAGATGTTCTTGTTTAAACATACTTAAACGTTCCTGTTTAGCCATCATAAATTATTTGTATTATTTGTTGATTTAAAATATTGACAAACATCTTGATATATTTATTTACAGATTACTATTCTCTTTATTTTCTTATGACTAGCTTAATAACTAGAGAAACACTTAGCGTTAAACCAGAATAATTTGATGGAGGAAATTTTAGGAGATGGCAGAATCAAATGCGCTTTTGGCTGACCACCCTTGGTCATATTTCAACCATTAGCAATAGAGAACCTGACACTTCACAAACTACTACCTATAGAGTTCAAACAAGATCATCTCGTCCCCAAAATGAACCTGGACCTTCATCTTCTACAACTGAAGAAGTTGATTATCATTATCTTCATAGGATTTTAGGATCACTTTCTGATAAACTCTATGATCTTTACTACAACTCAAGAAGTGCTAGTGAGTTGTGGGATTTATTAGTAGCCAAATATGGATTAGATGATGTTGGAATTAAAAGGTTCAAGGCATCAGATTTTAAAAAATTTAAATTTGTTGAAAATAAATCAATGAATGATCAAATGCATGAGTTTGAGAACCTAATCCATGAACTTAGAACCATAGGACCCAATTAGATGAGTCATTCTAGTTTGCATGCATTCTGAATAAACTACCCCCATCTTGGTCTGACTTCACTAGAATAATGAGTCACACTTAAGGAACTCTTACCTTGACCCAACTATTTGGTGCACTTATAATTGAAGAATAACATAGGGTAAGGGAAAGTTCAACTCAAATAATTTATAAACCTAAGGCCAACATAGTTGAGAAGAAGTCTTTTAGATCTTATAGAAAATCTTTTCATCCTAAGAATAGGAATTTCAAGAAAAATCAATGGCAATCTAAGAAAAAGTCTCAAAGCTCAAACCCTCACAACAACAAGCCAAATGAGAATAGAGAAGAGAGGTGCTGCTATGTATGTGGAAGGACAAATCATCTTGCACATCAATACTTTTCTCGAAAGAGGCATCCATTAAAGGGGAAAGGACAAGATTCTTCAAACAATGGTTGCTAAGTCAATATGGTTTCTGCAGATGGTAGGGCATCCACTTCTGAACTTAGGCCAGTTCTTTTAAACTTTGAATCAAATTCAATTTTTGATTGGTGAATTGACACTGGAGCTAACATTCATATATGTACTGATCATTCTTGGTTTTCTACATATCAGGACTCAAATTCAAGAATTGTGATGATGGAAAATAATGCTAAGGCAAGTGCATGGGATCGGAAGAGTGGATCTTTACTTTAACTTCTGGGAAGACATTGACCTTACACAATGTTCATCATGTTCCTAACATTAGGAGAAATCTGATTAGTGGATCTCTGTTCAGCAAGGTTATAGATTAATATTTAAGTCAAATAAAGTTGTAATAACCAAAAGTCTATACTTTGTTGGAAAAGGATTTATGTATGATGGGCTTTTTAGATTGAATGTAAGTTCACCTTCTGTTAATGAGAAATGTATGGTATTGAATGTTGAATCATCTTCTATTTGGTATTCTAGATTGGGCCATGCGAATTATAATTCTATTAAAGGTTGATGCAATTAAATTTGATTCTAAAAGTTAGCATCCAAAATGAAGAGAGATGTGGTATATATGTTGAAGCTAAGTTACCTAGGCAACCATTTAAATCAGTTGACAGAGATTGTGATATTTTAGAATTAATACATAGTGATGTATGTGATTCTGGACGAATTTCAAGAGGTGGTAACAAATATTTTGTGACATTTATTGATGATCTTTAAAAATATTATTATATTTATTTGATAAAAACTAAGTATGAAGTGATAAATGTATTTCAGATTTATAAGGCTGAATCCGAAATTCAACAAGAAAATAAAATTAAAATACTTAGGTCAAATAGAGGAGGAGAATATACCTTTCATGCTCTCACTCAATTTTGTCAAGAATATGGAATAATTCATAAAATAAATACTCCATATTCTTCACAATCTAATGTTGTAGCAGAGAAGAAGAATAAAACATTGATGGATATGGTTAATTCTATGTTAATTGGTTCAGGAGCACCTGATAATTTGTGGAGGGAGGCACTTTTAACTACATGTTTTATTTCAAATAGAATACCTTTTAGACAAAGTGATTTTACCCCTTACGAAATTTGGAAAAAGAGAAGACCAACTTGAATTTTCTTAAAGTGTGAGGGTGTCTTGCAAAGGTCAAAATTCCTGAGGTTAAAAGGAAGAAAATTAGACCAAAGACTGTGGATACTATTTATATACCACAAATAATAATGCAGAAAATTTCTCTAGCAACACAAATGGATTTTTTGTGATTAATTCAGAAATTGGAGATGTTTCAAATAATACTATCATTGAGGCTAGAGATGCAGTTTATCATGAGAACACATTTCCATTTAAATCTAGAATTGAATCCAATGTGAGAAGTAAAAGTTTTCGATCGAACCCAAATTTAGTTAGACATAGAGAAGAGCAAGATGAAGAACCATTAGAAATAATAAGAAGTAAGAGAGCTAGGACAGAAAGAATTTTTGATGATTTCTATGCATTATTAGTAGAAGATTCACCAATTATTTTTAATGATGCTATGAATTCAATAGATTCACCATTTTGGAAGGAAGCTATAGAAAATGAAATGAATTCTATTATTCAAAATGGAACATTGGAGCTTAGTGATCTACCTCTTGGTTGTAAGACAATTGGATGTAAATGGGTTTTCAAGATGAAATTAAAACCCAATGGATCTGTAGATAAATATAAGGCTAGACCTATAGCTAAGGGGTTTACACAAAAAGCTAATGTAGATTATTTTTATGTGTATTCTCTTGTGGCTATAATTATCACCATTAGAGCCTTAGTTGCATTAGCATCCATACATAAGTTGATTATTCACCAAATGGATGTAAAAACTACATTTTTAAATGGTGAATTAGATGAAGAGATTTATATGGATCAACCTGAGAGTTTTTTTATTCCAGGTCAAGAAAACAAAGTGAGTAAATTGATTAGATCATTGTATGGATTAAAACAAGAACCCCAAGCAATGGCATGAAAAATTTGATGAGATTATTCTTTTTTATGATTTTAGAATCAATCAAACTGATACATGTGTTTATTACAAAATGTTTGGTGAATATATTGTTATCTTATGTCTATATGTTGATGATATTTTGATCTTTGGATCTAACATGCATGTTGTAGATAAAGTTAAGGATTTCTTATCACAAAATTTTGACATGAAAGATCTTGGTGAACTAGCTTGATTTTGAATACAAGAATTATAAGAAATTCAAATGGAATAGCTTTGTCACAATCTCACTACATCGAGAAAATTCTTAGAAAATTCTATTATATAGATTGTGAGCATTTATTAACTCCTTATGATTCATGTGTTCACCTAAAGAAAATTTTATGTAACCCTACACTACAATATGAATATGCTCAATTCATAAGCTCACTTGGTTTTCTCACAGATTATACAAGGCTAGACATAGCATATGCTGTAAATAGACTAAGTAGATATACTATAAATCCAGATGAAAATCATTGGAAAGCATTAGAAAGAGTACTTAGATATTTAAAAGGTACTACTTCATATGCTTTGTGTAGACACGTAATTTTGGTCCAGTTGAAGAGCTTAAATTCTTGTTTTCATGAAGAATATTTGAGTAACATTTCAAGGGAACTGAGTTTTCTGGAAAAATCAAGTTTTTCGGCACAGTTCGAAGAAGATAGATAGAGCGTTGACCAGGGTCAAATTGCCCTATATATAGGGCACCTGGCCCTTGCTTATAGGGCACCAGGCACCCTGGTTATAGGGCACCTGGCGCCCTGTATATAGGGCACCAGGTGCCCACTAGGCGCCCTATAAATGGGGCGCCTAGCACCTGGTCTTATTGACTTGACCGGCTGATTTGACTACTCATTGAGACTCGTCTTATCGATTTGACACGGCTCATGATGCTAGCACCCCATATATAGGACGCTTTGCCACGTGGAACTGTTTTCCGGATTTGACCAAAGTGCCCTCGTTTTTGCTATAAATAGAGAACCATTTGAAGCTTCGATGGGGTTCCAACTTCGTGACACCCTAGAGCCCATCCAATACCACGTTTCTAAGCCCTTTGCATATCCCATAAGCCTTCAAACTGATCCAAATTCTTCTTCCCAAAAACCCAAAAACCTACTGTTTCTGCCACCCAGAAACATGAGTTTACCTCAACTTTGAAGACGTCTACACGATTCTCCTTTTCCATCCAGCATCCAAACCCCCCACCATTAGCTTCATTTGCATATTAGCAACAAGGAGGAGCCTCTATTTCATCCCAGAAGCCGTCCAGCACTCTGGAGCAGTGTCGTGAAGAGGGGAAGAAAATATGCCCGAGCCAGACATAGTGCCCCATAAACAGGGCACTTTGACCTTGGTCAATGCACCCTATAAAGAGGGCACCTACAGTTGGCACCCCATATATAGGGCACCAGCAGGGGCAGAAGCCGATTTTACATTTTCCGGAGTCCGGTTGATCGTCTGATCTGATTTTCTTTCTCCATTTTCATCTTAAAACCTTTTGACACTTCATTTAGCATGGATTAAGTCATTTTACATCTCTCATATATTTAAAAACCTACCTAAAATAGGAGTTGGGATTTCCTCCCAATCCGGTTAATTCATCCCCTTTTGCATGTTCAAGATTCACACCAAGCATGACGCTATACTCTCGCCAGAGCTAATGATCTTTTACTTGTTTTCGTGTTTTTCCGCAGAAAATTCTTAGGTGAACCCGACCGAGGTGAAGTTTCGACCCGATCGGGAACAAGGAGCTCACTAAAGCTCTCCTCTTTCGGCCGGCCAAGAGAGGAGAAGTTAGAACCTAGCAATCTCCCCCCCCCCATTCCAAAAGGTACGACGGTCAAGCTTGCTTTTTATCCCATTTACTTTATACCTAACCATATTCTGGAGTCTTTGGCTCCTGGCGACCACACCATCACTAAACTCTTCGTTCCAAGAAAGAAAGCGAACCGCCACTGCCACCACCGCGAGCCGTTTTCAAGTGTCTACACCTTTTGTCAACCACGGTGGGACAGCCTTGCTTTAGTGAGCTTTTCTCATCCTTCCAAAAGAATGTCCAACATGCTCATCTTCAGTCTAGTTCTTGCTTGAATTATTACATCTTCTTGGTGTCTCTACTTGCTTGCTTGCTTACTTGCTTCCTTTGAACATCATTTAGTTTCTTCCAGTTTACTTGCTTTCCGTTGGTCCTTCTCTTTTTTTTAAAAAAAAGGCACAATCTGATTTTTTTAAACTTGTTTATCAATTTGCTTCGACTTCGCGTCTTAGGGATTATCTTGTTGAGTACTTGCTTTTATCCTAGTTTGACTTCATATCATTGTCTTGTTTACTTGTTTTCCAACATATCATTGTTCATTGTATGCTTTTACTTTCTTCTTGTTTGCTTCTCACTCCTTGACATCTCACTTGCATTTAGTTTGCATTAGGGTTTCTTTAACTCCTTTAGGTCATCCGAGAAGGGAGGCTCTCTCCTCTCAAAGCCCTACACACCCAAACACCCCTCTTAGTGGTTGCCAACTCCTCCTCCGGGGATTCTCTCTCGGAAGGACTGGATAGCTTTCATCAAGGCCTCCGTAAGTCCCCAAACGTGAAGGATTCCCTCTTCACTGATCGAGCTGGTTGTACCATTTTATCCTAAAATCCGGAGTACCTATCACCTCCTATCATTGTGAAAAGAGTGACAACCTTAGATTGATCGGCGTTGTGAGAGCATAGGGTCCTACCCATTTATTTGAGTGGACATTATTTCTCTTAACAAGCCACTAATTTAAGGTTGAAACATAAAAAATTTACGATAATCATTTCAAGTCTATGCCATTACTTGTTTGCAAATTAAAATCAAAAACCAAAACAAAAATTTGAAAACACTTAACAAAAACCAAAAGAAATCTTTGCTTGAGGTTAATTTGCTTGATAACTTGTCTATCCAAACAAAATTCAAAACCACCAAAAAGAGGAAAAGATCAAAACTAAAAAGTTCTGTGTGCTTTTATTCGTCATCTTTCCTTTGTTTTTATGAACTTGAGATCAGGACGAATCAAGGCGAGTCATCAGGATGATGGACTAAGGATACGAGCCATTGCAGCTGGAGTTTGATCAATCCTACGTCCACCCGGATGCCGTATGTGCCGTTAACGAACCTGGAATTCTTCCTGAAACTAGTTCACCCCGACTCCACCCAGATTCTCCGTAGGAGGCATTTGCTCATGCCAACCCAACTCAACTACAAGCCATCGAGGCCATCTTGAAGGGAAAATCGCCCGCCAATCACGCCCATGCCGAAGGTGGCCACTGCACCTCTACCCCCCAATTGGCAACTGGCCAACCTGGTGCGCCAGTACCAGGCCACTCTCACAACGGACCCTTGATGCCAAACTCACCCCATCCGGTGGCTATCTTGAACCACCCGAACCTGAATAATACCACATCACTCAGGCCACCAGTCTACTCTTCTGCATACTTCAATCAAGCCCGCCCGCAAAGGCACCATCTGACACACCCTCCTTGCCAGGCCACTTCAGCCCATCCAATGGCTATGCCAGTAAATCAAACATCTACTCTACCCCCCTCTTGCTCGTGAATCCTCCGTTGATCAATCTGTGATAAACAAAATCAACCGGATGGATGAACAATATTGGGAGCTCAAGCGGTTGATCGACATAAGGGCTCTCCCCGAGATATCTCTCCCCGTATTGCATCTTCCTCCTTCTGAAATGCCCATTTACCACCGGTATAACGAAAATGAGAATCCTTTCATTCACATCAAAGACTTCCTTTGTGAATTTGTCATGTGGCAAAATGACCCAAAAGCCCTTGCATATGTATTCAGAAGATCATTGGAAGGCTCTGCATTGGAATGATTCTATTCACTCGACCCTTTAGAAGCCAGCAACTTTGATACTGTCAAAGCAAAATTCTTGCAAAGGTACCAAGATCGAGTCGGCCCTACGTATTCAATCACAGATCTCATGGCTGAGAAGATGAGAAATGATGAGGATTTCATAAGGTATGCTGACAGATGGAGAGCAATGATAGAAAGGTTGACAAATGCATTATCATAAATGGAACAGGTCAAAATGATCATCACTAACGCCACTCCAGCTCTGAAGAATGTACTGGCACTGCATCACACTGTCACTATGAGCGAACTCTACAAGAGAGCATGGTACATCCAAACACAACTTCGAGACTCCCCCATCATGAACCTCTTCGACCCTAGGCCCCGAGTCACCAAAAAGACTACCACCACTACCACTGGGCCTGTAACCAAAGGCGTAGTAATCAACGAACATGTCAACATCATTGGAAACCCACCCAACAACCACCAACAATAGTATAGAAACCCCCAATACAGAAACCCCCGCCAAGTCCAACCAGCACCTCACCCTCAGGTTCAACCCCAACCTTTCTGACACCAAACACCAAATCAATATCCCCAACAACCAACACAGACACCAGTCCCCCAGCAACCTCGACAATTGGCCATGCAAACCTTTGTACCCCAACCACCACGCCAACCAACCGCTTATAATCAGGCACCTCCCCCAGCCACCTATGCACCATGAAGAACAGGGCCTAGAAGAAACTATTATCAACCATTATCATACTCTCTCACAGATATTTTCAATGCTCTTATGGCGGCAGGGCAGATTTCATTGCCGAGAGAAAAGCTGGAGTGGCCATAGAATGCCAATACAGATAGATATTGCTTATACCACAAATACCCGGGACACACAGTGGTTCAGTTTAAGGATTATATCCATGACCTTCACGAGCAGGGAAGCATTGATTGGGGACAGATGGGCGAGTACATCAAGGTAGTAAAGAACCAGCCTCAGCAGCAGCAGGCACCAGCCCAACAACAGCAGCAGTAGGAAACCAGTCTTGGGATCATTCAGAACCCGTTACCCGCGCATGCGCCCGCAATAGTACCAGAAAATCAAAGAGTTAATCCCATTCTAACCTCTACCGATGAACCCCGCGATAGAGGCCAAAATTGGCAAATCGAGGGACCTTCTTCCTTCATAAACATTAACCCTCCGAATCACGTTAACCGAACCGTTCACTACATACCACGAGCCATACCTACCAGAAGAAGCCAACCACCAGTCATTCGCACCTTGCCACAACCTATCATAACGCCACCAGCCATACAACTCCAGCCAGTTCGGACCCTGATCCGTCCAATTGAGCCACCACAAACACCATCACCATTAGGACCCATCATCATACCTCCTCGTACAACCATGCCATCACAACCTACCCACACCCCTACAACCCGAACCATCATCACTACACCCCTACCGAGGCCTCCCATCATCCGATCTAACCCTTCATCCACCTCTACTACACCAACCATAGACCCTCAACTTGCCACGGTGCTTTGGAGCGGGCGCATGTTTCAAAGGATTTTTCCCCAGACCGGTCAACCGGGACGGTCACAAGAAGAAGAAGAACACTCAGAAGAGCTAGTGCCAGGAACATCTTACGACTTGTTAAAGCACCTCGACAAAACCCCTGCACAGAAAGCTTTCTATCCTGGAACTGATCAAAAGGTCCAAGGTTCACCAGGAAGTTCTTCAGAAGTATTTACAGCCAGTGGTGGTCAATGAAACCCTCCCCCTGAGAAGATCGCATTAGTCTTGACCCCGAGAAACCCCTGCCCTCACTTTCACTAAAGAAGAGTTGGCCGAACCAGAAGCAAGAAAGTATGCACTTTGCGTCACTATCAGCATCAACGGAACGAACGTCAAGTCTTGTTTAGTTGATACCAGTGCTTCCATCAATGTCCTGCCACCAGAAATGCTACAATTGTGTGGAATCCCAGAAGAGGACATTCGGCCATCACAAATCACTGTAACAACATATGACAATTCAAAGAGGCCTGCCCACGGCATGGTTACGCTCGAAGTCAAGCTCAGATCCCGGGTTGTTATTGTTGACTTCCACATCCTGGACTTGGACCCAACCTACAAAGCTATCTTTAGGAGGCCTTACCTCGAGGCACTAGAAGCCGTGGCCTCAACCAATCATCAGTGCATCAAGTTTCCCTTCAAGGGCCAAGTCATTAAGGTGGTAAGTATGCCTGTGGATCGCCTGGTTACTCTCTCTCCTGGCTTACCAAATCAACCGGCCTTCACGATCCTTGACCTACCAGAGGATGGAAGGCAGCCCAGGCAAGTATGGAAAAGAAAGGACGCTACCAAGACCCTTGGATGGCACATGATAGAAAGTCTAGGATATCAAGAAGGCCGAGGACTAGGAAAGGAATTGCAGGGTATCGTAGAACCTATCCAGCTAGTGAAGACAACGTCAAGAAGCAGGGTAGGGGGACATGTGATAATGGCCAGAAGAACAGTCAAAAATACTTCAAAGGGTGTTTGCACAGGTTCTTTGTCAAAAGGGAAACAATACAAATGGTTGAAGATTAAGAATCTCAAGAACAAGCAAAGAAAAAGAAGACTGGTAGACTTGAGGATGAGCCATGTCTCGACATATCATGGTTGTTTTCCGAAGAAGGATTAAGTGGTGAATCACTCTGTAACGAGCCTCTTGGTAATCAGAATCAGGGGCATTCACCTATTGTCATTTCCATAGACCTAACAAACCCACCCTCAACTAATTCACCATCAGTCATTGAGCATGCATCTTTTCTCAATTTGTTTCCTTCTTTGTCAATGTCTCAACTCATACCGGAAACCACAAATGGTCGAACCCATTATGTGTTCATGTTTAGTACTCCCCAAAACGATCGAAAAAAATGTCTTATTCTCAACCCAAGTCTCAATCGAAGAGACATCCCAACTCACTTCGAAGGATGGTCCAATCCGGGAGACCACCCGGTCTCTAATCGATCTCATTTGCCTGTCACCTCCATCAGTAAATTCCACTCCCTCCACCTCTTCTTCCTCATTCCTCCTGCCATCTTCTTCTTTAGGTTTAGTTTCCAACAAAACAAAAATCAGAGGTACAAGAGTTCCAGAAAGATATCTGCATCAGTTAGCTCGGACATAGGATGTGCCAAGCTACCAGAGTATCTAGAAAATGTAATCCAGCTAGATGAAATTCGATATGAGGAGAAGGACAACATGGATCCAACTTTAGGGGCTTATGAGGTTGTATCAGAAAAGGATCCTAATACTGAGAATGAAGAAGAGGATTTGGCTGATGCTTATGCATCCGGATTAAAGAGATTCGAAGAACCATCAGCCATGGTGGATGAACCAACTAAGGAACTTAATCTTGGAACATCAAAAGATCCTAAGAATATCCTCATCAGCGCCAACCTCACCCCTTTGGAAGAACAAAATCTAATGGGGGTACTACAAGAATACAAGGACACGTTTGCTGGGACATATGAAGATATGCCGAGGTTAGACAAGTCATTGGTAGAGCATCGATTAACTTTAAAACCCGAAGCTACCCCGGTCAAGCAAAAGTTAAGAAGATTCCACCCTGACATAGCATTAAAGATGAAGGAAGAGGTCAATAAGCTACACCAAGCAAAATTCATTAGAGTCGTTCTTTATTTGTAATGGGTGGCAAATATAGTCCCAGTCATGAAGAAGGATGGAAAAGTTCGAATTTGTATTGACTTCAGGGACTTAAACTGAGCATGTCCAAAAGATGATTTCCCCCTTCCTCATATCGATGTTCTTGTTGATAACACAGCTGGATATGAAACCCTATCATTCATGGATGGATGTTCAGGGTATAATCAAATCCGGTTAGCAGAAGAGGATCAAGAGAAGACCTCATTCACTACACCTTGGGGGACTTATTGCTATGTCATCATGTCTTTTGGATTAAAGAATGCTGGAGCAACTTATCAAAGGGTCATGGTGGCGATATTTCATGATATGATGCATAAATTTGTAGAGGTGTATGTGGATGATTTGGTGGTTAAATCTCGGACCCGAGATGAGTATGCTGAGGTGTTAAAGGGGTTTTACAGTGAGCAAGGGAATATAAGCTTAAAATGAATCATTAGAAGTGTGTGTTTGGAGTGTCATCCGGAAAGCTACTTGGGTTCATCGTCAGTAAAAGAGGTATTGAGATCAATCCCAACAAGGCCAAGGTCATCATTAATATGCCTCCACCAAAGAACTTAAAAGAACTGAGAGGGTTAATTGGTAGGCTACAATTTGTTCGCTGGTTTATCTTACAACACTCTCAAAGGTGCAAACCTTTTTATGAGTTAACCAAGGTGAAGGTTGAGTTTAGATGGGATTCAAGATGTCAGGAGGCATTCAATGGTTTAAAGAAGTATTTGTCAAGCCCACCTGTGCTCAAACCTCCGGTTCCAGGCAAACCCTTAATCTTATACATCTCGGTTTTGGAAGGATCCCTTGGAGCAATATTGGCACAATTAGATGATGAAGGGAAGGAGCGAGCAGCATATTATCTGTCCAAGATCTTCGATCCTTGTGAGTAGAACTATACAACCATGGAAAAAACCTGTGCCACCCTAGTTTGGGTGGTCTAGAAGCTTAAGCACTACTTTCTGGTTCACGAGGTTAATCTCATTGCTCGCATGAATCCCATTAAATTTCTCCTTGAAAAATATGTCCTGATTGACCAGTTGGCACGTTGGCAAAGCTTTCCTTCTCAATTTGACATCACCTACATCCAACATAAGGCGATCAAGGGCTATGCGATTACTGAACACCTCACCCATCATCCTACCCAATCTTTGACCCTATCCAATCAAAATTCCCCGATGAAGAATTGATGTCCATTCGATCTTCCAATCTATGTACTTTATATTTCGATGGGGCATTAAACTCTCAAGGTAGAGGGATAGAGATCGTTCTTCTATCACCCGAAGGTGTCACCATTCCACAGGTTTTTTAGCTCCATTTTCCAGCAACAAACAATATAGCTGAGTATGAAGCCTTGCTGACCGGACTGGAGGTCGCTCACTTCTATGGTGCCACCAAACTAAGGGTGATCGGTGATAGTCAGTTGATTCTCTGCCAAGTGCTTGCCAAATACCGAAAAATCTCATCCTAGGCTCAGACCGTACCAAGAACTCACTGCCTGTTACATCAAGCTATTCTCCAAACTCGAATTCATTCATGTTCCTCGTGCTCAAAATATTCTTGCCAATGCTCTCGCTTCTCTGGCATCTTCACTATCTATCCCGCTAGGCAGACAAGTTAGAACGATCTATGTCTACCGATGTACCATTCCGCGGCAATAGAAGATGCACAATTCTTGAAGGTCAAAGAAGAGTTTGAAAGGAAGGAATACATTGAGCAAAATGAGGAAGTGTCTTTGGTAGAGTTGGAAGAATTAGAAGAAATAAACCATGGTATTATGAGATTGCAAATTACTGTCAAGACCAGACATATCCAACAGGGTCAACCACCGAAGAGAAGAAGGCTATCAGGAGGGTCTCCCAAAGATACACCATTTTAGGTGGAATGCTTTACAAAAGGAGCTTGGCCAGAATTCTATTAAGATATGTAGATGAAGAAGAGGCTGAATTGGTGCTAAAAGAAACACATTCCGGAGTGTGTGGAGGCCATGTAAATGCTCAAGCCCTCACCAAGAAGATCATCAGGCAAGGGTATTATTGACCTACTCTGGAAGAAGATTGCTTAATCTTTGTCCGGCACTATCATCAATGTCAACTTCACGCCGACAAGATCCACTCTCCTGCATCTTCCCTTCACCCGATTCATGCCCCATGGCCTTTCGTTATGTGGGCTTTCGATGTTATTGGACCCCTTGGTGACCCAAACTCCACAAACAAAACCAAATCATTCATCATCACGGCTACGGAGTACTTCACCAAGTGGGCAGAAGTGGAAGCATACGTGGAGATCAACAGTCTGCACCTTCATCAAATGCAACATCATTGCCATGTTCGGAATCCCATGTGACATCATCACCAACAACGGACCACAATTCATCTCTTAGGAGCTGCGCGACCTTTGCAACAGGTATTGCATCAAATTGCATCATTCATCTCCATATTATCCTCAAGGCAATGGTCAAGCAAAAGCCACAAATAAAACTCTGATAAAAATCATTAAGAAAATGTGTAAATCTATCAAGTTCGCGGACTGGCCAAATAAGTTAGTTGATGCTCTATGGGCCTACCGCACTTCTATTCGAACCCCAACGGGTCAAACTCCCTATGTCTTGGCATTTGGGATGGAGGCAGTAGTCCCGTACAAAGTACTCATTCCTTCCCTCCCAGTCTAAATCGACCGAGACATGCCGATGGTTGAACGCCAAGATTCCCTTCTCACGCAACTCGAACTCTTGAACGAAAGGAGGCTGGCCGCTGCCGAACATGCTAGATCTTATCAGAATAGACTTAAAAGATTTTATCAGAAGAGGGTGGTAGAGAGAAAATTTGAAGTCGGTGAGGTTGTGCTTAAAAGAATATTCATTAAACCGGGCAGTCCTCGCTCCAAACTCTATCCTAATTGGCAGGGTCCATATCTAATCTCAGCTATTTACCCTGGTAATTCATAAAAGCTAACTAATGTAGAGGGTGAAGAACTAGCTCATCCCTGGAATGGTGTATACCTCAAAAAATATTTCCCTTAAAAGAAAAACAAAAATAAAAAAAATCTGTAAAATCCAAATGTGTGAAGATGGTAGTAACATCTAATGCTTATTTGTTCGGTGCCCCAACTTGTCACTTAGGGAAATAAGGATGCGCACCATACTACACACCACACGCCTAGATTTCGGGATCCGATGATTGGAAGTCAGAGAGAAAGTTAGGCAACACTTGGCAAAAGAAGGTCGACCCTATCCTATCTCTTCTTATTTCGGTCCCAAATGGACGAAAAGGATTAGAATAAGGAGTATCAAAAGCGCCCATTGCCTTAGTAGAAGGATGCCTCTGAAGATCTGACTTCTTAAAAGAAAATGTGCCAAAAGATGGGCAATGACCCCTCAGGTCAGCAAAAGAATAGACCTATCTGAATGTGTACCAACATAAACCCAAAAAAGAAAAAGGCTCCAAAAGATGGGCAATGAACCCTCAGGTCAAAATCAAGCAAAAGAAAAAAACGGGCCGAAACCCATCACATCCAGTCGCGCCTTCTGGAAGTCCTGTAACCCCTAGTAGGCGTGGAAGACCATCTCCCAGGATATCTGGGACTTGATCTTCCCCTGCATAAACAAACAGCCATGTTAGAAGCAACAGTTGATGAATAATTCAAAAGGAAAGTGAAATTCGGATACCGTGACAGCCGGAGGCGGGTGAAGGGAAGGCGGCTCCGATGGGCCGGGATCGGCTGAGTTGGAAGCTACGTCATGCTCAACATGAGATCTCTTCGTCATCTACAGCACTCCCAGATGTTAGGATCAAGTCAGAAACAAAAGAACAGAGAAATCAGGGCCCTGGTGACCAGGTGCCTCATTTATGGGGTGTCTGGACCAGGCGCCCCCTTGATAGGGTGCCTGCTAGTGCCCCATCAAGGGAGCGCTAAGGGGTCTAACCCCCCTTCTCTCTTCCCGTTCCGATCTGGAACAACTCCGGATCGGTTCGGTCCCTTCTGCGAAAATGAACAACAAAGAATAAATTACAAGTTTACAGTTGGAAGAAACTTACCTTGGTATCCACACAGCACGCTACGCACTCCGGAAGGGCCCCGCTCAGTAGAAAAGCTCAAAAGGTCACTGTGAAATAAAAGAAAGGTGCAAGAGTGGAAATATAAATTGTCACGGCCAAAATTTCCAAAATTTTAAAATCTTAACAAAACATGTTTGCAATCCACATTCTTCATAGAAAATGCCAAACTTGCCAGTAAATATTGTCGATTAATTCTTTTTATGCATATTTCGCTGGTTGCTAACATTGACAGGACTCGGACACAACTGGAATAAAAAGAATTACACTGATCAAGTCCTAGACCTACATTGATCAAGTCCTAGGAACAACAAAAGCAAAGGACCTACAAC
This sequence comes from Cryptocoryne crispatula var. balansae, assembly GCA_036172225.1. Taxonomy (NCBI): domain Eukaryota; kingdom Viridiplantae; phylum Streptophyta; class Magnoliopsida; order Alismatales; family Araceae; genus Cryptocoryne; species Cryptocoryne crispatula. The sequence goes on from CM069932.1 coordinate 27,261,259, forward strand.
CAGACGCAACCAAAAGCAAATACAAGACATCAACCACGAAGCTTCCTCAGTTTTGCTTTGCTACGTAACGACTCTTCCAGACTTCGTCTTCCTCCACGTTGGCACTTGGGGAGTAACTCCGGCTGATGCCCCAGATAGCAAGGATACTTTGGCACTCTTCATTATCAGCCGTGGTGCCTAATTGTCTGTCTTTAATAGATGGGACATGGGAAAGATGAGGAACCTTGAGCCATGGTTGACCCAATTGCAAAAAACACCGATGTGGATTGTAGATGATGAAGGGAAGAATCAGTGATCAGACGAAGGCCTACTCCAGGGGTGGGAGAAGCGTGAACATCTTGGCTCATGACAGCCTGGGTAGGACGAACAAACCCGGCACAGCTCATGGCAGAGAAGTACGAACGCCAGTCAGCACGGGTCTTCACTGAAGGGCACTAGTTGATCACTTTGTATTCCCTATGGAGACGGTTGATGAGAGGCTGAAGGGGGCTTCGAGCAAAGAGCTGGGAAGCAGTGGCTGGTTCGTAGCACATGTCAAACTCCAGTCAGCCCAGCACATGAACAAAAGGATAATGCCAAACATAGGTCTGCCAACACTGGCAGAGGTCATACCATCATAAAGATAGCCCAACATAGAATGGGCTCTGCACTCATTGGACCAAATACCATGAATGCAAGAGAGGCAAGTAGGATCAAGCCACCCATCCTCACACGGGTAGAGGAGTACAGAAGCAAGGCAGGCAGCAACACCCTTGGCTCCAGGCAACAACAGATCTTCATTGTCACCGGCACCCTGAATCACGCCAATGGACCAATCTGCCAGCACCTCAGTATAAATACGCCCACCTACCATAATGGACCGGGTCTACCCTGTGGTCATGAAGCCACGAAGAAAGTTTAAACCGGTAACCAGGCCGACAGGAATAAACATGGCCTGGCCATAACTAGGCATAGCACGCAGCCCCCAAAACAGCTCCACCTCTTCCAAGAGCAAAGGAGTCAAAGGCGTGTATGTTGGGGTGCCACATTTCAAGAAGTGTACCTGCCAGAGAAAATCCCAGAAGTATTTGAGAAGATGGTTGGCATGGACCAGAATGCCAGAGAAACCCCACCTGCTCAGAATAGACCGCACATGGATATTGCTAGCGGCCATCAGTCGAGCAATCCACAGCACCTATCCATAACAACGAGCGTCGGAGAAGATTGGAAGGTCCTGCAGAGTAACCACATGATCAGGAAAGAGAACTTCGGAACAAAACAAAAAAGGGATGCCTGATAAGGTCACTACCACTCCCATGGACACTCGGTTCCGGATATGGCACGGAACCTCGAACAAACTCTTCATCTCTATTGAGCAAATCGGACGGGAGGAGGAAGAGGCCTTAAGAATGTCAGAAGAGAAGAGGCACTGTAGCTGGTGTGGGGAAGAAGAAGGGGGGTCCCCCCTTCTTATAGCCACCAAAAAGCCACCTCGGGAAGGAGCAAGAACAAATCCCGCATAGGTGCCCTGGTTAAAAGGCGCCTAGTGCCTGGCGCCTTATAATCAGGGCACCTGGCACCCTACATATAGAACACCTATCTCGCGTATATTGTTGAAGACCTCGGGTCTAAGAGGGCTGAGTTTGAGAACCCCTCAACAAAATCGATGAAGGATTCAGCCACCTTTTAGGCCCGCGGATAAGCCAAAGTCAAATAAACAGGGATGACGGTGTCTTCACGGATGTCCTGACCTATATCTTCAACTATTTTGTTATACTTATTTACATCTTTTTAAACCCAACATGCATCATGCATCATTACGCATCATCTCATGCATCATCATAATCATCCCTCATGCCACCCTACCATGACCACCCTAAGAAAAGACGGTCTCTTTATAGCTCTTAGAGGGGGCTTTGGTCTGCCAGAAAAATCGGTTTCAACCATGTTTCAATGATGATTTCATCAAAACAAGAAGTTATTTCATTCCGAGCTGCACCGGTATTTCTAAAAGTAAACTCTATGAACTTGAAGAACCCAACCTTGGTTGATCGCCTGTTTCCTCTTTACTTTTCGCAATTTACTTTCTACCGAGTCCTGTCGACTCCGAAAACGGGTTCCGGATCAGCACCTCAAGAGAAGGTGAAAGATAGAATGGGGAATGAGAGTGAATCGAAAAACACTCGGAAAGCGGTAAAGACTCCTCACCTCGGTCCCACACTCACATTGATCCCCGAACTTTCATCTCACGGCGTCGCTCGAGCACCGGAGATGGTTCGGGTCATGTGGGAGGAGAGTGAGGAGGAGATGAAATTAAAACATGAAAGATGTGGTCGCCAGGAGCTACGGGCTCCGCTTTATGGAATAAAAACAAGAAATGAGTTGATTTGACCGTGTACCTTAGCGCGGGAGATCGGGATATGGGTTCAACCTTCTTCTTCCTCGGCCGGCCGATGAAGAAGAGTCTCCAACCGATGCTAGCTTGATAGACCTGTGCAACTAGAAAACACTAAGATAATAAAACAAGTGAAGAAGGATTAGAACTGAGTGAAGTGTAGTAACTTGTAAAAACAATAACATAAATGACAACTGGAAACTAACTCACCGGATTCGGGGTTAGCCCTAACCCCTTTTCTTTTGGTTTTTTGTGATATATGAAATGATGCAAAAATGAATAAAAGTGATGCTTAAACATGAACTAAATGATATGAATGAAGAGTTAGAAAAGAGAATATGAATGGTTAAAGATAAACACAACCGAGGCAAAGTGGCAACCGGGTTGGACAGATTCATTGTAAACTGCGCGACTCTGATGTAGAGACCATAATAGACAGCACTGATGTCAAAATTGAGTGTAATTTGTTTCAAAATAAATATAACTCACCGAGGGTGGTTTGATATGAAGACAAGTTTGCCTGAATCTTATGATAAGTAATATGAATTTACCTGATAAGCCGGATCTTGGACAGTGAAGTTCTGGAAACTCCCAGCACAATGTTGATGTAGGACATGATATGGGCACCACAGAATCCAAATTGAATGATTCTTCTTAGAGATAAAAGATAACTCACCGGGGAACAATTTATATGAAGTATATATAGGCTGAATCCACCACTAAATGTACTGAAATTGACTGATAAGATGATGACTTAGAAGAGAAGACTTCGGATCTGTCTGTGCAGTGCCGTTGTTGAAGCTGTAACAAGCCAAGGGAATGTCAGAATTGATCTCCGTTTATTGGAGATGAAAGATAGCTTGATTAAACACACTTATTCTGAAGGAAGTCAGGCCATAAAATGACCATAAAGATCTGTATAAGCCGATGATCAGTAGTGCAGCACGTTGGAGCATAGACCGGCTTCTTCTTCACTTTGGGATGATCTCCGGGCACCGGGACGAAGAGAGGACGATTTGGGGAGATTGGGATGAGCCTAGGGTGGCTGGAGGATGAGGAGAGGAGTGCTTGAAGATGGGGATGCCCTTCTTAGGTTGTTCATATGAGTCTTTTTTTATAGGGGATGAGAACCAGGTCAAAAAATAGCAAGTTTTGATACATCCAACCATAGGTTGGATTTCCTCCATTTAATGTTGCTGATTTTCATCCTGAGACATATAGAAACTTACCTAAATGATTGAGAGAGATTGGAAACCGTGGATCACCTTCCCCATGTTCAAAATAAGTCTCCACTTGAAGAGGAAACAAATCTAGTCTAAAAATGGCAAGTTTTGATGAATAAGACAACAAGTTGGATTGCCATCATTTGATGATGCTAATTTCAACCATGAAGCTTCCAGATGCTATAAAAAGTGATATGGAGGAGGAAAAAGGAAGGTAAGGTCGTGAATTGGTCAGATATGTGACCAATGGGCTGGGCTTGCATGCAATTGGGCTTGATTGGTGCTGTGTGCGGACAGAACTGTGTATCTGACTTCTAAAAGGCGCTGCGGACAAATGGTAGATCGGAATTGAATGCCGTTTGTTGCATTGAAAAGAGGACTCAGAGAGGAAGATTATTGATGTTGAAGACTTATTCTTTGGATGTCCACATAATCCTGTGAAAAATTATCAAGTAGAGGATAAGCATAATCTGGCACACCTCCAAGAGTCTCTTGTTCGGCAAACACGGATTTGATTAGAAATTAGAAAATCACCCTCATATTTCCAATAAGCACCTCAGCTCATCCAAAAGGGTGTTTCATCATGATTTTGATGGTCTAAAAGAGATGTTGCCAATGGAATAATGGTTTAAGCTCTAAATAAGGCCAAATTGGCGTGTCTACAAGTCCAACACACCATGCAATTCAGGTCCTGGCCGGTAACAATTCTCCCCCACGTGGGATTTTAGTTATTTACTTTTAGTATTGTTCTTCTGCTTAACCAATCAACCAAAGGGAAGGTTTTGATAAGACAAAAGGTAATCTCGAAGTCCGGTAAGGTTTTATTCACTCAACTAGGACGATGAAGGTGTGTCTAAATCTACACCTTGGCCTCACCTTTTCAGTTCATTACCACCTCATTCCGCTACGCCTCACTACGTTTCACTACATTCGCCTGTGTTGCATTCATGTCATTCCCCTACAAAACTGATGCCAAGGCGAGATAAGCTGTAGACACGCAATTTTGGTCTAATTGAAGAGCTTAAATTCTTGTTTTCATGAAGAATATTTGAGTAACATTTCAAGGGAACCGAGTTTTCCAGAAAAATCAAGTTTTTCGGCACATTTCGAAGAAGATAGATAGAGCGTTGACCAGGGTCAAAGCGCTTATATATAGGGCACCAAGCACCCTGTATATAGGGCACTTGGTGCCCTGGTTATAGGGCACTAGGCACCCTGGTTATAGGGCACCTGGCACCCTGGTTATAGGGCACATGGCGCCTTGTATATAGGGCACCAGGCACCCTATAAATGGGGCACTTGGCACCTGGTCTTTTCGACTCCACCGGCCGATTTGACCACTCACTGACACTCATCTTATCGATCTGACACGGCTCATGATGCTAGCACCCCATATATAGGGCACTTTGCCGCGTGGTATTGCTTTCCGGATTTGACCAAAGTGCCCTCTTTTTGGCTATAAATAGGGAACCATTTGAAGCTTGGATGGGGTTCCAACTTCGTGACACCCTAGAGCCCATCCAATACCACGTTTCTAAGCCTTCAAACCGATCCAAATCCCCCTTCCCAAAACCCCAAAAATCTACTATTTCTGCCACCCAGAAACATGAGTTTTCCTCAACTTTGAAGACCTCTACACGATTCTCCTTTTCCATCCAGCATCCAAACCCACAACATTATCTTCATTTGCATATTAGCTACAAGGAGGAGCCTCTACTTTGTCCTAGAAGCCGTCCAGCACTCCGGAGCGGCGTCGCAAAGAGGGGAAGAAAATCTGCCCGAGCCAAACTTAGTGCCCCATAAACAGGGCACTTTGACCTTGGTCAACATGCCCCATAAAGGAGGTACCTACAATTGGCACTCCATATATAGGGCACCAGCAGGGGCAGAAGTCAGTTTTTCATTTTTCAGAGACCGGTCGCTCGTCTGATCAGATTTTCGTTCTCCATTTTCATCTTAAAACATTTTGACACTTCATTTAGCATGCATTAAGTCATTTTACATCTCTCATTTATTTAAAAACCTACCAAAGATAGGGGTTGGGATTTCCTCCCAATCTGGTTAGTTCATCCCCTTTTGCACGTTCAAGATTTACACCAAGCATGTTGCTATACTCTCGCTAGAGCTAATGATCTTTTGTCTTCGTGTTTTTCTGTAGGACATTCTTAGGTTAACCCGACCGAGGCAAAGCTTCGACCCGATCGGGAACAAGGAGCTCGCTAAAACTCTCCTCTTTCGGCCGGCCGAGAGAGGAGAAGTTAGAACCTAGCAATCCCCCCCAATTTACTTTATACCTAACCATATTCTGGAGTCTTTGGCTCCTGGCGACCACACCATCACTAAACTCTTCGTTCAAGAAAGAAAACAAACCGACACTGCACCACCGCGAGCTGTTTTCAGGTGTCTACACTTTGCATTATAGTGGATATCCTTCTGTACTGGAAGGTTTTAGTGATGCTAATTGGATTAGTGATTCAATAGATGTAAAATCAACATCTGGATTTGTTTTCCTTTTAGGAAGAGGTGCTATATCATGGAAATCTACTAAACAAACTGTGTTATCTAGAAATACAATAGAATTTGAAATGATTGCACTTGACACCACATGCATTGAAGTCAAATATCTAAGAGATTTCTTTATTGATATTCCATTGTTTACACATCCTTTGCCTCCTATATCTATTTTATGCGATTGCAGGTCAACAATTGATAAATGTATGCAGGTCAATGTTGATGTTAAGATGAATAGACATCTGAAAGTGAGGCACAAGTTCATAAGAGATAAAATGAAGGAACAGTTGATAGTCTTAACTTTTGTGAAATCAAAAAGAAATCTTACATATATTTTTATAAAAGGCTTGCCTAGAAAGGTGGTTCTAGAAGCGTCGAGGGGGATGGGATTGAGCCCATAAATGATAAGTTACCACGGTGGCAACCTCACAGAGGTTCAATGGGTAGAAACAAGCTGATGGGGTAACTATGTGTGGAGCACTTATATATAATTCTCTCATCCTTATGGCGATAGTGCTCATGTAGAAGCAAGTGTTAGGATAAGTTTTAAACTCTTAATGAATCCAAGATCCAAGTGGCAAGGTGGTTCCTTGCTCTCACCTTTGGAGGATTTGATAGAAATGTATGCCCTACAAACCAATCATATATGATATGATTCGACATTTCTAGAAATATCTCATTCAATTAATTAGGCAAATCTTCATTATAAGCTCTTATTAGAAGCGAATATCATAATGAAGTCCTTGATCAAATACAATGATGATTAAATCATGATGAGATCTTGATAATGAGATTGATCATCTAGAGGTATTTGATCTAAATGTTCCTAGTCATAGGATACTTGAGACGGGACATCAAGGATCCGGATAGACTAGTGTATGTGATGTCTTCTCATGTGATGAGGACGACCGATCTCATTGGTCATTAGTGTGGAGACACTGAGATACACATACAGGTGCTCATTAATTGAATGAGTTCACTGAACTGACCGAAATGGAAACCCTGAATGGTATCTTACCTGTCACGACCCGGAATTTAAACAACATTACCACAAATACGCAGCGGAAATACACAATGCCGTGACAGTGGGATGAAACCCAACACTTGGATTCCACAACCCAAACTTAAACAATTAATTTCCTAAGATCCATCAAAACAATATAATAGAATCATACTTCTAAGTCTATCCACACTCTTGTTCAAATACAAGCAAGATCATCTACCTAAGTAGAAAGTACCAAGAATCTCCAAGTGCAAATGACTCTGATTCCTTTGGTTCCACCTGAACTTCATCTTCATGCTCCTTGATCCTCAGTACCTGCTGAAAAATTTATCCCACAACGGGGTGAGTCCGGGGACTCCGTAGGATTTACACCCGTATCCCGCCAATCGGATACTAATATATAAGCATGCAATGATAGATAACATATCTAAATTGAGATGTAAATACAAATATATAGAATGTCTTCTATATTTAACCATAACCCATAACCAAACCATAATTATCTTTTAAGGAAAAAGACTATGCCAATGCTACTCAATTCTAGACCAAAACACACAAGACCATACAAGCTAGACAAATATCATCTAAATGCCCTCAAGACTTAACTTAACATGACCAAAACAAAATGAGACAAATCTGAATTTTCTAACATGACACAACTTAACATCTATACATGACACATGAGTAACCAAATTTCGTATTCTTTCCAATCACATAGCCAAAGAGCAAGAAATTGGTCGTCTTGCTTCACATGTACAAATGCATTCACCACTCTAATATATATATATAGAAGTAACATATAATAAGCTAGCCCAAAGTGCACCTAGGCAGTGATGACACTAAGGGAAAAACCGCGGTAATCCGGGATCTGTGGGAGGGCCGGATTCATCTAAGTTACCCGCTGCCCACGGGCGATTGTCTAACATAGGCTGGTGAAGCCTTCATAGCACGTCATATCAAGAATTCATAACATATTTTCATATCATGACATACCTGACCATACCATGCATACATGACATAAACATCTAATTTCATAGCCTTTCATGCAAGACATAGCATTCATAACGAACTTGACAAGACATATGATAACCCGACTTAATTGAACTTGTTCTCAATGACAACTTGTACTAATCATGACCAAATTGACATAACTAACTATGCATAGCATAACCCATGATTTGAAACCAAATTAAACATATTTCACCATAACTAGACAAGACTTGTACTAACCGACTTGGTTGACATATTCTAAATCAAACATATACCAAACTTAACCATATGAACATAATCATATCATGCATGACATAATACATAATCTGAAATCATACTAATCAAAATTTACATGATCCCCACACATGCAATGACAAACCGAACTAGACATACTAAAACATATGTACAAGACACTTAACTTAAGTCATGCTTGGCATAAACTAAACAAATTAAGATCTCATGTAATCAATCATAATCTGGCCAAAACAGGTTCTAAAAGGTATCATTTGATGACCTAAGAGTTTTTCAAGTCTACACATAATTAACCTTCAATTCTTGTTCCAAACTAGCATATAATCACTTACATGGTTTTCATAAGATCAAATTTGATAGAAAAGGCTTCTACCCAAGCATAATCAAGCTAAACATGTTCCATAATATACAAAATATCATTTTCAAAGTTCTCGGGATTCAAGAATTTTTGAGAAAATTCACTCATCATGAGTCAAAAGTCTAAACTAGTCAAATCAAGGTCCATAAGTTAAATCATGCATATTTTCTAATCAAAATGGGATCAAATACATAGACAAGCTTGAGAAACCTACCTGGAAGCTCCTGTGAATTTTCCTTATTTTTCTGGATTTTTCTTGCTATTTTCTTGGCCTTTTCTAATATCCGGATTTAATAAATCCGAAAAATCGGAATTTCCCTGGACCGGCTGAACCGGGCGGGTTCGACCGGCTGAACCGGGCCGGTTCGGAGGCGCTGGACCGCGGCTGGACCGGCGGCTGGACCGGCTGGACCGGCGGCTCACGCAGCGGTTCGCGGGCGGCGGAGGCGGCGGCGGTTCGCGGCGATTCCGGCCGGAATGGGGAGATCCGCGAGGCGATCGACGGCGACGGAGGGGCTCACGTCGATGGCGGCGGCGGCTGGACAGCGGCCGAACGGCAATGGCGAGGGTGAGGAGGAAGGAGGGGGGGTACCGACGGCCCTAAGGGGAAGGTCGCACGGACACACGGGAAGATGGGGCACGACGGCCGGCGCACAAGACCGGCTAACCGGAGGTGGGTCGCGCGGACAAGGTGGCAGCAGGGAGGCGGCTGGGTGGAGGCGGCGGCCGCGGAGGCGCACTGCGTCAACGCGCGGGGGGGGGGGGGGTTTGCAACAACAGCGGCGGCCGCCGCGGGTGTGCGCTGCGGCTGGCCATGAAGACAGAGGCGGCCGGACGGCGCTTCACGCGGCGCAGCTCGCGCACTCGCGCGCGTAGGCAGAGGAGGGGGGGGAGTCCATGGGGGAGGAAGACGGCGTGTCGACAACGAGAAGAGAGGGAGAGGGAGCTCGACAGGGGGGAGGTTTCACGCGGTGGCACGGCGATGGCCGGCTCGCAGCCGGTGGTGGACACGCAGCGAGGCAACGGGGGGGGGTCAAGGCGGCGGGGTGGCGCGGTGAGTCAACATGGGAGGGGGGGAGTTGATGGCGGCGGGGCTGATGCCGCGGCGGGCGGCGGCGGCGTCGCTTGGGAGGGCGGCGGCCGGGTGCGCGACGACGATAGGAAGAGAGGGAGAGAGAGAGCTTCCGGCGGCGGGGGGGGGAGGGGTTGCGTAACCGGTGAGGGGCCGGGGGGGCGGTTACGGCGGGGATGGTGGCGAGGAGTCCGGGACGGGAGGGAAAGGGGGGGGGCGTTACCAAAATCGAATTTTTTTTTTAAAATGTCAGATATTACATTCTTCACCCCTTAAAATAAATTTCGACCTCGAAATTTCAAATTCTTACTATTAAGTCGAAAAGAGGAGTCAAGATGCTTCGATTCTCATGAACTCAATAATAGATTCTCAAATCATGATACACAACATATTTGCCAAAATTCTCATCATCCACTAATATTATCCATATCAAAATTTCTAGACATACACTCTTCCTTCTATATCTTATCATTCATGATAATCTAATTATTGTATCTCGATTTCACAAAAATTATCACATTCAACTCTCTCTAATTTATCATATCTCTATACCATTCTTTCATAGTAAATAACTCTCCAGTCTCTAACTTTATCTAAAATTTTGAACTTCAAATATCATCACTAATCATCCTTTACAATTCTAATCTCCTTATACATCAATATTCTTCAATCTTCTTAGCAATTATAATACTTAAATCTCATCCTTATTATCATATCTCAAACATGCCATACTCATCATTGAAAATTATCTAAAACAATGAAGATTATATTATCCATATGAGACAAGATTATCAACCTAGTCCTCTTATCCATGTTTTTTTTTCCAATGATAATCCCCTAATATCTTCTAAATAATTATCAAGTTTTCACAAAGATCTCTAATCTTTTCTTTCCAAAACATTTGGGATCCGTTTGTCATGCATCGCACTTCCTCAACTATCAATTCATTCCAAATCTTAAGGAACCATAACTATTCTATTGTGATTCTTACATACTCATTTAATCTCCACCCATTTGGAACTCAATCTCTAAACACTTCGAGATGTTTAATAAATTTATCAAATTCCAATCACTTTCAAACAACTAGTAAGATATCACCAACTTATTCTTCTATCTATATTTGACTTGAAGATTTTCTCAACTAAACCAAAGTCTGAACTTAATATTCACAATCATCTGACATAATCTATATTCATTCAAAACATAATTCCACTTAATATTGACAAATCGTGATGAGTGGTAACAAGTACTCCTAGATTGGAGAGGTTATGCAACGATGATGATAGATAGAATAATTCTCAAGTTCATGATTCGAAAAGAATAAGGTTATAATCTTGGATGCCATGCCATATCATCAAATGGATTTTTGATAACTTACAAGTGATCAGAACCCTACTAAAACAAGTGCCAATCCTCAAAACTTATACTGCAATATCTTATCTTTAATAACACAAGAATACTACTGATACAATCACACTAAACAATTTAATTCTTCTTCAAAGTTTAGATATATAATCTCGTTTCGATATCCAACTCTTCCAATCAAACCTCTTAATCAAGTAATATATCAAAAATTTCTCACATAGACATAATTGAACAACTCATATTATTCCATAGATTATCCAATGCAATCTCTTTAATGATTCAACAATCTCTCTTATTCATTAATCTATCTGATGATATCATCCTCATATCATACATATCTGATCTTTATCTAAAACAAACGAACTTCTATTATCCTTCTAAAACAAGAGTATCAATCATAATTCATCATTCATTTTCTTTTTATAAATGATAGACCTAAACACCATTATCATCAAATTATCACCAACATTCACTTTCTTATAACTTGGAATTCAAATCTGATCATTGTATTATCTTAAATAATAACCAAATTATTCCCATACTTATAGAGCCACAATTTAATGCCAAAGACATCCAATTCCCTTAAACCTCAACAAGTATATCACGATCTCTAATTACTTTCTCAATAGAAGTTAAATCACAATTTTCAAATTACTCCAAACAACTTAAATAATATTCTTAATACGAATTAAAGTCTTAACAAATCTATATCTAACAAAATTGTCCATGATACAAATTTAACTCATAATTATCAAGCTGAATCACCTAGAGCCTATATACTTCCTATGATTTAGAAATTCATGAATCAAAGATTTCAAGTCCTTAGACAAGGATATTGTTTGGGAGAGTATTTACTCAGATTCTAGATCGGTAAATAATAACTATGATTCTAGATACTATGGTTACAATATGAACTAGATTGCGGTATCATATAGATATCTAATCAAAGCCCCACTTAAACAAACTAATATACATGATCTTCTACAAATCTCATCTTCAATTCTATGATTGATTGATCTCATTCCTTCCAATAATACATATCATATTCTCTTATCATAAATATATCCCAGTTAACTTTCACCAATAATTCAATTATTCTCATGAAGATCATCCTATAAAATCATTATAAAACTCACTTTACTTCTCAATATGAAAATCTACCAATCTAACAAGCTTTCTATCTTCATTTAAATAAGAAATCATATCATCATGACCTTAATCAAATTCATTTGATCAATCCAATTCACTAGCTATCTTAAATCTGAACTTCATCTCGTAAAGATACTAAACCCTATGATATCCATCAATTATTAAACTAAAATTCTCTACACCAATGACAATAAAATCTTGCCTTAATTGATAAATAGATTTCTATCAATCCGAACTTCAAGATCAACCAAATCTAAAAGTTGATTATCATACATTGATTGATCATCTAATTTAAATCTCTACATATTTAATCATCGTCAAATATCAAAATCAAATTGCCCCAATTTGATAATATCATCACATTGTCATAAACTCAAACTTATAAATTCACAAAAATCTGAAAATTGATACTCATAAATAGATACAATCAATTATCCAATCTAGACATCCAATAATGTAATCTTCAAAGTCTGAAATCGAATCCAATCGATTCAAATAGATAATCCATGTTTCAAATCTAGCTCATCCAAACTGAAATCAAACACCCGGGCAGGTCACTATAGACCTTCCGGCCGGGTTAATGCTCTGATACCACTCCTGTCACGACCCGGAATTTAAACAACATTACCACAAATACGCAGCGGAAATACACAATGCCGTGACAGTGGGATGAAACCCAACACTTGGATTCCACAACCCAAACTTAAACAATTAATTTCCTAAGATCCATCAAAACAATATAATAGAATCATACTTCTAAGTCTATCCACACTCTTGTTCAAATACAAGCAAGATCATCTACCTAAGTAGAAAGTACCAAGAATCTCCAAGTGCAAATGACTCTGATTCCTTTGGTTCCACCTGAACTTCATCTTCATGCTCCTTGATCCTCAGTACCTGCTGAAAAATTTATCCCACAACGGGGTGAGTCCGGGGACTCCGTAGGATTTACACCCGTATCCCGCCAATCGGATACTAATATATAAGCATGCAATGATAGATAACATATCTAAATTGAGATGTAAATACAAATATATAGAATGTCTTCTATATTTAACCATAACCCATAACCAAACCATAATTATCTTTTAAGGAAAAAGACTATGCCAATGCTACTCAATTCTAGACCAAAACACACAAGACCATACAAGCTAGACAAATATCATCTAAATGCCCTCAAGACTTAACTTAACATGACCAAAACAAAATGAGACAAATCTGAATTTTCTAACATGACACAACTTAACATCTATACATGACACATGAGTAACCAAATTTCGTATTCTTTCCAATCACATAGCCAAAGAGCAAGAAATTGGTCGTCTTGCTTCACATGTACAAATGCATTCACCAGCTCTAATATATATATAGAAGTAACATATAATAAGCTAGCCCAAAGTGCACCTAGGCAGTGATGACACTAAGGGAAAAACCGCGGTAATCCGGGATCTGTGGGAGGGCCGGATTCATCTAAGTTACCCGCTGCCCACGGGCGATTGTCTAACATAGGTACAGTGAAGCCTTTATAGCACGTCATATCAAGAATTCATAACATATTTTCATATCATGACATACCTGACCATACCATGCATACATGACATAAACATCTAATTTCATAGCCTTTCATGCAAGACATAGCATTCATAACGAACTTGACAAGACATATGATAACCCGACTTAATTGAACTTGTTCTCAATGACAACTTGTACTAATCATGACCAAATTGACATAACTAACTATGCATAGCATAACCCATGATTTGAAACCAAATTAAACATATTTCACCATAACTAGACAAGACTTGTACTAACCGACTTGGTTGACATATTCTAAATCAAACATATACCAAACTTAACCATATGAACATAATCATATCATGCATGACATAATACATAATCTGAAATCATACTAATCAAAATTTACATGATCCCCACACATGCAATGACAAACCGAACTAGACATACTAAAACATATGTACAAGACACTTAACTTAAGTCATGCTTGGCATAAACTAAACAAATTAAGATCTCATGTAATCAATCATAATCTGGCCAAAACAGGTTCTAAAAGGTATCATTTGATGACCTAAGAGTTTTTCAAGTCTACACATAATTAACCTTCAATTCTTGTTCCAAACTAGCATATAATCACTTACATGGTTTTCATAAGATCAAATTTGATAGAAAAGGCTTCTACCCAAGCATAATCAAGCTAAACATGTTCCATAATATACAAAATATCATTTTCAAAGTTCTGGATTCAAGAATTTTTGAGAAAATTCACTCATCATGAGTCAAAAGTCTAAACTAGTCAAATCAAGGTCCATAAGTTAAATCATGCATATTTTCTAATCAAAATGGGATCAAATACATAGACAAGCTTGAGAAACCTACCTGGAAGCTCCTGTGAATTTTCCTTATTTTTCTGGATTTTTCCTGCTATTTTTCTTGGCCTTTTTCTAATATCCGGATTTAATAAATCCGAAAAATCGGAATTTCCTGGACCGGCTGAACCGGGCGGGTTCGACCGGCTGAACCGGGCCGGTTCGGAGGCGCTGGACCGCGGCTGGACCGGCGGCTGGACCGGCTGGACCGGCGGCTCACGCAGCGGTTCGCGGGCGGCGGAGGCGGCGGCGGCTCGCGGCGATTCCGGCCGGAACAGGGGAGATCCGGCGAGGCGATCGACGGCGACGGAGGGGCTCACGTCGATGGCGGCGGCGGCTGGACAGCGGCCGAACGGCAATGGCGAGGGTGAGGAGGAAGGAGGGGGTACCGACAGCCTAAGGGGAAGGTCGCACGGACACAGGGGAAGATGGGGCCCGACGCTGGCGCACAAGGCCGGCTAACGGGGGGGGGGGGGCGGGGACAAGGGGGCAGCAGGGAGGCGGCGGGGTGGAGGCGGCGGCCGCGGAGGCGCACTGCGTCAACGCGCGGGGGGGGGGGGTTTGCAACAACAGCGGCGGCCGCCGCGGGTCTGCGCTGCGGCTGGCCATGAAGACAGAGGCGGCCGGACGGCGCTTCACACGGCGCAGCTCGCGCACTCGCGCGCGTAGGCAGAGGGGCGGGGGGAGTCCATGGGGGAGGGAGACGGCGTGTCGACAACGAGAAGAGAGGAGAGAGAGCTCGACGGGGGGAAGGTTTCACGCGGTGGCACGGCGATGGGCCGGCTCGCAGCCGGTGGTGGACACGCAGCGAGGCAACGGGGGGGGGGGTCAAGGCGGCGGGGTGGCGTGCGGTGAGTCAACATGGGAGGGGGGGAGTTGATGGCGGCGGGGCTGATGCCGCGGCGGGCGGCGGCGGCGTCGCTTGGGAGGGCGGCGGCCGGGTGCGCAGCCGACGATAGGAAGAGAGGGAGAGAGAGAGCTTCCCGGCGGCGGGGGGGAGGGGTTGCGTAACCGGTGAGGGCCGGGGGGGCGGTTACGGCGGGGATGGTGGCGAGGAGTCCGGGACGGGAGGGAAAGGGGGGGGGCGTTACCAAAATCGAATTTTTTTTTTTTTTAAATGTCAGATATTACATTACCGAACTGTCTATTAGGGTTTTCTATCATCACGGTTGCATGGTTGGACCTTTGACCTGAGTCGCCAAAGATGCCTTGTTGGGTGGAACTTATGCTTTGACCATTGACTTATGGATCACAATTTAGATGGTTCTATATAGCGATGGATCGGGTACAAGAAAAATCCGATGGAGGCAATTGAGCGGACAACAAGGGATCGTCCACTCTCGGTAAGTGAGAGTGAATGTCCTATGGGATAGTACTCTAAATCCCTGGCCAGGGTAGATAGGATAATTGGAAAAGGAGTTTTCCAATTGATCCAATTCCGAGTGCATGATCCTATAGAGTCGGTACACTAAGGAGTTGACAGTCGATGCCGTACTCCTTTCCGACCGGGACATTGGATGGATGAGGGTTTATATCCATGTGGTAACTGATGATGGAAAGGCTCAATGGAGATGAGATTATCCCCATAGCCATTTGGGATCATGGGATGTGGCTTGTACCCTTCATGATCGGTAGGTCGATTAATCTGTTATCGGATAACGGATTTAATTAAATTAAATAGAATTGTTCTATTTTATTTAGGCCTTAACCAAATAGGCTATTGGGCCTAGTGGGTCACACACAAAAGGACTTATCCACAAGTACAGGGGCAAGGGCATAATTTATAGAGATTTTGGGTTTTTATGAAAAATTCCATAATTCTCTATAAATACTAATGGTTTCAGCCAAACCCTATCAAGCCAAGGGTGAAAACCACGTCCCAAGCCTCCTCCCTACCTCCTCCTCTCTTTATAAGGTGTCCATGGTCGATGGAACTCCGTTCGGGAAGAGTTCTCGAGGCCGGCGCGAAGGGAGAACCTGCTGTGGATGAAGTTCGTGTGGATACTGTTGGAGACCGGACACTTGAACGGTTTGAAGAGCTTGATAAGCTCATCTCCTTCCTCTCCATGGGATTATATGAATCCCTATCAGGTATATTCGAACCCAATTTGATCGGTTTTCGGTTTTCGTCGTTCGGTTCTGATTGAGACGGATTCTAAAGAAACCCATAGGAATCGTCGCTTACGCTGAACCAAATTTTAATGGATGATTTCTTACAGTGGTATCAGAGCCCTGTTCAAGTCTCGGTCGAAACCGACGTCGAATCGACATTATTTCATGTTATTTATGTGTTCCCGAATCTGTGCAAACGTCTGTTTTGACGAGGCCACCATATTCTGTGTATGACTCAGATAAAATATTTATTGGCCTTGGTATAATATCGTGATATAGGGCTTTCCAACGCCACAAACCGTTTGAAGTTTGGATCTCTGTAGTGTTCGGGAGAAGCGTCAAAAGTTGGTGTTTCTGTCATGCCCGAACCGACACCCGGATTTGGGGATTTTGTGAAATCTCTGTCCACAGAAGAAATTGAGACTTGGAAAAGGTTTGGGAGATGGGTAATATGATTAACTAGCCTTTACCTTTGATATCCAGCTTTGAACGATGGCGGAGGATGAGAATTTTTGAGTTTTCCGACGAACTAGGGTTCTGCAGAGTCTGGCGGTGCCGACTTGTTTCTTCCTGATTTCCATTTGATAGAGAATTTTTATCTGAAAATATATATACATATTTGGAAACTTCATATGATGAGGATTCTAAATTGTATATTTGGAGAATATTTGGCTTCCTGGATAAGGAGTTATCCTCGTTGCAAAATAGAGATTTCTGCTACGGAATCTGGGTGACCGCCGCCTCTTCCTCCTCATTTTGCGGTCGATTGGGATTTTTCCTAGATATGAGGCTGACCGTTTTGGATTCCTTATTCGATAAGGATTCCAACGCATATTTTTTCGTATTTTTAGGAGTCCGGGATAAGGAGATATATCCGATTCTATTGGAGAGATTTTCTCCCGGATGAACAGTGCCTTACGCGCGGGAAGTCGATCGGCGCACGCGCCGACGCTCCGACAGTCGGCGCACACGCGATGGTGGACTGGGGCATGCCAGGGCACACACGGGCGCATGCCGGCGTGGCGCAGTGCGCCGGATCCCGCAGCGCAGTGCGCCGGATCCCGCAGCGCAGTGCGCCAGACACTTTATTTTATGATTTTAAAGTGTTTAAAATCATAGAAAAATTCGAAAAATTGCCATAAAATTCCAGAAAATTTCTGAAAATTTCTATAATATTATTTAAAATATTTTAAATTGTTTAATGATATGTTAGATGATGTTTAGTTCTATTCACTCATGGTTAAACTTTAAAATTGTTTTAAAGGTTTTACTTAAATTATTAGTGTCTTAATTAATTCTGTAAAATGAGATTTTACAGAATATAAATTGGGACATTAATTTTTTGATCTTGCACAGTATTGAGAATGCATGAATGTTCTAAATAATTTACTTTTGTATGTTCATTTCATATAAATTGTTTATATGTTATTGTCATGTTATTTTCATGTTATTTATTTCATTATAAAATATTTTTATAATAAAAATATAATCTAATTATTATATTTTAATTAAAGTTTAAATATTAATATTAAATAACTAGTTTAGTTATTTGTTAAAATATTTAAAATTAATTGTTTAATTTAAATTTTTGTTATTAATTAAATACATAATTATTGAATTTTAGGATTAAATATATTTAAATATTAAATATTAAGTATTGAATAGAAATGATATATTATATTATATTATAATATATTAATTTAGTAATGATATATTATTTTAATGATAAAATAAAATTTTATTTATAAATTTTATTTTATTTAAATTATTATATTTGGACATGTTATTTTTATTTAAAATAATTAATTTAAAATTAAATATTTATAATGGATAATTAACTTTATATGTTATAAATATTAACTTTACATATTAATATATAATAATTTATTTTAAAAAGATTATAAATATTAATTAGTTAATATAAATTAATATATAATAATATAATAATATAGGGTGGAAGTCGCTGGAACTTCCACATTATTTTTTTTTCCTTTTTTGAAATGTGCATGTCGCTATGTAAGTTAGCGACTTCCATTTTATTTTTTTTTGAAATGTGTAAGTCGCTACGTAAGGTAGCGACTTCGCCCGTTGGACTTGAAGTTGTTACCTAACGGCCTGTTTGGTAACTGTATCAAGCACCAGTATTGATATCAGTTTCAAAACTGATATTGATACTTTGTATCAATGGGTGTTTGACTACCAATATTAATTTTAAAATTAATAGTTAAAAAGAGTATCAAAAACAATACAGGTGAGGACCTGTATTGAAATTGATACAACGCACGTCTCCCCCGCGCGTCCCTCCCCCCTCCCGTGCGTCCCCCCGCCGCTCCGCGCTGCCCCCCCCCTCCGCGCAGCCCCTCCGTGCAGCCCCCCGCCGGAGCCCCCTCCGCGCAGCCCCTCCGCGCAGCCCCCGCCGGAGCCCCCTCCGTGCAGCCCCCGCCGGAGCCCCCTCCGCGCAGCCCCCCCCCTCCCCCGCGGCAGCCCCCTCCCCACGGCAGAGCGTACACCCAACCCCCCCCTCGCACGCCTCCCCCCCCCGGCAGAGCAGACACCCAAACCCCCCCTCCCATCTAATAATAATAATTTTGATGTTAAAAAATAATTTTGACTCTGATCAATCAAAGCACTTAAATAATAATTTTCAAATTGATATTGTATTACCAAACATTCAATATTAATTTTAATTTTGATATAATATTACCAAACGCTTAAAGAAACTTAATACTATCATTTTTGATATTGATATTACATCTTCTTGGAATATCAATATCAAAATTGATACAATATCAATTTTGATACTCTAACCAAACAGGCCATAACCTAGCGACTTTGCCCAAACCGTGTTAGTTTTGAAAATAAAATTTTTGGTACGCTATATCCGGAAATAAAATTTGAAACTGTGTTACTTTAAGAATTTTATCCGGGATCCAAGCCCTGGCTCGGCATGACGTGTCGATTAGTGCTTCGTCAGGAGGAGCTGATGCGGCAGCGGTGGTCGACAACCGTCCGACGCGTACCGTGGGAAAACTGGGCGAGTGAGAGATTGATATTTCATTGTACATTTAGTGCCGGTTATCACGTGGCAATGCATTTCACGAGTTTTTTTCAGCTGAAGTGCCACGGGGGAGACCAAAAGAAAGTTTGAATAAAATACTATATTTTAATTGTTTTCAACTTTTCCATTTGACAATTATAATAAAATAAATTAGAGGATTAAAATTATCGTTAAGTCAAGAGATTAGGGCTGTGAAATGCATTAATTGGAAATTAAGCTTATATCAGACCAAAATATTCTTACAAAAGTAATAAAAAGTTATAACCGCATTCCAATCTATATTCTAGGTTATTGCATACCGGAAAAAGTAAATGGTATCTTTTTATGTTAAATAATAGAATTATTTTTAATTATTCCAATGACAAATGGCAGCTTTAAAAAACTTCCAAACATGGTTTTATCAAATATCATTAAGAACTTTTATATATTACTAACTCCTGCTTTTATATTTCTTTAATCCATGCTATATATTACCAGCCTGTTTAATGTACTACTAACCCTGCATTAAAGTAACTACAAAAAACAACATTTGCAATAAATTTCATGACCGAGAAAAAAATCACTTCCTATATTTTTAACATATCATGGATAACTAGTGGTTACATAGCTAATTTTTATAATCAAACAAGTGCACTTCACTAAGATACGTATATTTACACATCTTATTTTTATTATACTTGTCTTGGACATGTACGTCGTTTACTTAGCATTCAAGTACTTTGTTTAATTATTTTAATCAAGTAACTTGTTCTTTTTCTATTTTTATTTTTATAAGAATCTACGGACGTTACAGATCTCCCTTTCGTCACCACCACCTCTATTTATAACTATGGGATAAAGATGCATAGAAGAAAATTGTAATTTTAATGCATTGTCTTTTTAAACAAATTTTGGTGCATTAAAGGCATTGCGATTTGCGGGCAGTCGATCTTTGATCCTCAAGTCTTATATTACTAGTTAAAAAAACGTGCTTCGCACGTGTACTATTAAATTAAAAATTTTAAATAATTATATATAATATTAAATATCGTCATTTTAAAATTTATCGAATATTCAACGGTACATATTAAACATTTAAGCTCTATTAAACAAATAAATTTGAAATTTTCTGGTTTCACAAATTAAAAGTTTTAAAAATCACAAAAAATTAAAAATTTTGTTAAACCTTATGCCCCGTTTGGTTAGAGTTTCATTTTTGGTACTATATCAATATTGATATTAATATTTTTAAATGTTTGAGTATCAATATCAAAAGTAATACAAGTAGACACTTGTATTACATAATATGCTTCATTACACTACAAATTTTAAAATTGATACAATTAACCAAACACTTCTTTATGATTCCTATCAATATCAATTTTTAAATTAATAGTGATAAAAGTATCTAATAGTGTTACCAAACAAGGCATTAGACTTTTAAAAATTGATTTACATTTCTAGATTGATGATATTACAATGAAACCTAAATGTTATTTTGCTGCATAGAATATGTATTCATGAATGTGAACAATAGTAACACATATCAATCTCATTGAAAATAATAAATATCATCTTTCAAAATGATTTGAATGTCATTGGGAAGAGACGTGGTATTGAACAACATTATCTTGACTGCCGACCTTAGCGGGAGCCCCAAATCCATAGGAACTCCATTCTTCGTAACAATCTCATAAAATTTTCAGAGTGAAATATTTAACAATATCCCTCCCACCCATCAGTTGATTGTTCAAGTCTTTGATGTTTGTCATTTTATAAACAACAAACATTATCAAAATAAGAACTTTATTAAAAGTGTACATAAATGTGCAAATCCATCATGGATTAAACAATGAAAGAATAAATTTACAATAAAGAAAAAAATACTCACAAACAAGTGCTACCTATAGATCCAAACATGATTCATACATTTTTCTAATTTTAATTTGAGTCCCGATCAGAAAAATGGAAGAACAAAACCGTAAGCAAGTTCCCAACTATAACCAAAAAACATGGACATGAGAAATATAACATTGACCAGCACTGACTGATTTTCAAAGAAAGAAAAATGAAAAGATATTAATATAGTGATCTTAAATTCTAAGGTGCTTGGAGCTGTGAGGTGTTTTGTGGTCGCTAAGCAAGATGACGTCGAGTTCTCCCTTCAGCTTCCACGTCGAGTTCTCCCTCCAACTTTCTGGTTTCGGCCGTAAGAATTTATTCCTTAATAAAGAGCAGCTTAGTTATCCCATGTATTATTACTGTTGTTGTTTAGTAAGCAGTAATAAAAATTAAAATTAGTTTAAAACTATCAAGATAACTTTACTATTGCAAAATGCAGCAAATTATAATCTAAAACCAAAGATTGATAAAGAGTATGAAAATGTCGTCATCAAACAGCCCCCAGGGTTCATCTGACGAATCCAAATTTATTAAACTTAATTTAATAAACCAGGAACCTGCAGAAATCTAAAATTTGAGAGAGATTTAACCTTCTAAATAAAAGCTCAGAACTTGGAAGATCAAAGCCCTAACTCAAGTTGTCAAAGATGTGCATGTTTCTCATATACATCAAGATTTCGGGCCTTGACAAATTGTGCATAGTCCCCATTAACTGATCGATTAGCACCAGATCGTGCTTTTGAGTATCTACGGAGCATTACATCATTTATGTGTCTGAAGAGCAACACAAATTTCTTCCCCTTATACAATTGGAAACCAAAACATAGTTCTGAATCTGCACCTTTTCATATAGAACTTTGAAAATATGTAGGATAGCCTCAAGCAAAAAAATAAAGTTTCATGATAAACCTGTTTGGTTTCAAACTGGAAAAGCCAAATTCACAGAAGCATGCATCTTAAACCAGATTTTAAGATCCTTAATTCATAACCAAAATCAAAAATCAATTCTGAAATCGAGTTTGAATTCTAGCTCTCAAACAAATTCAAATTCACCAAACAACTTTTATCTGAAATCAAAAGAAATTAACGTGAATCAAATTCCCCAAATCAACCAAACTCGAATAAACTTTAATCAAACAAATCCAAATCCAAGTCACAAAAGTAGGATACATGAAGTGAAAAAAAAAGAAACAAAAGGAACATATTAGCATTCATTAGTAACCCTCAGGTCTTGATGACAGAAGCTATTCATTTATTAGTAATTAATGAAGAGCTTGATTTTATTTAATAGGAACACCTCCCTTGGCATAAACATGTTAGCATCTTAGTCATGTTAACGTGTTGGTGGTCAGGGATATCTATTTATTATATCCATGAGCAATGATTAGTGTTTGATAAGCAGAATTAGATGTATACAATCAAAAAGATTAGAGAAATATAAAATCAGTTTAGATGGTAAACTGAAAGCAAAAAATAGATGTGGCAAACATATTTTATTGCATGGCAATGCTTTCTGTAGCACCAGAGTTTTTTTCCCTTTTCCAATTTTCAACAAATAATAAGTTGGGTTCAATCTCGTAAGTGTCTCCATCCTGCACATTTTATCCACAGTTTGCATAGTGCATAGAGCCAAAGGTCCTTAAATAATGAGTGATAAAAAAAAGGTAGCTTTACATGATTAAAAATAAACTATAAAAAAAGAACTTCAGAAGAAATGACACTTGATCTTGGAGTTAGCACCTCCATTTCATTATCAGTGAACCAAGAAAAAAAAATTTATTGTCAAATGAGCTTTAGACTAATGAAAGTTTTATTAATGAAGTAAAGATCCATAAATTGGAAAAAAATTGCATACCCCAAACTGAAAACCACCGTAGAGCACTGTGGAAAAAATTTCTGTAAAACCTAGGTCACACAATTAGGATCCCACCTACAAAAAAGTGGCATCATTAGTTTTGCAACATAAGCATAGAATGAATACAACACAAACAAAAAAGATAGACTGCATAATTATGTTCATGCATTGTAAAAATTAACAGAAAAGCTTTTAGTAGTCGAAATTTAGAGCACAAGATACAGAGACTGCTACAGTATGACCAAGACAGTTAATGCACCCTGGTTCCATTAAGAAGGTTTTGCCGTTTCTGACACCCAAGATTCAACTCAGTCAATCTTGATGAAGCTGATGAGTTATTGGCATTTCAATTCTTATGTTTGACATTTTAAATGACTTAGTGACGTAATATGCTCAAAAATTGTTTCCTGATTTTCTTTTTTAAGACTTTTGACTCAAGCTTATTAATGATCAGCCATTCTTCCAGTACAATCCAGCGTGAACGAAAATGTGGTCTGGCCATTCCTCAAGCTTGAAGAACATTGTGATCCATGGAGATATCTCATCCGTCGTGATGACTCTCCATGGGTCAACCTACATTGTTATAGGATTTTAATTACTCTAGCCAAATACCCAGATTCATGAACAACCTAATCATGGAAGTCTATTTTATTAATTTTGATTGGTCCACTGTGATGACAAACTGAGTGGAACCAAGGTCTAAATGAGCTATATGTATCAGGTCATGCACACTACTACCAGCATAACTATATCATGTCAAAATTGAATGAGAATTATGTCTCTTTCTTGCAGGGCGGGGGCGGCATCGCTCGGGGAGGCGCGCAGCGGGCGGAGGCGGTTGACTGAGGGCCGAGGGGTGCTGCGGCGGCTGGGCAGCGAGTGGCTGGCCGCATGGCGCTGCGCGGCAGCAGTGCAGGCGGGTGGCGCGCGCGGGAGGCGCAGTCGCGAGTGTAATACCCCGATTTCTTAATATGTTAAAAGATTAAATCAGTGGACTACCAACAACATCGGTTAACCATTTTTCGGAGGTTGAGTTGAAAAAACTCCGAAGTTAAGCGTGCTCTGTTGGGAGTAAGCCAAGGATGGGTGACCTCCTGGGAAGGCTCTTAATTAACAACGATTGTTGGGCCAGTCAACTAATTTAATCGGTCGTTACATATGGTATCAGAGCATGACCTAGCCGGAAGGTCCGGTGTGACTCGCCTGGGTATGTGATGTGTGTGATCTTGACGAGGGCGTCAAGTCTTTAAGGGGGGTAGATTGTAATACCCCGATTTGTGAATATGTTAAAAGATTAAATCAGTGGACTACCAACAACATCGGTTAACCATTTTTCGGAGGTTGAGTTGAAAAAAACTCCGAAGTTAAGCGTGCTCTGTTGGGAGTAAGCCAAGGATGGGTGACCTCCTGGGAAGGCTCTTAATTAGCAACGATTGTTGGGCCAGTCAGCTAATTTAATCGGTCGTTACATATGGTATCAGAGCATGACCCAGCCGGAAGGTCCGGTGTGACTCGCCTGGGTATGTGATGTGTGTGATCTTGACGAGGGTGTCAAGTCTTTAAGGGGGGTAGATTGTAATACCCCGATTTGTGAATATGTTAAAAGATTAAATCAGTGGACTACCAACAACATCGGTTAACCATTTTTCGGAGGTTGAGTTGAAAAAAACTCCGAAGTTAAGCGTGCTCTGTTGGGAGTAAGCCAAGGATGGGTGACCTCCTGGGAAGGCTCTTAATTAGCAACGATTGTTGGGCCAGTCAACTAATTTAATCGGTCGTTACAGCGAGAAGGCGGCGGCGAGGCGGGGCTAGGTTGGCCGTTGGCGAGCGGCGCGCGCAGGAGGCAGCGGCCGGGCGGTGGGGGTGGCGTCACAAGGAGAGAGAGGGGGAACACGAGGTCCGCAGCGATGGAGAGAAGAGAGAGAGAAAAACGGAAGGAGGGAGTGAAATATGGTAACGGTGAGAGAAAGAAGGGGAAGGATAAATATAATAATTAATATACATAAATTCACACTGAATATTATAATATTATAAATAAATAATATTTAACTTTAAAAATATACGATACGTTACACTTTCCGTCCGGTCAAACTCTTGAGTAAACATCTGAATGCACAGAGAAAATTTTTAACCTAGCACAGTTTAAAATCTTTTTTCCGGAACTAACACCCAAAAACTTTTATTTCCAAAACTAACACAGTTTGAACGAAGTCGCTAACGTACTTAGCGACTTTAGGGGGACGAAGGCAAGTCGCTGGTTTACTCAGCGACTTCCCTTTTGTAAAAAAAAAAAAAGTGAAATTCGCTGGTTTATCCAGCGACTTTCACTCATCTATTATATTATTAATATAATATTACAAATTAATATATGTTATATAATTATTTTGTATAATAATTTAAAATAAATTACTATGTGTTAATATATAGTTCACATTTATAATATATAATAATATTAATATATAAAATATATTTAATTAAAATATAAGAATTAAATTATTTTACACTTTTTAAAATGATATTGATAATTATTTTAAGTAAGTATATTTAGTTAATGTATAAATATTAATATTTAAATATTTTTTATTACTTTATAATAATTATTTATAACATTTATAAATATTACATAATTTAATGTTTTTTCTTAATTTGAAATAATTATTGATATCATTTATAAAAGTATAATACAACTTAATTATTATATTTTAATTAAATATATTTTATATAATAATATTATTATATATTATAAATGCGAACTATATATTAACATATAGTAATTTATTTTAAAATATTATGCAAAATAATTATATAACATATATTAATTTGTAATAATATATTAATAATATAATAGATGAGTGAAAGTCGCTGGATAAACCAGCGACTTTCACTTCTTCTTTTTTTTTTACAAAAGGGATAAAAATAAACCAGCGACTTTCAAAAATTTTTTTTTTTTTTACAAAAGGGAAGTCGCTGACTAAACTAGCGACTTTGCCTTCGTCACCCTAAAGTCGCTAAGTACGTTAGCGACTTCGTTCAAACAGTACGGTAGCGACTACCAAATACTTCTCGGGACTCCCCCACCCATGGTTGGATGGCGTCATCATCCTGGAGATAGGGCCTCCACACACCATACTAGAAAAAAAGAGCAAAGTCATAACCAAATAGATCAATAAGCAAGAGGCGGAACAGATAACCAAAAAAGTAAGGCAAAAGAGGTTACTCGTTCATGTGGAAGGTGGAGCAAAGTCCTCTACAAACTCTCCACCTAGTACTAGTGGGAGGATGCCGACTAGTGCACTACCCGTAGACACGCAATTTTGGCCTGGTTGGAGAATTTAAATTCTTGTTTTCATAAAGAATATTTAAAGCAAATCATGTTTTCTGGACGGATCAAGTTTTTGACACATTCTGAAGGGGATCGATAGAATAATCGACCGGGCCGAACACCCTGTAAATAGGGCACCTGGCACCCTATTTATAGGGCACCAGGAGCCCTATAAACAGGGCACCTAGCGCCCTATATACAGGGCGCCTGCCACCGAATCAAATCGATTCGACAGGCTGATTTGACCCCCCGCAGTGACTCGTCTTGTCAATCTGACGGACCTCATGATGCTGGCACCCTATATATAGGGCGCTATGCCGCGTGGCACTGCTTTTCGAAAATGGCCAAAGTGCCCTTTTTTGAGCTATAAATAGACCCCCATTTGGGACTGGAAGGAGGTTCCAAGTCTATACCACCTTAGAGCCCATCCAAGACTACGTTTTCAAGCCACTTTCACCTCCCATAACCTTTCAAACCGATCCAAAATCGTCCACCAAAAACTCAAAAAACCTTTTGTTTCTGTCATCTAGAAACATGTTTTTTCTCCGACTTTGAGAGCTTTTATCTGTCTCTCCTCTTGCATCCAACGTCCAAAACACCCTTCATTAGCTTCATTTGCATATTGTCTACAAGGAGGAGCCCCTACTTCGTCCCGGAAGCCGCCCAACACTCTGGAGTGGCGTCGCGAAGAGGGGAAGAAAATCTGTTCGAGCCAGACTTAGTGCCCCATATACAAGGCGCTTTGACCTTGGTCAACGCACCCTATAAGGGGGGAACCTGCAGCTAGTGCCCTATATATAGGGCACCAGCAGGGGCAGAAGCTTATTTTGCAATTTTCGTAGTCCGATTGCCCGTTTAATCGTGTTTTTGTCTTCCGTTTTCATCTTAAAACTGTTCATCATGTTATTTGGCATGCATTAGATCATTTTGCACCTCACATATGTTTAAAAACCTACCAAAAATAGGGGTTGGGATTCCGTCCCGATCCGGTTAGTTCATTCCCTTTTGCACAATTCAGAGTCTTTATCAAGCATGATGCTATACTCACGCCAAAGCTAATGATCTTCATTTGTTTTCTTCATGTTTTATGCAGGACATTCTTAGGTGAACCGACCGGAGTGAAGCTTCAATCCGATCGTAGGTGAAAGAACTCTCTAAAGCTCTCCCCTTTCGGCCGGCCGAGTTAGAACCTAACAATCTCCCCCTTCTTTACATCCCCAAAGGTACGATGGTCAAACTCTTTCTTCTCTAGTTCATTTTCTTCATACTTAATCATACTTTGGAGCCTTCGGCTCCTGGCAACCACACACTCATCATCACACCTTCCGATCCAAACGGACACACCTGATAGAAATGTATGCCCTACAAGCCAATCATATATGATATGATTCGACATTTCTAGAAATATCTCATTCAATTAATTAGGCAAATCTTCATTATAAGCTCTTATTAGAAGCGAATATCATAATGAAGTCCTTGATCAAATACAATGATGATTAAATCATGATGAGATCATGATAATGAGATTGATCATCTAGAGGTATTTGATCTAAATGTTCCTAGTCATAGGATACTTGAGACGGGACATCAAGGATCCGGATAGACTAGTGTATGTGATGTCTTCTCATGTGATGAGGACGACCGATCTCATTGGTCATTAGTGTGGAGACACTGAGATACACATACAGGTGCTCATTAGTTGAATGAGTTCACTGAACTGACCGAATTAGAAACCCTGAATGGTATCTTACCGAACTATCTATCAGGGTCTTCTATCATCACGGTTGCATGGTTGGACCTTTGACCTGAGTCGCCAAAGATGCATTGTTGGGTGGAACTTGTGCTTTGACCATTGACTTATGGATCACAAGTTAGATGGTCCTATATAGCGATGGATCGGGTACAAGGAAAATCCGATGGAGGCAATTGAGCGGACAACAAGGGATCGTCCACTCTCGGTAAGTGAGAGTGAATGTCCTATGGGATAGTACTCTAAATCCCTGGCCAGGGTAGATAGGATAATTGGAAAAGGAGTTTTCCAATTGATCCAATTCCGAGTACATGATCCTATAGAGTCGGTACACTAAGGAGTTGACAGTCGATGCCGTACTCCTTTCCGACCGGGACATTGGATGGATGAGGGTTTATATCCATGTGGTAACCGATGATGGAAAGGCTCAATGGAGATGAGATTATCCCCATAGCCATTTGGGATCATGGGATGTGGCTTGTACCCTTCATGATCGGTAGGCCGATTAATCTGTTATCGGATAACGGATTTAATTAAATTAAATAGAATTGTTCTATTTTATTTAGGCCTCAACCAAATAGGCTATTGGGCCTAGTGGGTCACACACAAAAGGACTTATCCACAAGTACAGGGGCAAGGGCATAATTTATAGAGATTTTGGGTTTTTATGAAAAATTCCATAATTCTCTATAAATACCAATGGTTTCGGCCAAACCCCATCAAGCCAAGGGTGAAAACCACGTCCCAAGTCTCCTCCTTACCTCCTTCTCTCTTTAGAAGGTGTCCATGGTCGATGGAGCTCCGTTCGGGAAGAGTTCTCGAGGCCGGCGCGAAGGGAGAACCTGCTGTGGATGAAGTTCGTGTGGATACTGCTGGAGACCGGACACTTGAACGGTTTGTAGAGCTTAAGAAGCTCATCTCCTTCCTCTCTATGGGATTATATGAATCCCTATCAGGTATATTCGAACCCGATTTGATCGGTTTTCGGTTTTTGCCGTTCGGTTCTGATTGAGACGGATTCTAAAGGAACCCATAGGAATCGTCGCTTCCGCTGCACCAAATTTTAATGGACGATTCCTTACAACACCTACCCTTCTTCTTCTCTCCACCACGAACCGAACCGGCTCATCCGGGTGCCTACACCTTTTGGAGACCACGATGGGACTACTCTTGCTTAATAAGTGAGTTCTTTTCACCTTTTTAAAAGAATGTCCAACATGCTCATCCTTGCTTTGGCTCTTGCTTGAGTTATTACATTCTCCTAGCGTTCCTTTTCACTTGCTTGCTTGTTTACTTGCTTCACTTGACCATCACTTAGTTTCTTCCGGTTTACTTGCTTTCCGTGGGTCCTCTTTTAAAAGAAAAGCACAATCTAATTTTTAGGCTTGCTTTATCGATTTACTTTGACTTTGCACCTTAAAGATTATCTTGCCAAGCATATTTGCTTATTTTCTTTTAAAAAAGTCTAATTTATTCACTAAAGCATGTTTTCACCCTTGTTTGACTTTACATCATTGCCTTGTTTACTTGTTTTCCAATACTCTCTTGATCATTGCATGCTTTTACTTTCTTCTTGTTTGCTTCTCACTCCTTGATATTTCACTTGCATTTAGTTTGCATTAGGGTTCTTTTGACTCCTTTAGGTCATCCGAGAAGGGAGGCTCTCTCCTCCCAAAGCCCTACACACCCAAACACCCCTCTTGGTGGTTGTCAACTCCTCCTCCGGGGATTCCCTCTCGGAAGGACCGGGTAGCTTCCATCAAGACCTCCGTAAGTCCCCAGACGTGAAGGATTCCCTCTTCACTGATCGGGCTGGTTGTACCATTTTATCCCAAAACCCGGAGTACCTATTACCTATCATTGTGCAAAGAGTGACAACTTTAGATTGCTCGGCGTTGTGAGAGCATAGGGTCCTGCCCATTTATTTGAGTTGACATTATTTCTCTTAACAAGCCACTAATTTAAGGTTGAAACACAAAAATTTTGCGGTAATCATTTTAAGTCTGTGCCATCACTTGTTTGCAAATCAAAATTGAAAACCAAAATCAAAAATTTGAAAACACTTAACAGAAAACAAAAGAAATCTTTGCTTGAGGTTAATTTTCTTGATAACTTGTTTGTTCAAACAAAAATCAAAAACCGAAAAAAGAGGGAAAATTTTAAAACTAAAAAAAAGGATTCTTGTGTTTTTCGTCACCTTTCCTTTGTGTTTATGAACTTGAGATCAGGGCGAGTCGTTGGGATGACGGACCAAGGATACGAGCCGTTGCAGTTGGAGTATGACCAATCCTACCTCCACCCGGATGCCGTATGTGCCGTTAACGAACCCGAAATGCTCCCTGAAACCAGTTCACCCCGACCCCACCCGGATTCTCTGTGGGAAGCATTCACTCATGCCGACCCAACTCAACTACAAGCCGTTGAGGCCATCTTGAAGGGAAAAATCTCCTGTCAATCACACCCATGCCGAGGGTGGCCACCACACTTCTACCCCCCAATTAGCAACTGACCAACCCGGTGCACCGATGCGGGCCATTCTCACAATGGACCCTTGATTCCAAACTCACCCCATCCGGTGGCCATCTTGAACCACCCGGACCCAAACAACACCACACCACTTAGGCCACCGGTCTACTCTTCCGCACATTTTAATCAAGCACGTCCACAAGTGCACCACCCGATATACCCTCCTTGCCCAGCTGCTTCAGCCTATCCGATGGCCGTGCCGGCAAATCAAGCGTCTGTCCTTCCCCCTCCTCTTGTCCGAGAATCCTCCGTTGATCAAACTATGCTTAAAAAAATCAATAGGATGGATGAACAATATCGGGAGCTCAAGCGATTGATCGACACACGAGCTCTCCCCGAGATATCCCTTCCCTCTCTCCCCGTATTCCATCTTCCTCCTTCTGAAATGCCCATTTACCGCCGATATAACGAAAATGAGAATCCTTTCATTCACATTAAATATTTTTTTTATGAGTCTGTCATGTGGCAAAATGATCCGAAGGCCCTTGCATACCTATTTAGGAGATCATTAGAGGGCTCCACGTTGGAATGGTTCTATTCACTTGACCCTTTGGAAGCCAGCAACTTTGATATCGTCAAAGCAAAGTTCTTGCAAAGATACCAAGATCGAGTCAGTCCTACCTATTCGATCACAGATCTTATGGCCGAAAAGATGAGAAATGATGAGGATTTTATAAGATATGCTGATAGATGGAGGGCAATGGCAGAAAGGCTGACGAATGCACTGTCAAAATCAGAACAAGTCAAGATGATCATCACTAACGCCACTCCGGCTCTGAAGAACGTATTGGCATTACATCACCCTGTCACTATGAGCGAACTCTATGAGAGAGCACAGTACATCCAAACCCAACTCCGACACTCTCCCATCATGAACCTCTTCGACCCTAGGCCCCGAATCATCAAAAAGACAACCACCACCACCACTAGGTCCGTGACTGAAGGCGTGGTAACCAATGAACATGTCAATATCATAGGAAACCCGCCTAACAACCACCAACAGCAGTACAGAAACCCCCAGTACAGAAACCCCCGCCAAACCCAACCGGCGCCTCGCCCTCAGATTCAGCCCCAACCTTTCCGCCACCAAACACCAAACCAATATCCCCAACAACCAATGCAGACACCAGTCCCCCATCAACCCCGGCAATTGGCCGTACAAACCTTTGCACCTCAACCACACCGCCAACCAACAACCTATAACCAGCCACCTCCCCCCACCACCTACGTGCCACGAAGAGCAGGGCCTAGAAGAAACTATTACCCGCCTTTATCGTACTCTCTCACAGACATTTTTAACGCTCTTATGGCGGTAGGGCATATTTCATTGCCAAGAGAAAAGCTGGAGTGGCCACAAAATGCCAACACAGAAAAATATTGTTTATACCACAGATACCCGGGGCATACAGTGGAGAATTGCTTTCAATTTAAAGATTATATCCATGACCTCCACGAGCAGGGAAGTATTGACTGGGGTCAAATGGGCGAATACATCAAAGCAGTAAAGAACCAGCCTCAGTAGCAGCAACAGGCACTAGTCCAACAACAACAACAGGAATCCGGTTTGGGGATCATTCAGAACCCGATACCCGCGCACGCACCCGCGACAGCACCAGAAAATCAGAGGGTTAATCCTATTCTAACCTCCACCGATGAACCCCGCGATAGAGGCCAAAATTGGCAAATCGAGGGACCAACTTCCTTCATGAACATTAACCCTCCAAACCACCTTTACCAAACCATTCACTCCATAACATGAGCTATCCACACCAGAAGAAGCCAACCACCAATCATCCGCACTCTGTCACGGCCAACCATAATGCCACCAGCTGTACAACTCCAACCGGGTAGGACCTTGATCCGCCCGGTCGAGCCTCCGCAAATACCATCACCAATAGGACCCATCATCATACCACCTCATACAACCATGCCACCACAACCTACCCGCATCCCTACAACCCGGACTGTCATCACTACGCCCCTACCTAGGCCTCCCATCTACCTCCGCTACACCAACCATAGCCCCTCAGCTTGCCACGGTGCTTAGAAGCGGGCGCATGTTTCAAAGAATTTTTCCCCAGACCGGTCAACCAGGACGATCACAAGAAGAAGAAGAAGAACACCCAGAAGAACCAGTGCCAGGGACATCTTATGATTTGCTGAAGCACCTTGACAAAACCCCTGCACGGATTTCCATTCTAGAGCTGATCAAAAGGTCCAAAGTTCATCAGGAAGTTCTTCAACAATATCTACAAAGAGTAATGGTCAATGAAATCCTTCCCCCTGAGAAGAGTGCATCGGTCTTCACCAAAGAGGAGTTGGCCGAACCAGAAGCAAGAAAATATGCACTTTGTATCACTGTCAGTATTAATGAAACAGATGTCGAATCTTGTCTAGTTGATACCAGTGCATCCATTGTCTTGCCACCAGAAACGCTACAATTGTGTGGAATCCCAGAAGAGGATATTCGGCCATCATAAATCACCGTAACAACATATGACAATTCCAAGAGGCCCGCCCATGGCATAGTTACACTTGAAGTCAAAATCGGACCCCGGGTTGTTACCGTTGACTTCCACATCTTGGATATGAACCCAACTTACAAAGCTATCTTGGGAAGGCCTTACCTTGAGGCATTAGAGACCGTAGCTTCAACCAATCACCAATGTATTAAATTTCCTTTCAAGGGATAAGTCGTCAAGGTGGTAAGTATGCATGTGGATTGTCTGGTTACTCTCCCTCCTGGCTTGCCAAATCAACCGGTCTTTACGATCCTCGATCTGCCGAAGGATGGAAGGCGGGGTAAGTTTGGAAAAGGAAGAAGGATGACACCAAAACCCTTAGGTGGCGTATGATGGAAAATTTGGGATATAAAGAGGGCCGAGGGCTAGGGAGAGAATTGCAGGGTATCACTGAACCCATCCAGCATACCCATCCAGCTGGTAAAGACAACATCAAGAAACGGGATAGGATAGGATGGGACATGTGATAATGGCCAAAAGACCAGTCAAAAATACTTCCAGGGGTGTTTGCACAAGTTCTTCGACAATAGAGAAACAATACAGATGATTGAAGAACAAGAACCGCAAGAACAAGCAAAGAGGAAGAAAGTGGACAGCCTAGAGGATGAACCGTATCTCAACATATCATGGTTATTCTCTGAAGAAGGGTCAAGTGAAGAATTATTCCACAACGAGCCTTCTGGCAGTCAGAATCAGGGGCATTCACCCTATGTCATCTCTTCGGATCTAACAGACTCATTCCCAATAAGTTCACCATCAGATCCACCAGGTAGCAAAGATGGATGCTCTCTTTACCCATTTTTGCTTGATTTGTTCCCTTCTCTGTCAATATCCCAACCCACATTGGAAACCACGACCAACCAAACTCATTCTGTGTTTATGTTTAGTACTTCTCAAAAAGATCAAAAAAAACGCCCTATTCTCAACCCAAGTTTCGTTCGAAGAAACACCCCAACTCGCTCCGAAGGATGATCCAAACTAGGAGGCCACCCGGTCTCTAATCGATCTCCTTTGCCCTTCATTAATGAATTCCACTCCCTCCACCTCCTCTTCCCCTCCTCATTTACCTTCTTCTTCTTTAAGTTTAGTTTCCAATAAAAGCAAAACAAAAATCAGAGGTAGGAGAGTTCCAGGAAGATACCTGTATCGGTTAGCTCAAAAAAGCTTAGAATGTGCCAAGCTACCGGAGTATTTAGAAAACGCAATCCAGAGGGTGAAATTCGATATAAAGAGAAAGATAATATCGATCCAACTTTAGGGGTTTACGAGGTTGTATCGGAAAAGGATCCTGATACTGAGGATGAAGAGGAGGATTTGGCTGATGCTTATGCATCCGGTTTAAAAAGGTTTGAAGAACCATCAGCCACGGTGGACGAACCGACTAAGGAACTTAATCTTGGAACACCGGAAGATCCTAAGAATATCCTCATCAGTGCCAACCTCGCCCCTTTAGAAGAACAAAATCTAATGGGGGTGTTACAAGAATACAAAGACACGTTCACTTGGACATACGAAGATATGCCGGGGTTAGAAAAGTCATTGGTAGAGCATCGACTGACTTTAAAACCTGAAGCTACCCCGGTCAAGCAAAAGTTAAGGAGATTCCACCCAGACATAGCATTAAAGATGAAGAAAGAGGTCAATAAGTTACACTAAGCGAAATTCATTAGAGTTGTCCTCTATCCACAATGGGTGGCAAATATAGTCCCAGTCATGAAGAAAGATGGAAAGGTTCGAATTTGCATTGACTTCATGGATTTAAACCGAGCATGTCCAAAAGATGATTTCCCCCTTCCTCATATCGATGTTCTTGTTGATAACACAGCTGGATATGAAACCCTATCATTCATGGATGGATACTCAGGGTATAATCAAATCCGGTTAGCAAAAGAAGATCAAGAGAAGACCTCATTTACTACACCTTGGGGAACTTATTGCTACGTCGTCATGCCCTTCAGATTAAAGAATGCCGGAGCAACTTATCAAAGGGCCATAGTGGCGATATTTCATGATATGATGCATAAATTTGTAGAGGTGTATGTGGATGATCTAGTGGTCAAATCTCGAACCTGAAATGAGCATGCTGAGGTGTTGAAAAGGGTTTTGCAATGAGCCAGGGAATATAAGCTCAAAATAAACCCCAAGAAGTGTGTGTTTGGAGTATCATCTGGAAAGTTATTTGGGTTCATCGTCAGCAAAAGAGGCATCGAAATCGATCCCAACAAGGCCAAAGCCATTATTGACATGCCTCCACCAAAGAACCTAAAAGAGCTGAGAGGGTTATTTGGTAGGCTACAGTTTGTTCGCCGGTTTATCTCACAACACTCCCAAAGATGCAAACCTTTCTATGAGTTAACCAAGGCGAAGGCCGAATTTAGATGGGATTTGAGATGTCAAGAGGCATTCGATGGTCTAAAGAAATATTTATCAAGCCCACCTGTGCTCAAACCTCCAGTTCCCAGCAAACCCTTGATCTTATACATCTCAGTTTTGGAAGGATCTCTAGGAGCAGTATTGGCACAATTAGATGATGAAGGGAAAGAGCGATCAGCATACTATCTGTCTAAAATCTTTGATCCTTATGAGCAGAAGTATACAACCATGGAGAAAACCTGTGCCGCCCTGGTTTGGGTGGTCCAGAAGCTTAAACACTACTTTCTGTCCCACGAGGTTAATCTCATTGCTCGCATTAATCCCATCAAATTTCTTCTTGAAAAATCTGTCCTGACTAACCGTTTGGCACGCTGGCAGAGCTTTCTCTTCCAATTTGACATCACCTACACCCAACAGAAGGCAATCAAGGGCTATGCAATTGCTGAACACCTTGCCCATCATCCTATCCCAATCTTTGACCCTATCCAATTAGAATTTCTCGATGAAGAATTGATGTCCATTCAATCTTCCAATCTATGGACTTTATATTTTGATGGGGCATTAAACTCCCAGGGTAGAGGGATAGGGATTGTTCTTCTATCACCCGAAGGTGTCACCATTCCACAGGCTTTTCAGCTCCATTTTCCAGCAACAAGTAATATAGGTATGAAGCCTTATTGGCCGGACTGGAGGCCGCTCACTTCTATGGTGTCACTAAACTAAGGGTGATCGGTGATAGCCAGTTGATTCTCCGCCAAGTGCTGGCCAAATATCGCACATCTCATCCCGGGCTCAGACCATACCAAGAACTCACCACCTGTAACATCAAGCTATTCTCCAAACTCGAATTCATTCATGTTCCTTGTGCTCAAAATATTCTTGCCGATGCTCTTGCTTCTCTGGCATCTTCACTATCTGTCCCACTAGGCAGACATGTTAGGACGATCTATGTCCGCCGACGTACCATTCCGGCAGTAGAAGATGCACGATTCTTGAAGGTTAAAGAAAAGTTTGAAAGAAAAGAGTACATTGAGCAAAAAGAGAAAGTATATTTGGTTGAGTTGGAAGAACTAGAGGAGGGTGAGAAACCATGGTATCATGAGATTGCGAATTACTGTCAGGATCAAACATATCCACCAGGATCAACTACCAAAGAGAAGAAAGCCATAAGAAGAGTCTCCGAGAGATACACCATCTTAGGTGGGGTACTTTATAAAAAAGGAGCTTGGCCGGTGTTCTATTAATATGCGTAGATGAAGAAGAGGCTGAATTGGTGCTTAAGGAAGCACACACTGGAGTATGTGGAGGCCATGTAAATGCTCAAGCCCTCGCCAAGAAGATCATCAGGCAAGGGTATTACTGGCCTACTCTAGAAGAAGAATGCTCGATCTTTGTCCGGCACTGTCATCAATGTCAACTTCACGCCGTCAAGATTCACTCTCCCGCATCTTCCCTTCACCCGATTCATGCCCCATGGCCCTTCACTATGTGGGCTTTTGATGTTATCGGACCCCTTGGTGACCCAAACTCCACAAACAGAACCAAATCCTTCATCCTAACGGCAACAGAGTACTTCACCAAGTTGGCGGAGGCGGAAGCATACGTGGAAATCAAGGCATCAACAGTCTGCACCTTCATTAAACGCAACATCATTGCTAGGTTCGGGATTCCGGGCGACATCACACCGACAATGGACCGCAATTCATCTCCCAGGAGCTGCGTGACCTTTGCAACAGGTATTGCATCAGATTGCATCATTCATCTCCATATTATCCTCAAGGCAACGGTCAAGTAGAAGCCACCAATAAAACCCTAATAAAAATCATTAAGAAGACTTGTAAGTCTAGCAAGTTCGCGGATTGGCCAGATAAGTTAGTTGATGCTCTATGGGCCTACCGCACCTCTATTCGGACCCCAACGGGTCAAACTCCCTATGCCTTGGCATTTGGGATGGAGGCGGTAGTCCCATATGAAGTACTCGTTCATTCCCTCCGAGTCCAGATCGATCGAGACATCCCGATAGATGAACGCCGAGATTCCTTTCTCGCGCAACTCGAACTCTTGGATGAAAGGAGGCTGGCCGCTGCCGAACATGCTAGATCTTATCAGAATAGACTTCAAAGATTTTATCATAAGAGGGTGGTGGAGAGAATAATTGAAATCGGTGAGGTTGTACTTAAAAGAATATTCATTAAGCCGGGTGGT
The DNA here is from genome assembly GCA_036172225.1 of Cryptocoryne crispatula var. balansae. NCBI lineage: Eukaryota > Viridiplantae > Streptophyta > Magnoliopsida > Alismatales > Araceae > Cryptocoryne > Cryptocoryne crispatula. The sequence continues at coordinate 27,299,544 of CM069932.1, forward strand.
CCCCGCTCTAAACTTCAACCTAATTGGGAGGGTCCGTATGTGATTTCGGCTGTTTATCCCGGTAATTCATACAAGCTGACTAATGCAGAAGGAGAAGAACTAGCTCATCCCTGGAATGGTGTATACCTCAAAAAATATTTCCCTTAAAATAAAAATCACAAAAAAATCTATAAAATCCAAAGGTGTGAAGAATAATGATAACATCTAACGCTTGCTTGCTCGGTGCACCAACTTGTCACTTAGGAAAATAAGGATAGGCATCATACTGCACACACTACATGCCTAGTTTTGAAATCCGATGATTGGAAGTCAGAGAGAAAGCTAGGCAACGCTTGGCAAAAGAAGGTCAACCCTATCCCATTCTCTTCTCGTTTTGGTCCAGAATAGATGGAAGGGGTTAGAATGAGGAGTATCGAAAGTGCCCATTGCCTTAGTTGGAAAATGCCTCGGAAGGTCTGACTTCTTAAAAAAGAAGAAAAGGTGCCAAAAGATGGGCAATGACCCCTCAGGTCGGCAAAAGAATAGACCTGTCTGAACGTGTACCAACAAAAGCCCAAAAGAAAAAGACTCCAAAAGATGGGCAATGAACCCCTCAGGTCAAAATCAAGCAAAAGGAAAAGACCTATCCGAATGAGGGCCATCAGAAGAAAAGGGCTAGAAGGAAGGACCCGAGGATGTCAAATCCCAAACAGGCAACGCGGGCACCAGTAAATGAAAAAATTCGACACTCCTGATTCTTAGTAAGGACTTACCATCAATCCTCTTCCCTCTTTGACCTTGCGGGTAAGGTTGGTTGGCCGACTAGACCCAAGAAGAGCCATAGCCTATCAAGGACGGAAGGTCAGAAGATTTTTGACTAGGCACTTTCTTACACGTGATGCCTACCCTTAACCCTTAGGTGACGATGAGAGGCACCTACGGCAAGCAAAGCAAAAGATGAGATGGTCGTGTCCTTCACACCGAACAAAAAAATTGAATACTTCGAAAAGCACCAAACAAATTCATAAAATCAAAAATCCCAAAAAAGCAAAAATCCAAAACACCAAAGAAATCATAAAAGTTCCAAAACATCTAAAAACATCAAAAATCCCAAAACACCTAAAAATTTGCTTCTTAATTGACTAGTTGCCTTTGCATTCATATTTAATTTCAGTCTTGCATGTTTCCTTTTGTGCATACTTATATTTTTCTATTATTCTACCTTGGTAAGGCCTATGTCCCTTGACAAGATCAAGGCAGTTTCGCCCTCTTCTTGCAAGGGACTAAGCCTAAATAACGTTCGAATCACCTTTTGAGTGAACGCAGGGGTCAGAAAGAGAAACAAACAACTATCACTATGAAAAAGAAAGGTACATCAAAGATAGGAAGGGGCCGGCACATCACAAATCGCCGCCTCCCTCTGCTGGAGCCTGATCACCCGGAGGTGGCATGGTGTGTCTCTCCTCACCTCTCCTCCTATGGCTACTAGTCTGAGAGGAACCCGAGTGAGTAGGTCCCCTCAGCGTGGTCCCACGGGAGTCAGAGCGGTGGGAATGGCTCCGAGACCAAGTCTGGAGCATCTGCATCATCATCATCTGACGGTGCTCTGCCTCCAGTCGGAGAAGCTCTCTAGAATGCTCAAGGCGAAGATGGAGGATCTGCTCGGACTCGGGTCGTGACAGCTCAACCACGCGAGCCTCCAGTCTCCCGACCTACAAGATGACAAAGAGATGTATCAGCTACAGAAAAAGCAGTTTAAAGAAAAGAATCAAACTTGTACCTCCTGTGTCAGCTCCTCTATCCTCTTAGCAGTCTGTAGAACAAAAAAGAAGCATCAGTCCATGAATTCCCAGTTTAAAATCGTAATAAAGACTCCGCACCTCGGAAGAAGAAGGACCAGGATCCATAACACCTATGAGGGCCTCGAGCTCGAGCTCCCTCTGCCATCACCTATCGGAAGAATGTCAGGAAAGAAAGAAAACGATGACGAACAAAGCAGAAGAACATGTACCTTATCCTGAAGGCCCGAGGGATCACTATCGGTAGGCGGAGCACTCCCCACAGAAAGATCGGAGATCCTCGCCCAAAGATCTTTGTTCTGCAAAGAAAAAGAAAGAATGTTAGAATCAAGCAAAGTAAAATAGAAGGAAGTCACAGAAATTCACCTTGGTAGTAAGGGCCTGCACACGCTCCTTCAGCTGGGCAATCTGCAAGAAAAGAAGAAAGATTAGCAAGGCAAATAAAGGAAGAAGACAACATAAGAAAGAAATAATGATCACCTCAAGAAGAAAGCCCGTCTCTGAATAACTGCTCCCAGGGTTGGTAGGTATGAAGGTAGGTGGATCGACCGGCAAGTGGTGAGGAGGGAGCTCAGGACCCATAGGTTGGCCGAAGTCAAATGGCTCGAAAGAGGCCTCTGAAGGCTCGTCAAAGACCGTCGGCTCAGGGGCAGCTAGGTGGGAACCCAACTCCAACTCGGCCACGCGCTCGTGGAGCCGTGAAATCTGAAAAGAAGCAAGGAAAACAGTCAACAACGTTCAAGATATTAAAGAAAGGCAAGAAACATTACCTCATCATCATGACGCGTGCACCTCGGTAGTGACGTCGCTGAAAGAAAGAAAAAAAGAAGGATCAGTTAACAAGCAATTGAAAAGGTACAAAGTAAGGAAAATGCCTGTCGCTCCAGCTCAGCCTCCAAAGATGCTATCCCTGCCCTCAAGCGAGATAGCTCCTCCTGAATACTCTGAAAGCAGCATACGGTTAGATACCAAGCAAAGGAAGAGCAGTAAAAGAAAAAACAAGTGCATACCTCTCCACCCTCGGTGAAAAGGTGGGCAAACATCGCCGTGTAGCGACGTAGATAGTCACTGCTGTCAGAAGCACAGGAAGTAACTGGGGTGCCACCCCTCTTCCAGATCCGAACAACGAACTGGCCCTCCTTTTTCCAGTCAATCTCCTGGATCAGGCCGCGGGTAGAACGACCCAGGCGAGAGTAAGGGGGGAGGTCCACCCACAGTGGACCTCAATGAGCGCATCGTGAGACGCACCCACAGTGGCTCCATCTCGTTCAAGCAAATTAGAAAGGTGTCACGGCCAAAAACTGGATGACCCTCTGATACCCACGGCTGCCGATCCAGATGAAGGTCTGAATATGGGCGCCACACCACCTGGGAAAGCAAGGTAGGACAGTGAATAAGAAGAATCAAGAGGCTGAAAAGGAAAAGTGGCAGAATACCTCAAGGTGGGGGAAGCAGAGCAGCTGCCTCCTTAGGTTTTCCACCTGGTAAGGGTGGGAAGAGGCGGATCGACTGGCAACCCTGCTGCCGATAAGGGGATACTCGAGGTCAGCCTTCAGCAAGGCACGACCCAAGGGAATGTGATAGTAACTCCATACTTGTCAATAAAGCTCAGTTAGTCATCAAAAGACAAGGCAGAATTAATAATGAATAAAGGAACAAGGCATACCTGAAGGAATGGAGTAAAACTGACTACTGAAACTGGACCGCTCTCCATCGCCAATGAGAAGAACAGATGTGCCAACATAGCGGCACCCCAGGCATACTCACCAAACTTCGACAGGTCGGCAAGAAATGGGAGAAATCGCAGGTGCACCCTGTCCGTCTTCGAGGCCAGCAGAAGACGGATAAGAAAGAAGAGGAGGAACCGGCGGAGATCCTGATCAGCCTGGACTGTGCCCTCCTCACCGACCAAGTAACGCTCCACGCGTTTCGTCAACACGTCGAGGACATCCGCCACTATATCATCCTTCTCCACACTAGCATTGCCTAGACCAAGCAAGTTCCCAACGTCCGTGCGCTTCATAACGCGCAGTCCACCGGGGCAGTGTGGGATCGGATGACCCAGGAAATCCCGGACCATAGCTGAGTAGTCGCGATAGGTCTTGTCGGTAACGGCGCGACCGTGGACGCGAAGACCCGTGATCCGGGAGACATCCTCCAGGGTAGGAACCATATGCCCCCAGGGGAAGAGGAAGGAATGGGTGGTAGAATCCCATCTCTCCCTCAAAGCCTAGATCAGGGGGAGGTCTTCCTAGAAGGCAGAACAGCGAAACAACGGGCCGAAACCCATCGCATCCAGTTGTGCCTTCTGGAAATCCTTCAACCCCTTGTAGGCATGGAAGACCATCTCCCAGGATATCCGAGATTTGATCTTCCCCTGCACAAACAAACGATCATGTTAGGAGCAACAATTGAAGAAAATCCAAAAAGGGGAAGTCAAGATTCGGTTAATGAGACGGTCGGAGGAGGATGGAGGGAAGGCAGCTCCGACGGGCCAGGGTCAGCCGAACTAGAAGCCCCGGCAGAAGAGGAAGCACCGGCAGAAGAAGAAGCACCGGCGGCACCGGAGGCACCGCCACACTCAACACGGGACTTCTTCGTCATCTGCATCATTTCAAAGTGTCAGAACGGGCCAGAAACAACAAAATGAGAAAGATGGGGGCCTGGTGACCAGGTGCCCCATTTATGGGGCGCCTGGACCAGCGCCCCCTTGATAGGGCGCCTGGCGTCACCTTGATGGGGCGCCAAGCCCATCAAGGGGGCACTAGGGGTCTTGGCCCCCTTCTCTCTCCCCGTTCCGATCTGGAACAACTCTGAATCAGTTTGGTCCATTCTGTAAAAACAAAAATAATAGAATAAATTACAAGTTTGCAGTTGGGAGAAACTTACTCTGGGATCTGCACAGCATGCTGCACTCTCCAGGAAGATCCCACACAGTAGAAAAGTTGGAAAAGTTGATGGTGAAATGAAGAAAAGGTGCAGGGGTGAAAATATAAAGTGCCATGGTCAAAATTTTCAAAATTTTTAGAATGTGTTTGCAAGCTATATTCTTCATGAAAAACACAAATTTGTCAGCAAAACATTGATATTTAATTCCTTTTTGCATATTTTTGCTGGTTGCTATCACTGACAGGACACAGACACGTCTGGAAAAAGAACTACACTGAGCAAGTCCTAGACCTACACTGATCAAGTCCTAAACACAACAAAAGTAGACAAACATACAACTGGACACAATTGAAAGAAGATACAAGTCATCCACCGTGCTGCTTCCTCAGCTTCACCACATATCGACTCTTCCAGACCTCGTCTTCTTCCATGTAAGCACTCGGCGAGAAACTCTTGCAAATTCCCCAAATGGCGAGAATGCTCTGGCATTCTTCGTCGTCAGCCGCCGTGCCCATTTGATGATCCTTGACAGACAGAATGTGCGAGAGACGAGGAACCTTGAGCCGTGGTTGGCCCAACTGTAGAAGACACCGATGTGGGTTGTAGATGATGAAGGAGGTGCCAGTGATCAACTGAAGATCCACCCCAGGAGTGGTAGAGGCACGAACATTCTGGCGCATAACAGCCTCAGTAGGACGGACAAATCCACCACAGCTCATGGCAGAAAAGTACGCACGCCAGTCAGCACGGGTCTTCACCGAAGGACATTTGTTGATCACCTTGTAGTCCATGTAGAGATGGCTAGTGAGAGGCTGGAGGGGGCTTCGAGCAAAAAGCCGAGAAGCCGTGGCCGGTCCATAGCACACGTCGAACTTGAAGTGCCAGTCAGCCCAGCACATGAACAGAAGGATACTGCCGAACATGGGCCTACCAACACTAGCGGAGGTCATGCCATCATAGAGATAGCCCCACACCGAGTGGGCTATGCACTCATTACACCAGATGCCCTAGATACAAGGAAGGCAAGTGGGATCGAGCCACCCGTCCTCACACGGGTAAAGGAGTACTGAGGCAAGGCAAGCGGCAACACCTTTGGCACCGGGCAACAGTAGATCTTCATTGTCACCGGCACCTTGAATCACGCCAATGGACCAATCTGCCAGTGCCTCGGTGTAAATACGCCCGTCTACCATGATGGACCGAGCCTCTCCGGTGGTCATAAAGCCACGAAGGAAGTCCAAACCGGTGACCGGCCCAACAGGAACAAACATGGCTTGGCCATACCCAAGCATTGCACGGAGCCCCAGGAATAGTTCCACCTCTTCCAAGAGGACGGTACATTCGAAGGTGTCAAAAACAAAAGTGTGTATATCGGGATGCCACATCTCAAGAAGCGCACCGGCCAGAGAAAAGTCCCAAAAATATTTGAGAAGGTGGTTGACGTGGACTAGGATGCCGGAGAAGCCCCACCTGCTCAGAATAGACCGCACATGGATGTTGATGGCGGCCATTAGTCGAGCTATCTATAGCACCTGTCCGTAACGACGAGCACCGGGGAAGTTTGGAAGGTCCTGCAGAATAATCACGTGATCAGAAAAGAGGGTTTCGGAACAAACCAAAAGGGGTGCCTAATAAAGTCACTACCACTCCCATGGACACTCGGTTCCGAATATGGCATGGGACCTCAGAAAAACTTTTCATCTCGATTGGACAAGTCGGACGGGAAGAGGAAGCCATCAAAACCAAGGAAGAAGAAGAACACTGTAGCTGGTGTGGGGGAGAAGAAGGGGGGGGTCCTCCCTTCTTATAGGGATCAAAAGGCCTCCTCAGGAAGGAGCAAGCTTAAAGTCCGTGCAGGTGCCCCATTTATAAGGTGCCTGGCACCTTGTAAACAGGGCACCTGGCGCCTGTGGTGGGGCACCAGGCGCCCTACAAACAGGGCGCCTGGAGCCTTACATGGGCTATTTATCTAGCATAATCTCGCATATATATCGTTGAAGACCTCGGGTCTAAAAGGGCTGAGTAGGAGAACCCCTTCAACAAAATCGATGAAGGATTTAGTCACTTTTTAGGCCCGCAGATAAGCCAAAGTCAAATAAACGGGGATGACGGTGTCTTCACGGATGTCCTAACCCATTGCGTTTGACCTATATCTTCAACTATTTTTCTATATTTATTTGTATTTCTTTAAACCCAGCATGCATCATGCAACGTCACACATCATCTCATGCATCATACTCATGCCAACCTTTCCGTTACAGTCTTTCTATGGCTCTTAGAGGAGGCTTTGGTCTATCCGGAAAGTCCGATTTTAACCAAAACAAGAAGATATTCCATTCAAACCACACCGGTATTCCTGAGTAAAACCCGATGAATTTGAAGAACCCAACCTTGGTTGATTATTGGTTTCATATTTACTTTTTCGTAATTTACTTTCTACCGAGTCCAGCACACCATGCAGTTCGGGTCCTGGCCGGTGACAATTCTCCCCCACGTGGGATTTTAGTTATAGTTTTTTCATACAATCAATCAACCGAAGGGAAGGTTCCGATAAGACAAAAGGCAACCTCGGAGTCCGGTAAAGTTTCATTCCATTCAACTAGGCTAAGGAAGGCGTGTCTAAATTTACACCTTGGCGTCACCTTTTCAGTCCATTACCACTTCATTCCGCTACACCTCACTACGTTTCACTACATTCACCTACGCTACATCCGTGTCATTCCCCTACAAAGCCGACGCCAAGGTGAGGCAAACTGTAGACACGCAATTTTGGACTGGTTGGAGAATTCAAATTCTTGTTTTCAAGAAGAATATTTAAAGCAAATCATGTTTTCCGGACGGATCAAGTTTTTGGCACATTCCGAAGGGGATCGATAGAACAATCGACCGGGCCGAACACCCTGTATATAGGGCACCTGGCGCCCTGTATATAGGGCACCTGGCGCCCTATAAACAGGGCACCAGGCGTCTGGCACCAAATCAAATCGATTCGACCGGCTGATTTGACCCCCCGCAGTGACTCATCTTGTCGATCTGACGGACCTCATGATACTGGCACCCTATATATAGGGCGCTATGCCGCGTGGCACTGCTTTTCGAAAATGGCCAAAGTGCCCTCTTTTTAGCTATAAATAGAACCCCATTTGGGACTGGAAGGAGGTTCCAAGTCCGTACCACCTTAGAGCCCATCCAAGACTACGTTTTCAAGCCACTTTCACCTCCCATAACCTTTCAAACTGATCCAAAATCATCCACCAAAAACCCAAAAAACCTTCTATTTCTGTCATCCAGAAACATGTTTTTTCTCCGACTTTGAGAGCTTCTATCCGTCTCTCCTCTTGCATCCAGCGTCCAAACCACCCTTCATTAGCTTCATTTGCATATTGTATACAAGGAGGAGCCCCTACTTTGTCCCAGAAGCCGCCCAGCACTCCGGAGCAGCGTCGCGAAGAGGGGAAGAAAATCTGTTCGAGCCAGACTTAGTGCCCCATATACAGGGCGCTTTGACCTTGGTCAACGCGCCCTATAAGGGGGGCACCTGCAGCTAGCGCCCTATATATAGGGCACCAGCAGGGGCAGAAGCTTATTTTGCAATTTTCGGAGTCCGATTGCCCGTTTAATCGAGTTTTTGTCTTTCGTTTTCATCTTAGAACTGTTCATCATGTTATTTGGCATGCATTAGATCATTTTGCACCTCATATATGTTTGAGAACCTACCAAAAATAGGGGTTGGGATTCAGTCCCGATCCGGTTAGTTCATTTCCTTTTGCACGATTCAGAGTCTTTATCAAGCATGATGCTATACTCACGCCAGAGCTAATGATCTTCATTTGTTTTCTTCATGTTTTATGCAGGACATTCTTAGGTGAACCGACCGGAGTGAAGCTTCAATCCGATCGTAGGTGAAAGAACTCTCTAATGCTCTCCCCTTTCGGCCGGCCGAGAGAGGTGAAGTTAGAACCTAACAATCTCCCCCTTTTTTACATCCCCAAAGGTACGACGGTCAAACTCTTTCTTCTTCTAGTTCATTTGCTTCATACTTAATCATACTTTGGAGCCTTTGGCTCCTGGTGACCACACACTCATCATCACACCTTCCGCTCCAAACGGACACACCTACCCTTCTTCTTCTCTCCACCACGAACCGAACCGGCTCATCCGGGTGCCTACACTACCCATTACCATAGCAAAGCAGTATGCTGCATCGCCCGCTGGATGGGCAAGTGTATGAGGGCCTACCATAGCAAGTGTATGCTGCATCACCACGAACCATCTAGCTAACTCTAGACCTAAAAAGCAAACACATTAGATGCACATGTATGTAGCAAATAATAAAATTAAATAGACTGTGTAAAGAAGTTTACCTAGAGAAAAAGAGTAAAACCAGCAACTCCAATAGGGCTGGCCTCCATGGCCAAGGAGGAGAGTAGGTGTGCCAGCATCGCGGCACCCTAAGCATACTTGCCCTCCCGTGAAAGGCGGGTGAGTAGTGGCAGGAACCGGAGATGGATCTTATCATTCTTGCTACCCAACAAAAGACGGGTGAACAAGAACAATAGGAACCAATGTAGGTCCCTATCTGCATAAACCCTAAACCTTCCTCACCTGTCAACTAGGCCTTCACCTCATCAGTCAGTTGAAGCCAGACCTCTAAGTGAAGGGTGCCCTCCCTGGGGGCTGCTGCTAAGTGGAACCTTACTAACTACCTGATTGCCTCGCACTTGAGCATCCGCACACCTCCTTGGTAGGTTGGGATGTCAATACCTAGGAGATCCTGGCAAAAGCCAGAGTACTTGTATAGGACTTGCTTCTCATCAGCTGGTAGTGTACACGAAGGCCCATAATACGGACCATGTCTTCCAGTGAGGGAACCATGTGCCCCCACGGAATGATGAAGGAATGGGTGGTGGAATCCAGAGCTCCCTCATGAACTGTATTAGGGAGAGATCCTCCTAGACCAAAGTGCGACTAAGGAAGAGGCCTGTAGGCCCTCATACACACATCGAACCAGCTCCTAGGAGAGGCGAGAGCAGAGCTTGCTTTGCAAACAAAAATAAGACCATGTTAGTTCCATGTAGTGTAGTTTGTCAATAACAAATAAGTTAAAATTAGATATCAAACTAAGGAAGAAGGCTTTCCTTGAGTTTCGTGTGCAGCAAGTGGCACACCTCCTCCTCAGCCAGAGGAGGGGACGCCGGGGCCGGCATGGTAGACCTCCACTGAGCTCGAGAAGAACAAGGACACCTTGCCATTTGTACAAATTAGATATCAAATAAACAAGACTGAAAAGGGTTGAAAGAACAGGCCAAGTCTGGCTTTCAAAAATAGCAGGCTTCTCGATACTGGGACAGTTACCTTGATGTTCTAATGTCATCTTGGCACTTCGACCCCAGGACGTTACCCCCAATGTCATGGGGATAGAGTGTTAGGATATCGCTCTCCCCTAGTAATGCCAAGATCCCAATGTCCCGCCATCGGAATACCAGGATGACCAGATTTTGCTGACTTCCACTCGATCATTTTTGGCCAAAAATTTTTGGAAAACTTGGAAAGTTTGCACAGATGGAAAGTTGACATCATATTCTACAAGCTTGTAGAAGGGATCGACTAACCTTGATATGTGTAGAAGTTGCGAGAAGCATCGGAAGATGAGAAGGATTTGAACTAGCGTTGTAGCAGTATCAGCATGAAAATGAATCTTCTTCTGTAGCAGTAGCAGTGAAATTTTCCAGAAAATCCCAAAAAAATTGATGAAAATCACAAAAAATACCTAAAATAGGAAAACACTAAATCCATCAAACTCAGAGATTTTCAATCACAAGTCAAACCAAAAAATTGAAGAGAAGGTGAAGGTTCACTGAAAACTACGATAGTCAAAAGCGGAGACACCTGGTGTCCTCTAGGCAGGACGTCAAGAGACCCCAAGGCAGAGTGCCTACTGCCATAGTAACTAGAAAAATCTGTTTGTCTTAGGCATTTTTCTTTCTTGCTCAATGTAAATTCCTTATCATGCCTATTCAAATATTGAAGCATACATATTTTTTCACTAAACTTACCATCCTGCAGGTAAAATCAATTTCTAATGCATAATGGCCACGCTAGGCCAACGAGTCGAAGTGTAGAAGCCAATACAGATAGTGGCCATACAGGGTTGACAAACCAAAGCACAACAAAGACATGGGCCACATAGGGCCCGAATACAACACAAGTGCATGGCCAAGCAAATCCTGACAACATCAAGCTGAAAAACAAACATAAACCATGCCAACCATGGCTGGCACTCTCCACCACCTCTGAAGATCATTACCGAAGAGCCCATAGCTTCTCAAAGTACTAGGCCCACCTGTCGTCCTCCTCCACCACCAGGCAAGGGGAGAACACCTTGCAAGTCGCCCATAATGCTACGATGTTCTAACACTCTTTGACATCGTCCGAAGTACCAAAGTGCCAGTCCTTGATGGTCGGAAGGTGGGAGAGATGGGGAATCTTGGCACACGGCTCGCCAATCTATGGGAAGCACCGATGTTGGCTGTATGCAATGAAAGAAGATATGGTGATGAACCTAAGGTTGACCCCAAGGGAGTGGCAGACTCGAATCTTCTCTCAACATAAGAGGATGATGGCACAGGAAGGCAACCCGGTTAAATGGCAAACAAGTAAAACATGCCAATCCCGATGGTTCTTCATTGTCGAGTACTTGTTATCACCCTCTCTTCAAGATCAAGAATGAAGAAGATAGAATGGAGAGGGCTGTAGAGGAAGCAATGGAAAGTAGGCACGTTTTGGTAGGCGATGCCAAATTTGAAATGCCAATCTGCCCATGAGGTCATAAAAAGAAGACAACCATGAATCAGCCTATCAATGCAAGTAGTGGAGAGACTGTCATAAAGGAAGCCAAAGACTAAGGTGACCACCCGCTCCTTCTGCCAGATTCCCTGAATACTAGATAGGCAACTAGGATGGATCCACCCATCCTCGGTCGGAAATAGTAAAGCAAAAGGGAGAAGAGAGGCTGCCCCCTTTAATCCCTGGACAAGAAAATCGACATTGTCACCGACACCCTCTATGATGCCCACCATCCACTTTAGAAGCCCCTTGATATAGATCCTACCCTTGGGGGTTATCAGGCGAGTCAATGTCGAGCTCCTAAACTCCTCTAGAAACTCATGTGCAAAGATAGGCTCAGAAGGAACAAAGGTGAAGTTTTCTTGGCCACGAGGGACAGAAGGAAGACCAAGAATCATGATAGCCTCCTCTAGCAGGATGGTACACTCAAAAGTATCAAAAATAAAGGTGTGGCTCTCGAGGTGCCAAGACTCGACTAGGGCCCTCGTCATTGCAAAGTCCCAATGGTATTTTTGGATGTTCTTGGCATGGACAAGAACACCCAAAAAATCCCATTCATTGAAGAAGGTGGGCATGAGGTAAGATGAGAACTCAAGTGAGGCATCCAATCGATGAAGCCAAAATGGCATGCACCAGGCAAGGCCAGAGCGTCCTACACCAAGTAAAGAAAAATATGTTCCTAATTTTTTCAAAAAAAAAACTAAAAATCTTCACCGCCTCACCACTGCCTTCCCCCCCATCATCCGTCTCTCTCTCCTCCGTGTGCACCCCGCGCGAGCGTGGTACCCGCACCCCGTGTCCCCTCTCGCTCTCTCTCTCTCTCTCTCTTCCTTGCTGCTCTCTTGAACACGGCACCCCTCGATTAGCTCTCATCTCCGCCATCATCGCCTGGTCCGGCCCTCCCTCTCTTCTTCTTCTTCTTCTTCTTCCATCATCATCTCCAACGTGGTCGCAGCCGTCACCGCCGCTCTCCCTCTCTCTTGCTGTCTTTCTTTCTCTCTCTCCCTCCCGCGCCTGCATGAGCACAGCACTACCGCGAGCCCCTCCCTCTCTCTCTCTTTTCCGCTCTCTCTTCCCTTGCTCTCCTCTCTCTCTTTATCGTGTGCGCCCGTGCGAACGTGGTGCGCCATCAGAACCTCCCCCCTCTATCTCAGCTCTCACTTCCTCTTGCCCACCCCCTCATCCTGCTCTCTCTCTCCAGCACCTCGCCATCGTCGTTTCCCGTTCACCACCGTAACCCCACTGTTCTCTCTCTCCCCTTGGCCGCATCCCCTATTTTCCTCTACCGCATGATGTCACGACCCGGAATTTAAATAACATAAAACCACAACTATGCAGCGGAAAACATAACATCATGACAGTGGGAGAAATCCATCATTTGGATTTTATAACCCATACAAGCATGTAAATCAACTAACACAAACAAGTCTATAAAATTCCACAAGATTTCCAAAACCTGGAGTTAACAACTTAAAAACCAAGCCAACTTCATCTAGTCCAACTGCAACCAAAACTTAAACATTCAAAACAACTAAATTCCAAACCAAGTTCATTCATATGTTCCATTTTTAAAGAAAATCACTAAATTGTTTTAGCACACAACATCCTAAAAGTCCAACATAAGCAACCTGATGAAAATAAAATATATCACTCTGCTCCAACTCCAGGAGATTCTGGTTCTTCCACGGCCTCTACTTGAGCCTCCAAGCCAATCTCCTGATCTTCAAAACCTGCTGAAAAATATTAACCCACAACGGGGTGAGTCCGGGGACTCCGTAGGATTTACACCCTTCACCCATCAATCAGGTAAATAACATATAATCAAGCGATGGTATGTAACATATCTAAATTGAGATGTAATACAAAAGTATAGAATGTCTTCTATATTAATCTCACAACCCATATCCAAACATAATTATCTTCAAAGGAAAGGTTATGCCAAAACCAATCAATTCTAGACCAATGCATACAAGACCATAAAACTAAACAAAAATCAACTAGATGACCTTCAGACTTAACATGACCAATCTAACATGAGACATATCTGAATTTTTCTAACTTCTCATGCTTTAACATCTAAACATAACATGCCATGAGCATAATTTCATGTTCTTTCTAAACCCATAGTCATATGGCAAGGAATTGGTCGTCTTGCCTTTTCACATCACATATCCAGATCACTTTCCAGCTCTAATTTATATAGTAATAACATATACTAAGCTAGCCCAAAGTGCACCTAGGCAGTGGTGACACTAAGGAAAAAACCGCGGTAATCCGGGATCTGTGGGAGGGCCGGATTTGTCTAAGATACCCGCTCCCCACGGGCAATTTTGACTAGAATAGGCTGGTGAAGCCTCTCATAACATGTGGTACAAGAATTCATAATAATTTTTCAGATCATGACACACCTGCATACCATGTCCACAAGACATAAACATCTCATTCTAATGCCATCCATGCAAAACGAACTGTTTTTATCATAAACTAGACAAGACTTGTACTATCCGACTTGGTTAACATATTCTAATCAAAACTCATATCAAACTTGATAATATGAACCTAACCATATCATGCAAGACATATTACACAATCTGGAACCAAACCAAACAAATTTTACATGATCTATGCACGGCAATAACAAACCAAAACTAGACATGCTTAATTACATATACAAGACAATTAATCAAAATCAATTTTGGCATAATCAAAACCAGCTAAGTTCTGATGTCAACACCCATAATCTGACCTAAACAGATTTCAAAAAGTGAAATTTGATGACTTTTGATTTTTCCAAAACTCCACATAATTATATTTCAATTCTAGGTCCATTCTAGCACATAAACATATACATAAATAACATATGGTCAAATCTCATGAAAAATAGTTCTACCCATCCAGAATCATGACAAACATGTTCCATAATATTCAAAATATCCTTTTCAAAGTTCTGGTCTTAAGTATTTTTGAGAAAAATCACTAATCTTAAGTCAAAAGTCTAAACTAGTCAAAACAAGGTCCATAAATTAAATAATGCATATTTTCTAATAAAAATGGAGTCAAATACATATACAAGCTTGAGAAACCTACTTGGAATCTTCTGTAAATTTTCCTGATTTTTTTGGATTTTTCTGCTATGTTTCTTGGCCTTAAATCTAATATCCGGATTTAATAAATCCGAAAATCAGAAATTCCTGAACCGGCGCCGAACCGGGCGGTTCGACCGGCTGAAACGTGGCAGTTCGAAGGCGCTGGACCATGGCTGGACCGGCGGCTCACGACGGCGGTTCACGGCGGCGCTGGCGGAGGCGGCCGGCGGCCCTCGACGGTGACGGCAAATGCAGGGGGGCTGACCTCGACGGCGACGGCAAGAAGAATGCGAAGGCCGGCAACGATGGAGGCGAGAGGACCTCTCGTGGCGGTTCCGGCTGGAACATGGGAGGTCGACGGCGGCGCTGGCTTCTGGCGGTGACGACGACGGGCGGCGCGGGAAGGGGCTGGACGGCGACGGTCTCGCTGGCCAGGGAGATGCCAGAGGGAGGAGACGACAACGAGGTGAGGGGCCGGAGGCTGCAGCGGCAAGGGGGGCTCGGCGGTGCTGGGTTCCGGCGGCGACGGCGCTCACGACCGGTGACGGCGACGGAGGAGGAGGGAAGGCTTGCAGCGGGGAGACGGCACGAGCGAGAGAGAGAGAGGGAAAGAGATCCAACGGGGGGGGGTGGCCGGCGTTACCGCGGGGATGGCGGCGAGCAAACTGGGAGGGGCGGTGGTTACCAAATTAACTTAATTAATTTTTTTTAAATGCCTGGTATTACACATGAGCTCCTCATTGTCGCTGCCACCGCCCTGTACGTGCCAACACTCCCACGCGCTTGCCCAACCCTCGGCTCTACTGTTCCCGCTTGCACCTTTCGTCATCGTCCAGCTACCCTTAGCCTTGCCTTCTTGCGCAGCCACTTACCTCCATTTCATCATCACCGTGCGGTTGATGCCCGCCATTGCCTCCTACTCCCCTGTGCGCTAACGAGCACCCGTGAATAGCCTTGCTGCCGTGTGCCTGTGCCAGTTGTATCTGCGCCACCAGTGTGCCATTGTCTTCTCCTCCAGCCAGCTTAATAGAGAAGGGTACTTCTACTGGTTCAGTTCGTGCACCATGCCATCGTCTAGTCTCCTTTTTAGCTGCTGATTTTGGTGTTTGCCAGGTCGTTCAGGTAGACATCCCAGGCGTGTCTATTATTATTAAATTTAATGTCTAAAATTTACCAATCACCTTTAGATGATGATTTAAATATATTGATGAATATTGAATGTGGTGATTGTTCATAGTTAGACGTTTTATTTAATTTGGTAGATGCATGCTATATAGTTATTGATTTTATTAAATCAATTGATCTTAATTGTTAATTAGCATGTGCCATAGAATTTAAATTGCGTAATTTGTGAATTTGATATGCCATTGTATATTAACCCGGTTGGGTCTTTGTTAATATTTATTGTTGCATATCAATTGGATTAGATAGAGTTTTAAGATTAATTAATAAACCTGATTATCTAGCATTTTTTATCAATTTTCATATGGTTGACAAGTTAATTTGGTGTATATATGGTTTATGTTAGCATATTTCATGCATGCATGGGTAGAATGTTATTTGCATAATTAGTATGTGAATAATTTAAGTCAAGCACATATATATATATTTTTGTAGATGGTTAAATGCATTAGATGTGCATATATTCATATTAGTGGTTATATTTGCATAGCAATTGGCATGACATGGCATGGCATGGCATGGTTGGAATGAATGCATGTGTGCATTAATTGAAATGGCAGACTGAGCTACACCAGACTAGTAGTCGAGCCCGTGCGCAGCAGGGATTAGAACAGTCCGGTGCATCCTTCGATCCCAGATACCATGGTTTGTCCTAAGTGCCACCACTGCCTAGGTTCACTAGAGGACTTCGTTTTACTATATGTTATTGCTATATATGGTAGATCTGGTGGTAGCTAGTTGAGATGGCAAGACGACGCATTCTTTGCCGATAATAAAAAGACGTGATATTATATTAGAGGATAGGTGCATCTAATGCTTGATTGTGTGGGTATGTTCTTAGAATGTGCATTAGTTTGTTATAAGCAGGTTGTGCTGTATGATATGCATGTTGTGTCTCATTTATGTGTGGTTTCATCATGTAGGTCCTATGGTAGGTATTCATGCATACCTTATCCTTTTCTGGTTAGGTTCTTCTTTTGATGGTTATAGGTGCTGATTGGGTCTACATAGTTGATAGTTGGTGGTCTTAAAATATGTAGATAAACCAGATAATTATTATATTATTTAGTTCTATACATATATAGAATGAGTGTAGCATTGGGTATTTATTTAATTGTCATTTAGGTCATTTAATTATCTGATCTGATGAATGATGTGATGTCTACTGAGTCATTGTACTCATTCTAAATCCTTTAACAATTTTCAGGTAATCAGGTTTAGCGCAGCAGAAACGTGGTGATTTGGATCTCGAGGATTCATTTGGAAGATCAATATGTATTATTTTTGAATGGTATATGAATTGTTGTAACATGGTATGACTTTAGTTAATAGAATTATTTGAATTATGAATTAGATCCTGGTTTAGTCTTCATTTTTTTCAAACTGACGTAGTTAAGGGGTTATTTCCCTAGTCTCATCACCGGATTATATTCTGCTACATATGTGAAAATCTGGGGCATGATAGAATAGAAGTGGAAGCTGCTATCAGGGATAGCAGGCACTGTGACGGCATGACGCCTGGCATCACGATGACGGAGTGCCTCTATGCAACTGATAGAAATGTAAAAAATTATAGAAATGGGTGTCAAAATGGATGAAATCTGGTCCAAAATGAAGAAAAAATCACTGCCACATAGAAGAAAGACATGTTGACAAGGTTTTAGAAGCCAAAACTTACCACTCCCACTGAGATTCTGTTCTAGATGTGCCCCAGAATTTCCATGAACTACTTCACCTTCAAGAAAAACACTGATCTATGTGGAAGCTCCATCTCCAAGGATCCAAGCAGGAAGATGGCAAGAAGATAGAAGGAAGAAGGCCCAAAAACCAAGCTATGGAAGGTCTCCCACCTTGGGGGGTTGGCCAAGGTAGATAAAGAAAGAAGAAAAAATGGATTAACCTCCTCCCCCCATTTCTCTGAAGTATTGAAGGAACATGCCTCAATCCAGAAGCTAAGCAAAGTTAGCAGGAGCTTTGGCAGAATGACTCCGGGCATCCTATCGTCAGGATGTTTTAACAAAAACCCAAGAAAAATCAAAATATGCATGAAAATCCAAAAATAGGGACTTTCTCTTGACCCCACTTAGGACTTTCATATTAGTTATCAAAATAATGATAGTATTTGAGATGTTGAATACTACAAGTTCAAAGAATACTAGGCTTGAGAACTCTTTAACAAAATGAATTACAGAACGGTCACTCAATGGACATGCAAATATGCCAAAATCATGTGCACGAATGCGCCATTTTTTAATTGGCATCCTAACCCGTTTCGCATGATTTGCCTATATCTTCTTCAATTGGGCTCAAAATTATTATATTATTTTTTCTATATTTTTATTTTGTCTTTATCCATCCATATATTACTTATTTACATTTTTTGCATTATTTTTAGTCTATTAATTTTAAAATAAAAATACGCATTAGAAGTAAACTGAATCTGGTCAGTTTCCTTTCAACTATCAATTTCATATTTTTCTCTTTACATATATACTTTACTTTATTCAGTTCTAATTGTCTTTTCATTTGTTTTATTGTTTAGTTGCATAAGAAACTAAGTACTCACCAGTTGAGGACTCTTCTTCATCGGCCGGCCGAAGAAGGAGAAGCTTTAACCCACACTCTTCCTGCTAAGGTACACACATGGTCATTTTTGTATTTCCATTGCATAAAGTAGACCCCACGGTTCTTGGTGACCACATCATGTTTTATGTTCTTCTCTTTCTCATCCTTCTCCCACATGATCCGAATCATCTCTTCGGTGATTGAGCGACACTAAGAGACAAAAGTTCTGGATCAATGTTAGTGTGGGACTAAGGTGATTTCTTCATCGCTTCTCCACCTTCTCTTTTCATTCTCCTTTCTATGAGGTCACAACATGAGGATAAGATCCATTCTTCAGAGTTGACAGCACTATTTAGGCAACCACGGTGGACAAGCAATGCCTTTAACTGTGGGTGTTAATGTTTTTTTGCAACTAGTTCTAGTTCTGGACCAATTCCCACATGAGCCTTTTCTTCTTTCCACATTTCCTAATTTGATTCCAACTCAAAATTTCTGATTTCACCCTTACTTCATCATATATGAAGTGCCAAGTCTTTTAATTAAAATTTGCAATTTTATTTCAGCTAGTTCTTGCGTGAAGCCACCATTACTTTTAAAACTGATTTCCACGCGAACCAACTCTCTTCTACAAATCAGTTCCCACGTGAACCGAAATTTCTTTCAGTCATTAAAATTAGATTTTTCCTTTTTATTGCTGGTTTTACCACTCTAAAATTGGTCACCGTGTGACCCCACCTTCATATCCATTTGCCATTTAAGTCGGTTCCCCTATGAACCACCATTTTCCATTTCAAACCGGTTCTTACATAAAACAATTTCTTTATTTACTCTGGGTCCCACGTGAACCAAACCTCTTTTCTTCAGATCTATCCCCATTTAATCATTCAAACCGGTTCCCGTGTGAACCACCCCTTTTCTACCCAAAACTGGTTCCCGCATAAACCACATTCACTTTTTACTCTGGTTCTCACAAGAACCAACTTATTCTTACATCAGTCCCCTAGAGTACCACCATTTTTCTTGACTATCAGATCTAAACCCTCTTCTTTCTATCACTTTTCACCTTCTCCATTTTGGCTCCAGTGAGAAACAATGTCTAGATTCTATTTTCTAGTTGCTTGTCTAGTTTCTAGTTACTTGTTTTGTGTGTTTTACTTATTTAAGTTTATGTTTTACTTATTACTTACATTATTACTTGATTGAATTGTGTGCTCCTTCTCTCTACCTCTTTATTTTACACTTTTTTTAGGTGGGAGCTCACTCTCCCACATACCCCTCCTATTCAAAACACCCTCTTGGTAGATTTTGACCTCTCTTCTGGGATATTCCTTCCTAGTTGACTTGGTTTGCTTTCATCAAGGGCTCCATAATTCCTCATACGTGGAGTATTTCTCTTCATGATTGGGTTGGTTGTACCACCCCCAAAACCCAAAGTATCTCAAGTTACCTATGAGTGGTGAGATTGTGTGAACCCTAGGTCATTGGAGATTGGAGTTAGGATCCTAACCCATTTGTTGAGAGAGAAATTCTTAAAAAATTCAAAAACTGAAGGTTTAATAAAAAATCATTGTGTAATTTTTTTTTCAAGTCTTTGCATTACTTGCTTGTCAAATAAAAGTTAAAAACTCCAAAAAATTGCATAATACTAAAAAAACCAAAAAAATTCTTGGTTTGTTTTGCCAACTTTTTTGTTTTACTCTCTTTTTGTAGTTGATAGGGTGGCAATGCATGAACATCAAGAGAACGAGATGGGTCATCAACAAAAATTATCAATTCTGTCAACTGGTCATGTCAATCTCCTATTAGAGTTAAATGTGCAATAAGTCCCTCAACCCTCTTCTCCACGAGACATTGAATAACTCTTTAGGGAGTTAGCTCTTTATACTGACCCAGACACCTTCTCACACATACAATCCTTAGTGAAGGGCAAAACTTCCTCTGATCATGCTTTTGTTGAAGCCAATTGGGTTGCCTCACCCCCTCGTTACATGGTTCGACCACAACATGTTCAACCACCTATTGTCCACTCCTCTGTGATTCAACCATCACTTGCTCAACTATCTATGACTCAACCATCATTTGTCTAGCCACCTTACTCCAACCCCATTGCTCCATTTGCCTATTATGTTATGGGACAATCATCAGATTATTTACCAGTTCATGCTCAATTCTAGAATCACACATCTAACCGCATACTTGCACTGGTAAACCATGAACCTACTCTCACTCAGGCAATCATGGATCAGTTCACTCAAATGAATGAACATTATAAAGAGTTGATACGTCAATTATATTCCAAGTCAACTTCTATGGTTTCTATTCCTTTCTTATCTGTTCTTTACTTGCCACCTTTTGTATTACCAATTTATCACGTTACAATGGTACCGGCAATCCTTTTCTACACCTCAAGGTTTTTTTCTATGAGTCTTCATTTTGAAAGAATAATCATAGGGTCCTTGCTTTCTTATTCCACCGATCACTAGAAGGGTCTACATTGGAGTGATTCTACTCACTCGACCCCTTTGACGCAGGAGACTTTGACATCATCAAGACCATGTTTTTACAAAGATACAGAGACCTGTGGCACGGTCATATTCGATCATAGATCTGATTGTTAAGAGGAATGGTGGAAAAATTGACAGATGTCATCTCAGAAGGAGAACAAGTAAAGATGTTCATTGGAAACACTACACCAACCATGAAATGTTTTCATCATGCACCGTCCTACCACTATGAATGAACTTTATGATAGTGTCTGGTACTTGCATGCCCATTTTAAGGATGCCACAATGATAAATCTTTTTAATCACAAACATAGAAACATAAGTAAAATTGCTTCTACACCAGTTGGGCCTACAATTGAGAGAGTAGTCAACAATAAAGCTATGAACATTGTGAGAAACCAAGGATGGAAATGCCAAAACCAGTATAAGAACCCACCAGAAAACCCATCTTACCACACCCCTCAATAGCAAGTGCAGGTTAGGCCACAACAACCACAACAACCCCCTTAGCCAGTAGTGCAACCCCAACAACCTTGTCAACCCACCTACGATAGGGCACCGCCACCACCCAATCAAGCACCATGAAGAGTAGGTCCTAAGAGAGAAAACTACCATCAACTACCTTACTCTTTGACCAACAACTTTTATGTACTCATGGTGCAGAAATAGTTGGAATTGCCCAAGGAAAGAGAGGTTTGGCCAGTTAATGCAGATATGTCCTAATACTATGCTTATCATCGATACCCTAGTCACATTGTTGAAGTGTGTTTTCAATTCAAAGATTACATACATGATCTCAATGACCAAGGCAACATTGATTAGGCCCAAATGTGAGAATGCATATAGGCAATGAAAGCTAAACGGCAGCAGTGGCAGCATCCACTAGCTCAGACTCAATAACAACTTGGCTTGGGGATTGTTCAGAACCCATCTTCAATGCATGCTCCTACTCTAGCACCGGCACCATCGAATCTAGGGATTAGCTTAGTACATTCCATTGCCCAGGAAGTTGCCAGTTATGCTCAAGGTTGGTAGTTATAAAATAGCTATAAAATCACGATGCAACTATGCTCGTCAACCCAGCTAGGCTTCCTGCTAGAACCACTACCCGACAGATAATCCGTACACCACCTACTCCACAACCATCACCAAACTAAATACCCCAGCCATTGGTCGCTACTTCTTCTTGCTGACTTATCATTAGGGCAACCCCACATCAGCTACACCTCCCTCAACCATTGCTACACCCCAGCCTCTTCTCATTCGGCCACCAATATCACCTCCAAACTTGAACTCCCAGCCTATGAGCTCTATTACCCAAAAATTCCAATCTACCACTCCAACCACGTAATTACCTGTACCAACACCTCCATTAAACCCACCAATCATTCTTGCACCCCAGCCTCTTTTATCAGGCTGCTACTATCACCATCACTACCATTCCCAAATCCTTTGCTCACAAACCTACTCACCTCAGAGCCTTTAGCCATACCACAAATCCCATTGTCTACTATACCTGTACCTACAGCACCTATTCAAATTTCCACACTAGTTAACCCACCTCTACCTGACTGTTAGATAGCCCTAGTACTTCAGAGTAGGAAAATGTCCTAGTGGCTCTTTCTTCAAGCCGGGACACAACAACAAGATCCATTGGAGGAAGAACAAGTGGAAGAACCATTGTCGGGCACAGCTTATGACTTATTGAAGCATTTGGATAAGATGTCAACCTATATTTCTATACTTGAATTGATCAAGAGATCAAAGGTGCAACAGGAGATTTTACAACAGTATTTGCATTGGGTTATGGCGAATGAAGATATCTTACATGAGAAGATAACTATAGTGTTAGCCCCTAGAAGTTAGCACCCAATGCTTACTTTCTCTTAGAAAGAATTAGTAGACCCATAGGTCAGAAGATATGCTTTGCATGTGGTTGTTATCATCTATAAGGTCGAAGCAAAATCCTATTTGGTTGACACTGGAGCTTCCATCAATCTTATGCCACTAGAAACCTTGGAGCCATGTTGTATTTCTGAACAAAATATTAAGCCATCCTGTGCCATGGTGACAGCTATGATAACTCCAAGAAGTCTGCATGTGGGGGGGGGGTCACTCTAGAGGTTAGACTTGGGCCATGAACTATCACTACAGATTTTCATGTCCTAGAGCTGGATCCAACTTTTCAGGCTATACTTGGAAGGTCATACCTGGAAGCAATAGGAGCTGTGGCTTCAACAAACCACCAATGCATAAAGTTTTCCTTTAAAGGACAAGTGGTCTAGACGACTAGCATTCCTGTAAGGGACAAACTGACAATGCTTTTTTTACATCGCCCTTAGGATAATCGATACAACCCCACTTCTCAGTGGAAGAAGTACCAGAAGTTGGATGTATGATTGCTTCTCTACCAGACACTGTGGGATGATGAATGATGGTAGAATTGGGCTATTAACTTGGAAAAGGTTTGAGTAAATATCTTCAAGGAATTACTCAACTAATCAAAACTATGAAAATGCCATGTAGGCATGGATTGGGATAGGAAGAAGATTCCATCCCAAGTAAGGTCATCCAGCCCAAGATATGCCATGGGACTCCAAGCATTCTTTACCAAAGTGGAGACCATGATGGCTAAGGATGACAAAGAACCAATTACACTATCAAGAAAAGGAGGGGAAGAGCACTAAGAACCACACAAGGGTAGATTGATCTTATAGCATCCTGCTGGACAAACTACCACCCAAGTTAGTAAAGATGGGAAAATTGATGAGCACTTTCTGCGTGTGGAAACATCACACGAGTTCATCACTATGGAAGAACTCGAGATGCTCTTTAAATCAATTGAGCCCCAGACTTGAATTCTTCTAAAAAGAGGGTGTGGGACGCTCATGTCAAAGCTGTAATTGATGGCTATGGGTATTATCTAGACTGTATTGCTAAGGAGGGTAACATTACGAGTGAATCATGTTATAGGAATCGGTTTAGATCGTTTAGGGAACTTTTATCAGTGAGCACTCTTCTGATAGGTGAATTACCTATATATATTTGTTCGAATTATAGAAGTTCATAATTGCATAAAAAAAGGAGATTGTTGAGCATCTTAAGAGAATTTAGTAGATTGGATTACGCTTGCATAGCACTTGTGAACATGAATGGAAAGGACTTCTTTTCGAAAGCGCTTGAGTTTGATGAGATTCGTAATCTCAGTCTTGTACTTCTTTGTTTGCATTTGGTCGGCTTAAGGCAAAGGTAGAGGAGAGCTAGAATGAGTCAATGCGCATTGCCAGAAGGCAATAAGCTATCCTTCTTCGTGCAAATGATGGGCAATTGACTATTTAAAGGAAGTCATAGGGTAAGACTAAACAATTAGTAAGATATGGGCATGCGTAGTAAGACGGTTGGTTTTTCTTACGGTCTGTCTTTATAACTTTCCTTTGATGTGGCATTACTAACTGCTATTAGTTAACCAGAAGGGGCGTAGCGTTCGTAAGGCCTCATTCATCAATAAAAGTAGCAGTCGTTAGGCTTCCCACTAGTTCATGCTTGCCTAAGGGGCGTAATGGTTATAAGCCTTTGTTAAAGTCTGTCTTCTATCTGTCTTATTTTCAATAATGAATGAGCGGAATCTTTCCTGCTTCAGAGCTATTGGGCAAGGGAGTCATGAAGGTCGTGAGGCACATTCTCTTTTTAAGAATCTCTTCCCTGCCGCAAGTGCTGGGGCTAAGGATGTAACCGAAGGTGAGGGCCTTTCCCACTAGGGAAGTGAAGTTCGTGCTAAATGACCGAACGAACGTATCTGTCTTCTCCTACTGAGAAGAGAACAGAGCGACAACATGACAGATAGACTAACCAAGCTCCGGGGGGGTTTGATCGGGAATAGACGAGAATGGAATGCTTTCTGTCAGTTACTAGTCCAATACCATTCTATCAAGCCGCAAGGGAAGCAAGGCTGTTAAGGTGGAGATAGGGAGAAAGAGATTGAGTGGTAGCGATCCCTCATTCCACTCTTCTTTCATTCTCGGGCAGCAAGGAGCTCAGCGAACGGATAAACCCAGGAAGGCAAGGCGCAAGCGCCTTAGGTCCGGCCGGAACCATATGTACTAGGCTCTCCAGCTCAAGACTGAGAAAGCCATGCAAGCTACGAATGCCAGGTAGCAAGAAACAAGAAATACACCTAATACTAAATACACCCTTTTAGATACTTTTTCAGAATCATTGCCGATACTAAGTAGCAGTCACAAATTTGTATCCATTTTTCATGATGCATGGATCAGATATATCATGGCCAATTCCTCGGAATAAATTGTGGGCGATTCTTTGACTCTGATAAGTGAGATTTCGAGTAAGTGTTTACAGAATCTTCTTCTGTCCGAAGACACGATTCATCGAAATAATGAGTCACCCGTTCCATTGATATGGACACATCTGAGATCAACAAATGCTCGGCTCTATTCAATCCTTTCCTTCTTCTTGTTGCTGGATATCTTGTTAGTATACATCTTCTCTTTGTTTCCCGAGCCTCTAGTGAGTTACAGACAGAGTTAGAAAAGAGAAAATATTTTATGATGGAATCATACATGATTGAGTTACGAAAACTTCTGGATAGGTATCCTACATTGGAACTTAATTCCTTCTGGTTAAAGAATCTCTTTCTAGTTGCTCTGGAACAAGTAGGAGATTCTCTGGAAGAAAAACGGGGTTCTGTTTCTGGCGGAAACATGCTATTGGGTGGTGGTCCCGCTTATGGGGTCAAATCCATACAGAAATATTGGAATATAAATCTCATCGATCTCATAAGTATCATACCAAATCCATCAATTGAATCACTTTTTCGAGAAATACAATGTATCTAAGTCGGACAAGTAAAGAGATCTATGCATTGATAAGAAAAAGAAAAAACATGAACGGCGATTGGATTGATGATAAAATAGAATCCTGGGTCGCGAACAGTGATTCGATTGATGATGAAGAAAGAGAATTCTTGGTTCAGTTCTCCACCGAAAAAAGAATTGATAAAATTCTATTGAGTCTGACTCATAGTGATCATTTATCAAAGAATGACTCTGGTTATCAAATGATTGAACAACCAGCATCAATTCATAAAAAGTCTCTAATTCTTTATGAGTTCAATAGATCTTGTTTAGCAGAAAGACGGATATTCCTTGCTCATTATTAGACAATCACTTATTCACAAACCTCGTTTGGGGTTTTCATTTCCCATCTCATGAAAAACCCTTTTCGCTTCGCTTAGCCCTGTCTCCTTCTAGAGGTATTTTAGTGATAGGTTCTATAAGATGATCATATTTGGTCAAATACCTAGCGACAAACTCTTATGTTCCTTTCATTATGGTATTTCCGAACTGGATGACAAGCCTAAAGGTTATCTTATTGATGATATTGATGATAGTGACGAGATTGATATTGATGATAATGACGATATTGATAATGACCTTGAGACGGAGCTGCTAACTATGACGAATGTGCTAACTATATATGACGTCGAAAAGAGACCGATTTTATATCACCCTTCAATTCGAATTAGCAAAAGCAATGTCTCCTTGTATAATATAATATAATATAATATGGATTCCAAACATTCATGATCTGTGTATGTGAATGAGTCGAATTACTTATCCCTCGGTCTATTAGTGAACTATCTCTCCAGGGATTGTGAAAGATGTTCTACTAGAAATATTCTTGTTATTGCTTCGACTCATATTCCCCAAAAAGTGGATCCCGCTCTAATAGCCCCTAATAAAGAAAATACATGCATTAAGATACAAAGGCTTCTTATTCCACAACAACGAAAGCACTTTTTCATTCTTTCATATACTACTAGGTCACTTGGAAAAGCAAATGTTCCATACTAACGGATTCGGGTCCATAACCGTGGGTTCCAGCATGAGATCTTGTAGCACCTATCAACGAGGCCCTATCAATTAACACAGAAGAAATCAATTATAGAAACTAATACAATTCAATTAGATCAGCTCTTCATAGACAAACTTGGGATTTGCGATCCCAGGTCAGATCGGTTCAGGATCATGGGATCCTTTTCTGTCAGATAGGAAGGGCTGTTGCAAAAAATGTACTTCTAAGTAATTGCCCCATAGATCCTATATCTATCTATATGAAGAAGAAAGAATGTAAGGAAAGGGATGATTATATGTACAAATGGTACTTCGAACTTGGAACGAGCATGAAGATGAGACTTCTTTATCTTTTGAGTCCGGATCGGTCGTTCAAGATCTTTTGACTCCATTCGGACCCGATGAAAAAAATGGGATTACTTCATTTGGATTTGTTGAGAATGATTTTGATCTAGTTCATGGCCTATTAGAAGTAGAAGGCGCTCTGGTGGGATCCTCACAGAAAGAAAAAGATTGTAGTCAGTTTGATAATAATCGAGTGACTCGGTCCGAACCAAGGAATCCGTTAGATATGATGCAAAATGAATCTTGTTCTATCGTTGATCAGAGATTTCTATATGAAAAATACAAATCGGAGTTTGAAGAAGGGGAAGGAGCCCTCAACCCACAACAGATAGAGGAAGATTTATTAAATCACATAGTTTGGGCTCCTAGAATATGGCACCCTTGTGGCAATCTATTTGATTGTATCGAAAGGCTCAATGATTGGGATTTCCCTATGGGGCCAGGTCATTTCTAGGCAAACGGGTCATTTTGAATAAAAAGAATGAGCTTCAAGAGAAGGATTCGGAGTTCTTGCAAAGTTGAACCATGCAGTACCAGACACGAGATAGATCTTCCAAAGAACAAGGCTTTTTTCGAGTAAGTCAATTCTCCATGTGGATCCATTCTTTTCCCTATTCAAAGATCAGCCCTTTGTCTCTGTGTTTTCACGTCGAGAATTCTTTGCAGATGAAGAGATGTCAAAGGGGCTTATTACTTCCTAAACAAATCCTCCTACATCTATATATAAACGCTGGTTCATCAAAAATACGCAAGAAAATTCGAATTGTTGATTAATCGCGCTTGGAACCAATAGTTCATTATCTAATAGATCTTTCCGTTCTCCATCCGAGAGTTATCAGTATTTATCCAATCTGTTCCTATCTAACGAAAGGCTATTGGATCAAATGACAAAGACATTGTTGAGAAAGAGATGTTCGGATGATCGAAACCTAGCGCCTCATGTTCTCGAGTCGCTAGGTCTTTATTCTCTAGGAAGCAAGCCAACTCCGCCCACCCAAGTCTATCTATCTCTCTTTCCTGTTACTAGTTGGATCGGAGCCGACACAAGGCGCTTTTGTGTCTCCTTGAGTGCTGCGCGCGAAAGCCATTGCAGCAAGAAAGCCATTGCGCGTGCTAACGTGCAACTCCTGCGGATCCTCCTAATGGACCCTATTGTTAGTTGCAGCGCAGCCATTTTCTTGTTGGTTGAGATGTTGACAAAATCAAATAGTGTTTTTTATTACGTAGATGATGTCATTAAATGATGGTCTTGCAATTCGGCTCACAACAACTGTTGGTTGTGACGGAATGATCAATTAGCTATATCACTCTCATTACGTCGTACATGATATAGGATCCAATGCTGACAAGCAGACAGAGAAGATAGGAAAGAGAAAGGATCTTCCTTTCTTTATTTGGCGAGAAAGAGCCCTATGGGTTAGCCAGAATATAGAACGTTCAGATCATAGATAAATTAGAAGAAAAGACTTCTGCCCATCAGAGAACGTCGAGATGCTAATTCACCCGGAAAGTTTTTTTAGGATAAAATGTCCACCAATGCACCTGCAACCGTAATACGATCAAGCATCTTTTGCATGATGCGAAGAACTCAGAATTGAGCACTTCGCCCCTTCCTATACCCCATGAACCAGACTCTCAAGTACTCCTTAGCGAGGGCTACTCCGCACAAAGAAAGACTAGTCTTTCAGCAGCACCGTCTACAGCTCATGCAATGTGGAAACCCGGAAAAAGCCTTTTGCGAACGATTGAAGGTCGAAGTGGGTCGTTGAATCAATAGATAAGATCACCCCCGCCGCGAATCACCACCTGCTCGATGAACATGCACTACATCGCTTATCCAAACGCAAGCGCCTCCTCAGGGGGTTTAAGAAAAAGATTAATTAGTTGAATGCTTGCCCTTACTCAAACATCCTCAAAAGTCTCAGTTGCTTACGAAAAAGTGGATAAAACATAGAAGAATGGAACAATTGAGGGATGGGTGACTTGACCGTTCGACTTTATATGCCGATGTAATGCCCATAAGATTTTTAAATAGATGAGAAAGATGTGATTACATTATGGAATTCTAAAAAGCACAAAGATGAAATGAAATAAGTCGTTATGAGGATCCGAAGGAGCTCATAGAAACTTAGATGTATAATAGTCTTATGAGTTAATAGCTAATAGGCAATGGAACTAGCGATAGCTTTCTTATGAGATTGACTCGCGACCCAACTCGCAACTGTTGTTACTGATTAGGCACTCGCTGCTCTTATCGCTCTATCTTGTGGTCCGCTTTCTATGCAACTCTTTAGTTAGATGTAAGATGGTTAGCTCCTCTTTCTTGAGGCGCTTGCGAGTGAAGGCCTTCAAAAGTCAACTTGCAAACGAGCGGGCTGAAGCTGTGGCCCCTGCTATCAAACTATCCTATCTGTAAATTCCTAACACTCACTGGTGGATCTAGCCTCAATTACCATCGACCCTTCCCTCTCCAACCATTTGGATATTAGATTCTAGTAACATATAATAGCATTTCCTGGAAAAAAGAATGAAGCCATACATTGAAGGGGGCCAACCAAATGGAACCTCGAAACTCTCACTCAAACTGGACTTCCAGGCATACAAACTCATCTAAGAAAGGAGGCTTGAGAACAAAACTAACATTTTGAGACGCTACGTGCCTGACTGCCTTCATTGATTGCTTCCAACTTACGATGTTGGGGAATACGCTTTATGCCCTGACTTAAGTAAGAGGTCAGCCACTTCTATCGAGTGCTTTATTGTCATATGCCCGTCGCTGAACCCTTGCACTTATACTTATAACACTAGGCGAATCTACCCTTGGATTCCGCTCCTTCAGATCCTCTTCCGCAAGCGCCTCCACTGCCCCTCTTAAGCAAAGAGCTTGCTTAGACTAACGGAATCTCCCATGCACAAAAGAAAGAGCTTTTAAAGTACTTTTCGCTTTGTACTTCCCGCTTTAAATAAATTTGAACCACTTTCAACAACTTGACTTAAAAGCCCTATATGGACAGCTCCAACACTAGACCTGAAACTCGAAATAGGAAAAGGAATTCTATATGCGATGACAAAGAGATGGAATGGTACAACAACAGAAGTGAATTGAAAGCCAAGAAGAGTGCTTTAGCTCGAACTACCGCTTGAACTCTTACCGGAAGATAGTGATATCACTTTTCTCAAAGAACTTGTTTTACTCCAACCGCCCTCTCGCTATTGAATTCGATTGTGGTGCCGACTGGCGGTACTAGCTCGAGTTCCTGAAAATAAGAAGGGAATTCTATTTGATCTACGTCCTGCCCAGAATGGAAGAGATATCTACTTTTTAGTAATGCAAAAGTGCGAGCTAAAATACAAGAAGGATTTGATAATTCAAGGAAAGCACATAAAGCCCTAAAAAGCAAATTAAGCCCTCATGCTTTTCTTTCTCTTTTCCCTAAATAGCGCTTCACTTTCTATAGGCCGGTTGCCTATACAGTGAGTTTATAGTAAAGTTAGCTTTGGTTATCGCCCTCTCTATAGAAACAATTTGATTCAAGCCACTCCACTACTGGTATAGTAGCACCCTGCCTTAATAATCGTATAGGCACCGGGGAACCCTACTCAGTAAAGACGGGGACTCCCTAAATGAGACTGCTAGCCGCCCTGCTGCCTCGGGACGACTGTTCGACAATTCACTCTTCCTGTACTTGAGGCGCTTGCGGGTAATTGGAGATACTTTTTGAAAGACAAAAGGTTTCACTTTCTTTTATGATTCAGAAGTCAAGTGATTTGCTTAATACAAGCAGTCAAAGGAAAGCATTTTAAAAGAAGCAAGGCGCATAGCGGGTTGTGGTAAGCCGGTTCCTACAATGTTGACTCTTTTTCCAGTTGGATTTTGGATTTCGGGAATGTTGAAATACGATCATCGGTCGAGGGATATTCTTTAGATAATGGACTGATGAATAGGCATGGGAAACAGCAAAGGCGGAGGGACAGAGGCTGAGTCGGAAGAAGGACCAATGTGAACATGGGTAACGGAAATCGAGACAGTAGCGCCCGGAGCGGTTCCGATAAGAGATCCAAGATACGTCATCGAGTAATGACGATCTCTGAGCACATGGTAATTTCCTAAAGTGGGCATAAACCGCCTGCTTCATGTATGAGCTATGCCGAACTCATCTGGGCCGGGGGTTTACATACTATTTAATTCAACGTATAAACGCATATTCCTAAAAAGGAGCAAGCTACGCGCACTTTCCGTTTTCTCGCTTGCGAAAGAAACAAAACCCCAACCGGGGAGGCTATGTTCTAAGTCGGCGAAGCCTCACAGACAAGCAACAGTACAATTGAAGGCGTTCGGTTCGTGCTCCTCTTAGGAATCCGGACATTCAAGACCGAACGTACAACTTCCTGCTGAAGTCAACCAGCTGAAAGAGACAGAGAGAACTCTATCCTAGCTACCGGGGAAGGGGAGAGGCGCTATAGGAGATAAGCATCAAACCGCAAGCGCCTCACCTCAAACAAAGGCCCTGGAAGTTGTATCTTCTCGAGTGGACTTATCAGCATCACGCTTCCAAATATGGTGTCAAACTCTGCCCATGACTCGCATTGGCAACTTTATCCCGCCTGATGGGCATACAGCACCTCAGTCCGCACTCCCACAAGGACTCAAGCCTAATTGGACTTAAGAATAAACGGGCCAAAGACAAGCATAAGTCTCCCAAGTTTTCTTCTTTATTTGAAGCCTTCCTTTTCTTGATAGCTGTAATTGGTTCTTTGTCTTCCTTAGCCATCATCCTCGTCTCCACTTTAGTAAAGAATGCTTGGAGTCCCATGGCATATCTTGGCTTGATGACCCTACCTGGGATGGAATCTTCTTCATATCCCAATCCCTACCTACGCGGCCTTTTCATAGTTTTGATTGGTTGAGTAATTCCTTGAAGATATTAATACCCAAACCTTTTCTAAGTTAATAGCCCAATTTTACCATCATTCATCATCCCACAGTGTCTGACAAAGAGGGAATCATACATCCAACTTTTGGCAATTCTTCCACTGAGAAGTGGGGTTGTATCGATTATCCTAGGGGCGATGTAAAAAAAGCTTTGTTCAGTTTGTCCCTTAAAGGAATGCTAGTCGCCTTGACCACTTGTCCTTTAAAGGAAAACTTTATGCATTGGTGGTTGGTTGAAGCCACGGCTCCTATTGCTTCCAGGTATGACCTCCCAAGTATAGCCTGAAAAGTTAGATCTAGCTCTAGGACATGAAAATCAGTAGTGACAATACATGGCCCAAGTCTCACCTCTAGAGTGACCCCCCACCACATGCAGACTTCTTGGAGTTATCATAGCTATCACCATGGCATAGGATGGCTTAATATTTTGTTCAGAAATACAACATGGCTCCAAGGTTTCTAGCGGCATAAGATTGAAGGAAGCTCCAGTGTCAACCAAATAGGATTTTGCTTCGACATTATAGATGATAACAATCACATGCAAAGCATATCTCTTGACCTATGGGTTTACTAATTCTTCCTAAGAGAAAGTGAGCATTGGGTGCTCACTTCTAGGGGCTAACACTAAAATATTCTCATGTAAGATATTTTTCATTCATCATAACCCTCTGCAAATACTGTTGTAGAATCTCCTGGTGCATCTTTGATCTGTTGATCAATTCAAGTATAGAAATATAGGCTTCCATTGGTCATAAGCTATGCCTGACAATGGTTCTTCCACTTGTTCTTCCTCCAATGGATCTTGTTGTTGCGTCCCGGCTTGAGGAAAAAGCTACTAGAACATTCTCCCACTCTGAAGTACCAGGGCTATCTGACAGTCAGGTAGAAGGTGGTTAACTGGTGTGAAATGTAGTTGAATAGGTGGTGTAGACAGGTATGGTAGGCAATGTGGATTTGGGCCCATGTACCCTCTTCAACCTTCTATTCTCACTGGACCTGCTTGCCCATTTACTTCCCTCATTAGCTTCAGAACTAAGGGCTCTTCTCAGCATGTGCTCACATGCCCATCCATTTTCAAAATCGGGTCCACGTACTCGTTTACTTTCTTCATCAGTTTTGGGCCCATGTGCCCATTTTTTGTTACCATTGGGCTCACGAGCCCCTTTTCCCCCTTTAATCCTAAGTTTTTTTCAATGTTATTTCCATCAGCTTCTAGCAAGTCTCGAGTCACTCAGGCTCAGTCTATCTACTTACTAAAAAATTCTAAAAAAAACATCTTCTCTGAAACTCACATTTTCATCAAGGAGACGTCTCTACTCATCCTAGATGATGTCTCTACTCATCCTAGAGGGTGCTCGAAATTAGGGATCCCTCTCTTTTGAATCATTGATCGATTTATTCGATCCTCCCTCCATTGTAAATACCACCTTTCCAGCTTTGTCTTCAGTAGGTCAGGTAACGTTAGGAAATAGGAAAGTCAGAGGTAAACGAGTTCCAAGAAGGTATCTGCAACAATTGGCACAGAAATGCATAGAATGTGTAAGGCTACCAAACTTTTTACAGAATACCAACTAGCTAGATGAAATCCGATATGAGGATGAGCATAACATAGATCATACTTTGGGAGTATCAGAAGAGGATCTTGAACCTAAGGATGAAATCGAGCACTTGGCTGATGCATATGCATCTGGACTTAGAAGATTTGAGAAACCATCAGCCATGGGGAATGAACCAACCAAGGAATGAAATTTATGAACCCTGGAAGATCCTAAGACTATCCTGATCATTGCATACCTCACTCTCTTAGAAGAACAACAATTGATCAATGTTTTGGAAGAATACAAGGACACGTTCGCATGGACATATGAAGATATGCCGGGATTAGATAATTCATTGGTTGAACATAGATTAATTTTGAAACTTGGAACTACCCTAGTTAAAAAAAAGCTCAAGAGATTCAACCCTAACCCCTAACATTGCACTCAAAATGAAAGAAAATGTCGACAAGCTACACCAGAAAAAATTTATTAAAGTCGTCCTATATCCTCAATGGGTGACTAACATAGTCCCTGTTATGAAGAAAGATGGACGGGTTCAGATTTGCATAGACTTTAGGGACTTGAACCGAGCGTGTCCTAAGGATGATTTTTCTTTGCCTCATATTGAAGTTTTGGTTGATAACACAGCTGGATTTGAAATGCTTTTATTCATGGATGGTTATTCTGGATACAATCAGATCCGGTTAGCCGAGGAGGACCAAGAGAAGACCTCGTTCACTACACCTTGGGAAACATAATGCTATGTTGTCATGCCCTTTGGGTTAAAAAATGCTGGTACTACATATCAGAGGGCTATGATGGCTATCTTACATGACATGATGCACACACCCTTGTAGAGGTGTATGTGGACGATTTGGTTATCAAGTCCAAGAGTCGAGAAGATCATGCTGAAGTACTATAGAAGGTTTTGCAATGAGTTAGAGAATACAAGCTGAAAATGAACCCTAAGAATTGTACGTTTGGTGTTTCATCAAGAAAGCTACTAGGGTTCATAGTAGGCCAAGGCAATTATTGGTATGCCTCCTCCGAAGAATATGAAGGAGCTTCGAGGATTGATTGGGAGGATACAATTTGTCTGCCTATTTATCTTACAATATTCCGAAAGGTGTAAACCTTTCTACGAGTTAACCAAGGCGGGGGCCAAGTTTAAATAGGATTCGAAGTGCCAGGAGGCATTTGATGGGTTGAAAACATACCTGGCAAGTCCCCCTGTGCTTAGACTACCAATTCTTAAAAAACCCTTGGTCCTCTACATTTCAATTCTTGAGAACTCTCTTGGGGTAGTCCTTGCACAAGTTGATGAAGAAGGGAAAGAGTGAGCTACCTACTACTTGTCCAAGATTTTTGATGCTAGTGAGTTGAAGTACATGGTGGTAGAAAAGACATATGCTGCACTTGTTTGGGTGGTTTAGAAACTCAAGCATTGCTTTCTTGCTCACCAAGTTAAGCTCATTACTCGTATCAATCCCATTAAGTTTCTCTTGGAGAAGATAGTTTGACTGATCAGTTAGGGCGATGGTAGAGTTTCTTGTCCCAATTTGATATCACCTTTGTTCCGCAGAAGGCAATCAAGGGCTATGCTATTGCTGAACACCTTGCCCATCATCTTATACCCGTCTTTGACCAGTCCAGTCGGAGTTCCGGATGACGAACTAATGTCAGTCCGATCTTTCAATCTTTAGGCATTATATTTTGACGGAGCTATAAACTCTCATGGTAGAGGGATAGGAATTGTCCTTCTGTCACCTGAAGGTGTCACCATTCCACAGTTTTTTCAGCTCAGCTTTCCAGCAACCAACAACATAACTGCATATGAAGCCTTGTTGGCCGAGCTGAAGGCTGCTCACTTCCATGGTGCCACTGAACTGAGGGTGATAGGTGATAGTCAATTGATCCTATGCCAAGTCCTATCCAAGTATCGAACTTCCCATCCAAACCTCAAACCCTACTAGGAGCTCACCGCCTGCTACATCAAGCTATTCTTCAAACTCACCTTTGTCCATATCCCCTATTCTCATAACATATCTTTGCCGATGCCTTAGCTTCACTAGCTTCATCTTTAAATGTCCCACTAGGCAGGCAAGTGTAGACTATCCACATCTATAAGAGGTCAATTCCAGAAATTGAGGATGGACATTTTCTAAAGGTTAGGTTCAACAGAAAGGAATACTTGGAGCACAAAGATGAAATCTCCTTAATTGAGTTGGAAAAATTAGAAGAAGGTGAGAGACCTTGGTATGATGAGATTGCAAGGTATTGTCAATAGTAGTCATACCCACTTGGATCAACCACCAAGGAAAAGAAGGCAATCAGAAGAGTATCCTAGAGGTATACATTCTTATGAGGAGTGTTCTACAAAAGAAACCTAAGTGGAATCTTACTCAGGTGTCTTGATGAAGAAGAAGCCAAGTTGGTGCTGAAGGAAGCACGGAGTTTGTGGTGGTCATGTGAATGCCCAAGCCCTTGCTAAGAAAATCATCCAACAAGGGTATTATTGGCCAACTCTAGAAGAATACTACTCCATCTTTGTCTGGCACTATCATTCATGTCAACTCCATGCCGACAAGATTCATTCTCCCACATCTTCTCCTCATCCAATTCATGCCCCATGGTCATTAGCCATGTGGGCTTTTGATATCATTGGCCCGTTGAGTGACCTCGACTCTAAAATGCGCTCAAAATCATTCATTCTGACGGCAACAGAGTGCTTCACAAAGTGGGCTGAAGTGGAAGCGTCCTTGGAGATTAAAGCGTCAACAGTTTGCTCCTTCATCAAGCGCAACATCATTGCAAGGTTCAAGATCCCCAACGACATCGTCACTGATAATGGGTCACAATTTCTCTCTCAAGATCTATGTGATCTTTGCAATAGGTATCGCATTTCATTACATCATTCATCACCATACTATCCTCAAGGCAATGGTCAAGCAGAAGCCACCAATAAGACCTTAATCAACATCATCAAGAAATCTTGTAAGTCTAACAAGTTTGTCGACTGTCCTGATAAGCTTGTAGATGCTCTATGGGCTTATCGTACTTCCGTAAGAACTCCCATTGGACAAACCCTGTATGCTTTGGCATATGGGATGGAAGCAGTGGTCCCCTATGACTTCCATCTCTCCGAGTTCAACTCAACAGGGATATTCTTGTTGATGAGAGACGAGAATCTCTCCTTGCACAGCTTGAACTCTTAGATGAAAGAATGCTAGCCACCGTCGAGCATGCCTGAACTTACCAGAATAGACTTAAAAGGTTTTATCAAAAGAGGGTGGTTGAGAGAAAATTCGAGATTAGTGAGATGGTCATTAAAAGAATTTTCGTTAAGCGGGGGGGTCCCCACTCCCAATTGCAACCTAACTAGGAAGGGCCTTTTTGTAATCACTGAAAAGTATCCAGGCAATGCATATGAGTTAACTAATGCATATGGAGAAAAATTGAGTCATCCTTGGAATGGAGTCTACCTCAAAAAGTATTTCAATAAAAAAAATAGAGAAACCACTGGTATAATCTCAAGTCATCGATCCTAGGCTGTTCGAGAGAAGTCAAAGGTAGGTACCATCTTACACACACAACACCTCCTGATCCTAGAATCCAGACAACTTGACACTCACGAAAGGTAAGGCAAAAATCTAGGAACAAAAGGAGTACCCTTACCCTATTCTCTTCTACTCGGTCCAAGAAAAGGGAGAGAAGATTAGAGAGGGGTAGTATCGAAAACACTCGCCACCCTAGTAGGAGGCCGTCTCGGAGGGTGCAAAAGGGTGCCGAAAGATAGGCAATGAACCCCTCGGGTTAAAAAAAGAAAAATGATCAACTTTGTACGAAAGAGTACCCGAATAATAGTCAAGGCAAAAAATACTAGATGGGCAATGTCCCCATGGGTCAAAAACCTGTCCAAATATGTTTCACATAGAAAAGCGAAAAATAGGAAAGACCCAAAGAGGCCGAACCCCAATGGGTTATTTGGGTGTGAGTAGAGAAATCCCTCTCAACATCTCCAAACCCTAGGGTAGGGTAAACCGACCAAATCCAGTGGAACCCAAGCCGATCAAAGGAAGAAGGTTAGAAGGATTCTAGGTAGGAAACTTTATTTTGCACATGGTATCTACCACTTAAGTCTTGACAAACCCCAAAGATCGATGAATTGTAGTAAATACCAGCATTTTCTCCACAAAAAATTGAATATTTCAAAAAATCCAAAAAAATTGAATATTTAAAAAAAACATTGAATATTTCAAAAAAAATATTTTGAATATTTACAAGAAAACCTAAAATAATTGCATATTGCCTTAGTTGCATCCATGTTTATTTTTCTAACATGCATATTTCTATTCCTGCATCACATGTTCATTTTTTACTTTAATTACCTTGCTAAGAAGGCTCTACATTTTGACCTAAGTCAAAGTTGGCTGTAATAGGCAAAGGGATGAGTTGTGATGAAGATCTAATCCCCTTTCTATCAAGTGTTTCAGGCATTTCAATGTAGAAGAGAAAAGGATGCTCACCATGGTGTAGACATGCCAAATTCGCCTAATTCAGAGCATAAAACTCATGTTTTATAGGGTAACATGTATGATTGACCTTATAATAATGCCGGGTCTTTTAAAGTTGATTTGGAGCTTCCTCGAACGAAATCGGATGCTTTCCGAAATTTTCCGCAAAAAGCCATAATTTCCGAGCGAAAGCCACACGTAAATCGTGTAAACACGGAAATTGGATGAATGACCAATGCCTAATGATCATGCATTGAATTTTATGGTCATATTCACACCCTGGACAAGTTTTGTTGCATACTGTGCCTTTCGGAGTCATTTTGACCTGTATCGGATCTTCTGTTCACTGCCCTAAATTATGAACAAAATTCTGAAGTTTTGGAGGGTGTGATGGCTGATCTGATGCTATATAAAGCTTCTTCTGCCTGTTATCTTTCCAACGCAACAAACGGCGTCGAATTCCGAGTTCGAGAGTGTTCGCAATGGTTTCCGGAAGAAGGACGCGCAAAAAATAGTCCCATGCACCCAGGTCCCTGGTCACATGCGCCCGGGACCCAGGACACGTGCCCATGAGGCACGTGACCTCGTGCCCTCACTTGAGAGCACATGCGCCCTACCCTTGAGGCACGAGGGAACCAGTTTTTCACCGGGACTCTACCACTGAACCGATCGACCGGATAAGGTCAAATTTTTCGGGAACAGTGCCATGCGCCCCCACTGGGAGGCACATGCGCCCCTCAATGGGCCGCATGCGCCCTGCACCAGGGTGCATGCGCCCTAGGGTAGGGCGCAAGGAGCCCTATTTTTTAGTCTTGATCGCGCCGTTCGTTCTCCTATAAATTGACTCTGATTCTGGTCGTTCCAAAGGCATGAGCACAACTCCCCAGGCATCTCAAGACGTCCAAACTCCCTCATGCATTGATTTTGTGATTTTTAGAGAGAGAATTTCGAGTTTTTAGAGAGAGAAAAGTCGGTTCAAGTGAGAGGAAGGCTGTTCTGTAGGTGATCAGCCATGTCTCTCTTATTCGGCCTCTACAGCAGTGTGTGGATGTCTGCTGCCAGAGCTCTCTTCATCAAAGTTCTTCCTCTCCAAGTCTTCTTCAGTTTGCAATCAACGATACTTGATTCCAAGGTCTGGACTAGTCGTGACAAGCACAGAAGCAAAGTCGCACCTGGCAGATCCTGGATTGCTGCTCGGCTTTTTCAACAACCCAGATTTGGCCATATCTTTCTCTATTCTACTCAGTATCTTTCTGTTCTTTTTCCTATCTCTTTGTTTAGTGATTCTCCATCATCCTATCATTTTTTACATTTTTTTGCATTACTTTTAATATGTTATTCCGAAAATAGAAAAAGAGGGTTTAGAGATAACCCGAATCCGGTCAGTTTCTAGTCAGTTGTGTGTTTCATATTATTCTCTTTACATATACTCCACTTTGTCTAGTTCTAATTATCTCTTTCACTTGTTTATTTGTCTAGTTACACAAAAAATCAAGCACCCACGTATTGAGGACTCTTCTTCATCGGCTGGCTTAGAAGGAGAAGCTTTAACCCGCACTCTTCACGCTAAGGTACACACGGTCAATTTAATTTCATAAATCGGAACCCGTGGTTCTTGGTGACCACATGTTTTAATTTCCTTCTTCTCACCCTCCTCCCACATGACCCAAACCGTCTCTTTGGTGATCGAGCAACGCCAAGGGATGAAAGTTCGGGGATCAATGTGAGTGTGGGACCGAGGTGAGAGTTGCTTTCCTTGTTTTCTTCCTTTCTTTCTCATCCCCTCTTGAGGTGATGATCTGGGTTCATGGACTTCCCTGAAAAGGAGAGGATCCCGTCGAATTTTCAGAGTCGACACATGGCAGGTAAGTTCTCTCAACCCTTACCCCCATTTGATTTCAGTCATTTATTTTATTCTAGCTTGTTAAGAATGCTCCTCCATTTGACTCAAAATCAAGGCAAATGATATACAGGCAAAGAGATGAGTCATGATAAAAGTTTAATCATCTTTGATAAGTGTTTTCAGGAGCTGAAGAGACGAAAGGAGAAGGGCTATATGGTAAATTTTTCGACAAAAAAAAAAAATTGGCCCAAGGCGCATGTGCCCTCATCTGGGGGCACATGGCTAGGTGCCCTACCCCCCGGGCACACGGGCATGTGCCCCTGATCGGGGGCACATTGACAAAAAAATTTGAAATATTCAAAAAAATATCAAAAAAATCAGAAATTGTCCAGAATGTTGAGAATGACTTTTTTTGCTAAAGGAACCATCATCAAAAACATTGTTTTGACCTCCAAATGATGGTTCTAATAGTGAAAATTTTCAGTTGTTCACTTTAGGAACAATATGCTTCATATAACAATTTCGTCTGTTGGGTACTAATCTAAAATACGTAGGCAACCTTTTAAGTCCAATAGGTGACTTGGTGAGATCGATGATCCGGAAGGAACGTCATGCCAGCCCTATGAAGAAATGAAAGGGAGTGCCACCCAGTCAAGTATTATCATGGTGCTGATGAATCAGGCGGTCGATGCAAGTTGATAGACCACACCTAAAGACATCACTTATTTTCACATCAATCTCACATCATCACCAGCATTCCATCCTCACTTTGTATCACTCCTACCATTTGTCACTTAGTTATGTTAGGTCCATTTAATGTGTATTATATGTGTTGATGTTGAAGACCTTGAGGGTGAAGATGACTGGACCCGAGATCTCCTTCAACAAAATCTACGATGGCTTGGTCATTTCTTCACACTCACGGATAAGCCAAAATTGAACATTGGAGGGACGATGGTTCCTAATCAGGTGTCTTGACCCCCAATAGACAATCTATATTTTCAACTATTTTCTACATAATTTTCTATGCCTTCATATCCATATTTTTTTCATTCTTCATCATTACCTCTATTGTCCCACCATGTTTTACTCTTTTATCCCACCATGTCTTTTATTTTATCCTGCCATGTCTTTTATTTTATCACACCATGTTTTACTCTTTTATCCCACTGTGTTTTTTATTTTATCCCATCATGTTTTTTATTTTATCTCACTGTGTATTTTATTTTATCCCACCATGTTTTATTCTATTATCCCACCGTGTTTTTTTTATCCTACCATGTCTTTTATTTTAGCCCACCATGTCTTTTATCTTACCCCACAGTGTCTTTTATTTTATCCCACTGTATCATGGCAATTGTCATGCCATTGTTTCTTCTTTCCCATCATTATATGTTAGTCCCACCGTTATCTTTCACTATGGCTTAAATATGTTTTGTCATTTTCTGAATAATTGGGTTTTCTGCCAGAGTATGATTCATGGTTTTCACAATACTTGAACAATTTTGTTATGCTTAAACGAACCCCTTAGAATTTGTGGTTATTCCACTCAGAATTGAACTGAGTATTTTGGTGAAACTTAAATGAACTTTATAATCTAAATATGATGGATTGGTATTCTTTTCATTTTAAAATCAATTTCTCTTTCAAACTTTTGCCTATCACAGTACAAGAATGTTGCAAAGTTCGGGTTGCTGGCTGATGATGAACCTATGAATTCAGGGACTCCTCACCGCGCTGAGAGTTGGCTACATCCTTTATCTTTTCATTTCATCTCTCATGCCTATGGCATGTCTTTTACCAATGTATTATATGAGGTTTTGATGGAACATGAAAGCGATCTAGAATATTCAGCGAGATTCATTTTACTGAATTAGGTAGATGAGTGTGTCTATATCTACACCTTGATGCCACCTTTTCAGTCCATCACCATTCCATTCCACTACATTGATTTACGCTCACTTGCATTCCACTACAGTTCACTCCGAATAACTCCGCTTCATTACATGCCATTCCCTTACAAAGCCGGCATCAAGGTGAGATAGACAAGCCAAATTTGCCTAATTCAGAGCATAAAACTCATGTTTTATAACATGTGTGATTGATCTTAGAATGATGCTAGGTCCTTTTAATGTTGATTTGGAGCTTTGCCGAATGAAATCAGATGTTTTTCAGAGTTTTGGCATAAAGCCATAATTTCTGAGCGAAAGCCACACGTAAATCGTGTAAACACCAAAATTGGCTGAATGACCAAATGTCTAATGATCATACATTGAAGGTTATGGTCAGATTCACACTTCGGACAAGTTTTGTTACATGCCGTGTCTTTCCAGTTGGCCTTTGGAGTTATTTCGACCAATATCGGATCTTATGTTCACTATCCTAACTTTTGGATATAATCATGAAGTTTTGGAGTGTTATGGCTGATCCGTTGCTATAGAAAGCTTCTTTGGCCTGTTATCTTTCCAACACAACAAAAGCATCGAATTCCAAGTCTGGGAGTGTCCGCAATGGCCTCAGGAAGAAAGATGCGCATAACCAGCCCCATGGGCCCTGGTCCGTGGGCACATGTGCCCTGGATCCAGGGTACATTGCCATAAGCCCTATCCCTGAGGCACATGGCCATTGCTCCCGATCAGGGGCACGAGCTAACTAGTTTTCAACCAGGACTCTACCACTAATTGGATTGGATCGATTTTTTCGGCCGGATCAGATCGAATTTGTAGGGTGGATAGGATGCAGCCCCTCTAGGGGGCACATGCGCCCAGCATCAGGGCGCATGCACCCAAAACTAGGGTGCAAATCCCTTATTTTTTAGGACTGGATCGCACCATCCGTTTCCTATAAATTGAGAACGATTCTGGCCATTCCAGATGCTGGTTCACGACTTCCCGGGCTTCTCAAGACGTCCAAACTTCCTCCAGCATCAATTTTGTGATTTTTAGAGAGATAATTTCGAGTTTTTAGAGAGATAAAATATGATGAGAGGAAGGCTGGCCTACAGGTGATCTATCAGGTCTCTCTTCTTTGGCTTCTATAGAAGCGTGTGGACATCCACTGCCCAAGCTCTCTACATCAAGTTCTTTTTCTACGAGTTCTCTTCTATTTGCAATCAACGGCACATGATTTCTAGGTTGGGGCTGATCGTGGAGAGCACAGAAGTAAAGTCGCGCCTGGCAGATCCTGGGCTACTGCTCGGCTTTTTCGACAACCTAGATTTGGCCATATCTCTCTTATTCTTATCAGAATCTTTTTCTTCTTTTTCCTATCTCTTTGTTTCATGATTCTCCATCCTCCTACTATTTATTCACATTCTTTTGCATTAGTTTTAGTTGTTAATCCCAAAAATAAATAAAGGGATTAGAGATAACCTGAATCCGGTCAGTTTCTATTCAGTTGTGTGTTTAATGTTATTTTCTTTACACATATTCCACTCTGTTTAGTTATAATTGTCTTTTTAATTTGTTTGTTTGTCTACTTGCACGTAAAATTAAGCACCCCATGCATTGAGGACTCTTCTTCATCGGCCGGCTGAAGAAGGAGAAGCTTTGACCCGCACTCTTCCTGCTAAGGTACACACGGTCATTTTTACTTTATAAATCGGAACTCGTGGTTCCTGCGACCACATATGTTTTAATTTCCTTCTTCTCATCTTCCTTCCACATGACCCAAACCATCTCTTTGGTGATTGAGCAACGCCAAGGGATGAAAGTTCGGAGATCAATGTGAGTGAGGGACCGAGGTGAGAGTTGCTTTCTGTGTTCTCTATTTTCATTCTCATCCCCTCTTGAGGTGACGATATAGATTCACGGACTTCCCTAAATAGGAGAGCCTCGTTGTGTATTTAGGAGTTGACAATTCCCTTACAAAGGCAACATCAAGGTGAGGCAAGCTGTAACACGCCAAATTTGCCTAATTTAGAGAATAAAATTCATGTTTTATAGGATAACATGTGTGATTGATTTGAGAATGATGCCGGGACCATTTAATGTTGATTTAGAGCTTTGCCGAATGAAATCATAAGTTTTCTAGAGTTTTTTACACAACCATAGTTTCCAAACGAAAACCATGTGTAAATCGGGTAAACATAGAAATTGGCTTGGTTACCAATGCCTAATGATCATGCTTTGAAGGTTATGGTTAGATTCAAGTTCCAGACAAGTTTTGTTTCATGTCGGGTCTTTCCGATTGTCCGTAGGAATCATTTTGACTAGTATCATATCTTTCGTTCATTGTCCTAAATTCTAGATAAAATTCTAAATTTTAGGAGAGTGTCACTTAAGAAAGCTTCTTCGGCCTGTTATCTTTCCAACGCAACAAACATCATCGAATTCCAAGTTCAGGGGTGTCCGCAATGGCTTCCGGAAGAAAGACGCGCAGAATGATGCCGGGTCCATTTAATGTTGATTTAGAGCTTTGCCGAATGAAATCAGAAGTTTTCCAGAGTTTTTTACACAAACCCATAATTTTCAAGCGAAAACCATGTGTAAATCGGGTAAACATAGAAATTGGCTTGGTGACAATGCCTAACGATCATGCATTGAAGGTTATGGTCAGATTCATGTTCCAGACAAGTTTTGTTTCATGTCGGGTCTTTGCGATTGGCCGTTGGAATCATTTTGTTCAGTATCATATCTTTCGTTCACTGTCCTAAATTCTAGATAAAATTCTAAATATTTGGAGAGTGTCACTATAGAAAGCTTCTTCGGCCCGTTATCTCTCCAACACAACAAACGACATCGAATTCCAAGCTCGGCAGTGTCCGCAATGGCTTCCGGAAGAAAGACGCACAGAATCAGTCCCATGCGCCCTGGTCCCTAGGCACATGGCCATGTGCCCCCGATCGGGGGCACGAGTTAACTAGTTTTCAACCAGGACACTACCTCTAACTGGTTTGGGTCAATTTTTTCGGTTGGATCAGACCGAACTTGTAGGGTGCAAAGGATGCGGCCCCTCTAGGGGGCACATGCGCCCAGCACCAGGGCGCATGCACCC
Source organism: Cryptocoryne crispatula var. balansae (assembly GCA_036172225.1). Lineage (NCBI taxonomy): Eukaryota > Viridiplantae > Streptophyta > Magnoliopsida > Alismatales > Araceae > Cryptocoryne > Cryptocoryne crispatula. The sequence continues at coordinate 27,344,432 of CM069932.1, forward strand.
AGGACTAGGGTGCAAATCCCCTATTTTTTAGGACAGGATAACACCATCCATTTCGTATAAATTGAGAAAGATTCTGGCCATTCCAAAGGCTGGTTCACGACTCCCCGGGCTTCTCAAGATGTCCAAGCTTCCTCCTGCATCAATTTTGTTATTTTTAGAGAGAGAATTTCGAGTTTTTAGAGAGAGAAAATTTGGTTGAAGAGAGAGGAAGGCTGGTCTATAGCTGATCACTCAAGTCTCTCTTCTTCGGCTTCTAAAGAAGCGTGTGGACGTCCGCTGCCCGAGCTCTCTACATCAAATTCTTCCTCTACGAGTTCTCTTCTGTTTTTAATCAGCGGCACATGATTCCAAGGTTGGGGCTGATCGTGGAGAGCGCATCAGGAAAGTTGCGCCTGGCAGATCCTAGACTGCTACTTGGCTTTTTCGACAACACAGATTTGGCCATATCTCTCTTATTCTTATTAGAATCTTTCTGTTCTTTTTCCTATCTCTTTGTTTCGTGATTCTCCATCCTTTTATCATTTTTTTCACATTCTTTTGCATTAGTTTTAGTTGTTAATCCGAAAAATAAATAAAGGGGTTAGAGATAACCCGAATCCGGTCAGTTTCTATTCAGTTGTGTTTTATGTTATTTTCTATACATATACTCCACTTTGTTTAGTTATAATTATCTTTTTCATTTGTTTGTTTGTCTAGTTGCACATAAAATCAAGCACCCATGCATTGACGACTCTTCTTCATCGGCCGGCCGAAGAAGGAGAAGCTTTGACCCGCACTCTTCCTGCTAAGGTACACACGGTCATCTCTACTTCATAACTCGTAACTCGCGATTCCTGCGACCACATATGTCTTAATTTCCTTCTTCTCATCCTCCTTCCACATGACCCGAACCATCTCTTTGGTGATCGAGCAACGCCAAGGGATGAAAGTTCGGGGATCAATGTGAGTGTGGGACCGAGGTGAGAGTTTCTTTCTGTGTTTTTTTATTTTCTTTCTCATCCCCTCTTGAGGTGACGATCCGGATTCGTGGACTTCCCTGAAAAGGAGAGTCTCGTTGTGTCTTTCGGAGTCGACAATTCCCATACAAAGCCGACATCAAGCTGAGGCAAGTTGTAGACACGCCAAATTTGCCTAATTTAGAGCATAAAATTTATGTTTTATAGGATAACATGTGTGAGTGACCTGAGAATCATGCCGGGTCCATTTAATGTTGATTTAGAGCTTTGCCGAATGTAAACAGAAGTTTTCCAGAGTTTTTTACACAAACCCATAATTTCTAAGCGAAAACCATGTGTAAATCGGGTATACATAGAAATTGGCTTGGTGACAATGCCTAACGATCATGCATTGAAGGTTATGGTCAGATTCATGTTCCAGACAAGTTTTGTTTCATGTCGGGTCTTTCCTATTGGCCGTTGGAATCATTTTGTTCAGTATCAGATCTTTCGTTCACTGTCATAAATTCTAGATAAAATTCTAAATTTTTGGAGAGTGCCACTATAGAAAGCTTTTTCGGCCCGTTATCTTTCCAACACAACAAACGACATCGAATTCCAAGCTCGGCAGTGTCCGCAATGGCTTCCGGAAGAAAGACGCACAGAATCAGTCCCATGCGCCCTGGTCCCTAGGCACATGGCCATGTGCCCCCGATCAGGGGCACGAGTTAACTAGTTTTCAACCAGGACTCTACCTCTAACTGGTTCGGGTCAATTTTTTCAGTTGGATCAGACCGAATTTGTAGGGTGCAAAGGATGCGGCCCCTCTAGGGGGCACATGCGCCCAGCACCAGGGCGCATGCACCCAGGACTAGGGTGCAAATCCCCTATTTTTTAGGACTGGATCGCACAATCCGTTTCCTATGAATTGAGAACGATTCTGGCCATTCCAGAGGCTGGTTCATGACTCCCCAGGCTTCTCAAGATGTCCAAGCTTCCTCCTGCAACAATTTTGTGATTTTTAGAGAGAGAATTTCGAGTTTTTAGAGAGAGAAAATTCTGTTGAAGAAAGAGGAAGGCTGGTCTATAGTTGATGTATCAGGTCTCTCTTCTTCGGCTTCTAAAGAATTGTGTGGACGTCCGCTACACGAGCTCTGTACATCAAGTTCTTCCTCTACGATTTCTCTTCTGTTTGCAATCAACGACACATGATTCCAAGGTCGGGGCTGATTGTGGAGAGCGCATAAGGAATGTCGTGCCTGGTAGACCCTGGATTGCTGCTCGACTTTTTCGACAACCTAGATTTGGCCATATCTCTCTTATTCTTATTAGAATCTTTCTGTTCTTTTTCCTATCTCTTTGTTTCGTGATTCTCCATCATTTTATCATTTTTTCACATTCTTTTGCATTAGTTTTAGTTGTTAATCCGAAAAATAATTAAAGCGGTTAGAGATAACCTAAATCCGGTCAGTTTCTATTCAGTTGTATGTTTTATGTTATTTTCTTTACACATACTCTACTTTGTTTAGTTATAATTGTCTTTTTCATTTTTTTGTTTGTCTAGTTGCACATAAAATCAAGCACCCATGCATTGAGGATTCTTCTTCATCGGCTAGCCGAAGAAGAAAAAGCTTTGACCCCGTACTCTTCATGCTAAGTACACACGGTCATTTTTACTTCATAAATCGGAACTTGTGGTTCCTGCGAGCACATATGTTTTAATTTCCTTCTTCTCATCCTCCTTCCACATGACCCGAACCATCTCTTTGTTGATCGAGCGACGCCAAGGGATGAAAGTTTGGGGATCAATGTGAGTGTGGGACCGAGGTGAGAGTTTCTTTCTGTGTTTTTTTCTTTTATTTTCTCATCCCCTCTTGAGGTGACGATCTGGATTCACGGGCTTCCCTGAAAAGGAGAGCCTTGTTGTGTCTTTCGGAGTCGACAATTCTCTTAGAAAGCCGACATCAAGGTGAGGCAAGATATAGACACGCCAAATTTACCTAATTTAGAGCATAAAATTCATGTTTTATACGATAACATGTGTGATTTTTATGAGAATGATGCCGGGTCCATTTAATGTTGATTTAGAGTTTTGCCGATTGAAATCAGAAGTTTTCTAGAGTTTTTTACACAAACCCATAATTTCCAAGCGAAAACCATGTGTAAGTCGGGTAAACATAAAAATTGGCTTGGTGACCAATGCCTAATGATCATGCATTGACGGTTATGGTCAAATTCATGTTCCAGACAAGTTTTGTTTCATGTCGGGTCTTTCCGATTGGCCGTCGGAATCATTTTGACTAGTATCATATCTTTTGTTCATTGTCCTAAATTCTAGATAAAATTCTAAATTTTTGGAGATTGTCACTTTAGAAAGCTTCTTCGGCCTGTTATCTTTCCAACGAAACAAACGGCATCGAATTCCAAGTTCGGGGGTATCCGCAATGGCTTCCGGAAGAAAGACGCGCAGAATCAGTCTCATGTGCCCTGGTCCCTAGGCACATGGCCGTGTGCCCCCATTCAAAGGCACCTGACCATACGCCTCTGATTGAGGGCACATGGTAACTAGTTTTTTCTCATAACTGTACCTCTAGGAGGATCAAATCAAAATTTTTGATCCGACCGGGCCAGCTTTTTTGGCTAGATTGCTTGCGCCCCTAGGTGGGGGCACATGGGGTGCATGTGCCCTAGGCCAGGTCGCAAGGTACCTATTTTTTTAGGACCGGATTGGGCCGGCTGTTCTCTTATAAATTGAAGCAACCTCTAGTCATTCCAGAGGTAGAGGTTCACGACCTCTCGAGCTGCTCAGGACGTCCATGTCCCTCCTACATCAGTTTGGTTATTTTTAGAGTTAGAATTTATGGGGTGATTGGTTGCATGATAATTTTTTGTACACTTTCATGATAAAAAATTGTATTAAAATAAAAAGTGAACTAACTCATGACATAAAATTATCATGTTTAGAGGGATGTGATAACAAAAGAGAGTAACTAACACACATGACCAAACAAAGTTGGGGACCACAAGAAAAAAAAAGAGGTGAGACCCTCTTTCTTTGTTTAAGAAGAAAATCGCTTTCAAAACATAAAATTGTCATGGTTGTCAAACACCTCTTTTAACAAGTTTTCTTACAATTTTTAAAAATTAAAATAAAAACCTCTCTTATCATGCAACCAAACACCCCACTAGAGTTTTAGAGAAATAAAAGTCGATTCAAAAGAGAGGAAGGCTGGTCTATAGGTGATCAACCAGGTGGCTCTTCTTCGGCTTCTATAGCAGTGTGTGGACATCTACTGCCTGAGCTCTTAATGGCAAATTTGAGTCTTCTTCTATTTGCAATTGATGGCATATAATTCTGAGGTCGGTGCTGGTCGTGGAATGCTCTGAAGCAAAGTCGCGCCTAGTAGATCCCGGACTGTTGTTCAGCTTTTTCGACAACACAGATTTTGCCAAAATTTCTTCTTAAAAATTTTGTGTCAAGAAGCAATCGGACTGTTGTTCGGCTTTTTCGACAACATAACATTCTTCTCAAAAATTTCTTTTTCTTTTTCCTATCTCTTTATTTAGTCATTCTCCACCACCTATCTTTTATTTTACAAATTTTTACAATATTCTTTTGTTTGTTAATTCAAAATTAAAAAAGGAGTTAGAGATAACTTGAATTTGGTCAGTTTCCTTTTAGTTGCGTTTCATGTCATTTTCTTTACATATACTTCACTTATTTTAGTTTTAATTGTCTTTTCATTTATTTCATTGTCTAGTTGTACATGAAATCAAGCACACACGAGTTGAGGACTCTTCTTCATCAGCTAGCCGAAGAAGGAGAAGCTTTAACCCGTACTCTTCATGCTAAGGCCACAAACGGAGAGGAGATCCAGATTCGAATCTGTTTCGAGAGTTTACAATCGCTCCCCTGCAAAGCTGACACCAGTATAGACAAGTAATTTTTGTCCAGTTGGAGAGCTTTAATTCTTGTTTTTATGAAGAAGTATATTTGAGTATTCTTCCAAGGGAACCATGTTTTTTGAAAAATCGAAACTTTCCTGTGCCTTTTGGCCAAATTGGGCCTAGTGATCCCTCAACGGGTGCTTTGACCAAGTCAAAGCACCCTGCTAATAGGGCACTGGGCACCCTATTAGTAGGGCACTAGGTACCCCACTGGTGGGGCACCTACACCCAGTTAGACTAATTTGATAGATGTCGGGACAGTTTTGTGGATAAAGTTGCCATCTTTTTGGCTATAAAAGGACCCCCCCATTTGGAGGGTTTAGGACAAACCAAGGACGTCCCCCACCCCCACTCATCCACCACTACTCATCTTAATCTTTGAAACCCCTCTTCAAGCTTTTAACCTATTCCAAAACCCACTTCCAAAACCTAAAAAACTCGTAGTCTCTTTCTTGAAGGGACATTCAAAAATATAATTTTTCTCCAACTTTGAGACCACAAAGTAAGGAAGAAAATCTACCATAACTAGTCCTTAGTGCACCATTAGGGGGAACTTTGACTTTTTTCAATGCACCCCACCAATAGGGAACCTACAGTTAGTGCCTCGTCAGTGGGGCACTAGCACAGGCAGACCCTATATTTTATTTTTTTGGTTTTTTTGCCCTCACGTTCGATCCTTTGCTCCCCACTTTCATTCTAGGTTTCATTAACATGCCGTTTAGCATACATTAAGCCACTCATTTGCATTTTCATGCATACCTAAACATTTCAAATAGGGTTAGGATTTAGTCCAAATCCAGTTAGTTTCTTTTCCTTTAGCATGCTTGGATTCAAATTTGAGTGTGATGCTATGCTTTCACTAGAACTAATGATGCTTTCACTCGCTTCTATGTTTTCTTAGGAACATTTTTACAAAGTGGAGCTTCAACTGATCGAAGAATAAGAACTCACTAAAAAGCTCTCTTCATTCGGTCAGCCAAGAGAGGAGAAGTCGAAACCCAACAATCTCCACACTTCCACAGTCATTTTTATTCTTCATTTCGTTACTTTCCAGTCTACTTTACTTTTGGAGTCTTTGGCTCCTGGAGACCACTAACATCCCACCCACCAAGTCTCCAAAGAAAGCGTAGGGCCACAAAAAGGTGATCCAGATCCGTTTCAAGTTTCCATACTAGTGAGAAGGAACATCTCCCCTGCCGGAGGAAGAGGTCATGTCATTGGTAAGAAGGGACGTTGCCACTGCTGGAGGAATAGACTACTGCCGCCATCGAAGGAAGAGGTCACTACCATTGCCAGTTGTAGATATGCCAATTTGGCCTTATTTGGAGCCCCAGACTCCTATTCCATTGGCAGTATCCTTTTTGACCATTTTCTGATCCGGATCACATTGTGGAGATGAGCTAAGGACGTTGGTGGAGACCCCCGTAAGTTGGGAATGGACCGTTGATTTCTGGAACAATGCCGTAACCTTCAAGCGAGAGCCGCATGTTAATCATGAAACACGAAGCCTGCTCAATGACCAACCTTGAATGGTCCATAATTGAAGGTCTCGGGAGTCCCGCGTGTGTTCCCATAACATTCAGGGTTTCCGACAAGTCATCTTGGTAGTCGTCAGTCTATAATGACTTTTCGATTCGTGTTGACACGACTATCCTGGACCACATGTTAGGCCTTTCCAGTCATCACTGGGCCTTTTCGGATTGTTCAGTTTGATCCTAGCCATACATTGTCATCAACCACGGCCACACGGTCGATTTTAGGGTTTTCCGGTTATTCCTAATTTTTTTGAGGATCGTCTCACATTTATCGGGTTAATTTTGGAATTTTAAATAATTTTAAGTTTTCTGATCCTACCAGACTTGTTTAGTCACATAATTTTAAGTCATCCTGAGTTGACCAAGATCCTTGACCGAAATCGTGCCATTTCGGGTTTTCGCCTCGGTTTTTGGTTTTCCGTGAGAGGGTAAACCGGTAGTCAAAGCCCAGTGCGAACATCTCGGAAGTAATTCCAGCTAGTTTATTGACTTTAGAAGATGCAGTTGAAGGCCCTCTTTCCAACGCAACAAACGGGAGATGAATTGGTCATCCCGTTTGCAAGTTACGGCTTGCGGAACACGCGCACAGGAGAGAGTGTACCACACCCTAACCCCCCTTTGAAGGAGAGGGCACGGTCACTGTGCCTTCACTGTGACGGTGTGGCCTGCGCACCCTCACTTTGAGGGTGTGGTCAGTTTCAAAACTGGAAATTACCCCAGTTTACGCCTTCTAAATTGGCTTTTTAGGAAGTTTCTTCCATTAACAATCGATCATTTTGACCGCGCCCCCGAGTTGGGGGCGCACTCAGTTTATCAAGTCTATTTTTTAGCAATTTCTAGAAGGTTACGATGTATTTTAGCAGTAATATGCTGAACACGCCCCTGAGGTGGCTCAAGGTGAGGGCGTGGTCTGTGCGCCCTCAGGTGGAGGGCGCGGTCTGCGCGCCCTCAACCCGGCGGCATGGTCAGCCAGTTTCCCTATTTTACACCTAGTTCTCCGTCTCTATAAATTGAGGGCTATTCCAAATGACCCAGGGTTACCACCATGATCTAGCTCATCCTTAGATCATCCAAGCTCCCTCTCGAGGATGTCTCAATGTTAAAATTTGATCCGACAATGAGAGATCGATCCCAAAGCAAAGAAGAAGGCCCGATCCATGCGCTCTACATCACCAAACATCATCAGCTTCCATAGAAATCATGGAGAATCTTCTACGAGAGTAGTCAACAAAAGAATTGTTCCTCTCCTCGTTCTCTTTCATTTGCAACTTGCAGCACTCAATTCCAATTTGCCGTCTGTCTATGGATATTGCTTCACTGAGGGCATACATCCAGGTTCTATTTTTTTATATTTGTTCAGTTTGAGAATTTCTACAGGTCTGTATAGACGAATTCCGGAGAAGTCATCAACAGGATAACTCTTCCTCTCCGAGTTCTCCACCCATAGATACAAATGGCATACAATTATGACATCAGGATCAGCCATAGAATTTTCTGCACCAAAATCACGCCAGAGGGGACTGCACTCATCAGAGGATAGGTCATCCAGACAGGTCTCCTTTGCTCGTCCTGGCTCCGATCCGAGCCACTCTACTCCATAAGTATTTCTTATCTTTCATTTACAACATGCTTAAATCACTTTCATTTAGTTTTTCATCATCTTTAGATAACCAAAAATACAAAAAAGGGGGTTAAGGCTCACCTTGAATCCGGTGAGTTCGATTCTGATTGCTTATTTCTCATCTCCTCTCTTATAGTTTCTACACTTCCCACAAGTCTAATCAAATCCTACACTTGTTTTATTGTTCTAAGTTTCACAGATTGATCAAGCTTGCACTAGTTAGACTCTCTCAAATTGGCTGGCCAATGAGGAAGAAGGTTGAACTCACACATCATCTCCCGCACTAAGGTACACACGGTCAACTCAATCTTGTTTCTATTCCATAAAGCGGAGCCCACGGCTCCTGGTGACCATAATTTCTTTATTCATGTTCTATGTCATTCTACTCCTCTCTCTCCTCCCACATGACCCGAACTGTCTCTAGTGCTCGAGCGACGCTGCGAGATGAAGGTTCGGGGATCAATGTGAGTGTGGGACCAAGGTGAGGATTTTACCGCTTTCTGAGGGTTTTCTGATTAACTCTCTTTCCCCTATTCTATCATCACCTTTTTATGAGGTACCGATCTAGAACCTATTTTCAGAGTCAACACCAATGAGGATCATCAGAGAGGAAGGAGGAGGCACCACCACCGAAGATGACCATTGGAGAGGAAGGACATGGCGCTGCCATCAGATGAAGAGGTGGCCATCGCCACTGCTAGAGAGGACAGTCGGAAAGGAGAAAGGAGCTGGCATTGTACAAACAAGGGTAGGGTAAGAAAGGGGGTGGGCGCGGGATAAAGGTAAATATAAAGTCGGATTGATGAATCTAACTTTAAAGTCGGCAAATTAGTCTCTAACTTTTTTCTTCAATTTTTAAACAACACCCACTAATTGTACGTATAAGAAAGTAGGAGTGCAATTCTCCGACTTTAACCAAAGTCAAGATTTGAAAATTTGACTTTGGTCAAAGAGTGTTACTTTTGCAATTTAAACTTTTACCGCATTACTTCTATAAACAAAGTGCATTATTTGAAAAAAAAAACTCCCATTCCTGAACCCACACGGCCCAAGTATTTCTTCATTGGCTTGTCGGCGATGAGCATCAACAGTCGGTTACTACTTGTGCTGGAGGGGGTCTTTATGGAAACCAAGGTAGTCATTGACGCCAATTCTTTGATGTTGTACATTCTATAGCTAGCCTACACAGTGCTCATGATGGCTATCTTGCACAACATGAGCCGGTATAGGCTTGTACCCCCACCACCCCCTCCCTGCGGATGCCTACTATGACTTGGGCAATGCGACAAAGGTGGATTCTCTGACAGACACCTTTCTCTTCATTGGTGTTGAACTCCAGCTAGGGTTTGCTAATGTTCTTTAACGATCCCTAGAGTGAGCACATCTACTACCTGGCATTGGCAGTTAACAACTTCAAAGGCATCCCATCCATCATCGGGGCAATCCAATAGCGTGGATTGGAGGTCATCATCGATCTCAGTAAGGCCAAAATCAATTTCTCTACTATTATTACTAATTTCCATTGAGCAATATAAAATCTATAACTAATATACAGAAGAGCGAATGCATTTTTTTGGTCTTTGCATGTGAACTATGAGAGTCAAAAGTTGCTTTGTACACGGCGTATGTGACTATTTGCCATTTGTCATCCCATGGATTTCTTGGTTGCCTAGTGTTGCACTCTTTTTGCCCTTCGTCTTCGTCCACCTCCTCTCTTTATTCTCATGTTGTCCCTTTTGCCAATCAAACTTGCAACTGCAATCTTCTAGGAGATTACCTCCGCCATCTCCATCTTGGCCATTGCTCACACCATGGAAAACCAAAAGTAAAGAAGTAGCACTAGGTGCGAGTCCAAAGCCAAAGAATAGCCTTGATCTATGTATCTCGAGGGTAACCAGTGATACGTTGTGGGCAATTGCCTACCGAATCATTTGGACGGACGGCATCATCATTATTGAATGGGAATTGAAACTCAAAATATACTTCGACATCCTTAAATTTGGACTGCATCCGACTCCATTCCTTGCTACTATTGCCTCTGATCAGGTTGATTAGGAAATCCTTCTTCATAGTGTAAGATGTGCACACGTATATGCTAAACTGAGAGAGATCAAGCACACCATCATATGACAATTCAATATCATCAATGATGACAAGAGGGACACAATGGCTAGTTATGGCATTAAATAAGCAATCAAAAGATGGCGTATCCCTTTTGATATTTAAACAAAATTTCGATGAATGCATTCCCTGGGTAGCGTTGTGAATTCCATCTCGACGGGCACCCAAATGAAAAATGCACATCCTTTTCATCCTTGAGGAGGTCACACAGTTCTTATCGGATAAATCCACCATGAAAATATAAATTCATACATGCTTGGTCAGCAATACACCTGCAAAATTTGAAGTTATCCTATTTAGATTAACAATTTAGTAATCAAGTTGTGATCGTGATAAATTTATTTTTATTTAACATACTAGGCTTGGTCAATATACAACGATCTTGCATATTATAGATATGTACATTTTTCGGAGTTAATTTTGATGCATTTAATTTGTTCAATGAATTATACTATTATTTATGTGAGGCAAAAGATGTTAGTCCTGAAAAATTGATGAATGTTTGTGTTGAAATATTAACATTTTGTATATTTTTATAAGATTTTATTTTTAATTTTCTATGAATTGGGTAAAAATGCTAATGGGATGTTTGGTTGCATGATAATTTGAATTTTTGCTAAAATTTAACATTTTTGAAATAAAACTTGTTAAAAGAGGTATTTGGCAACCATGACAATGTTTTGAAAGTGATTTTCTTCTTAGACAAAAAAGAGGGCCTCACCTCTTTTTTTATCTTGTGGTTCCCCACTTTGTTTAGTTATATGTGGTAGTTACACCTTTTTGTTATCACATCCCTCAAAACATGATAATTTTTTTAATTGGTCAGCTTATATTTTATTTTAACACAACTTATATTAGGAAAGTGTACAAAAAATTATTGTGCAGCCAAACACCCCATTAGCATTTTTTGGAAGAACTGATTTTTACAGAGTTTTTTTCTTTCTAGGCTTCAATCACAATTCACGAATTTGTACAACCTTTTTTTTGTTCTAAAATTTTATTAATGAGGTGTTTGGTTGCATGATAATAGAGGTTTTTATTTTAATTTTAAAAATTGTAAGAAAACTTGTTAAAAGAGATGATTGACAATCATGACAAATTATGTTTTGAATGTGATTTTCTTCTTAGATAGAAAAAGAGGGTCTCACCTCATTTTTTTATATTGTGGTCGCCCACTTTGTTTGGTCATACATGGTAGTTACCCTTTTCTGTTATCAATCCCTCCAAACATGATAATGTTATGTCATGAGTTGGTTCACTTTTTATTTTAAGACAAAATTTTTATCTTGAAAGTGTACAAAAAAATATCATGCAACCAAACATCCCATAAGTGTTTTCTTGGTCTATAAAAATGGGATGATCTACAGAGATCTAAGATATTAAACATGTGTACATGTTTTATAATTTTATGGATTTTCTTTTTTGTACAACTAAAATGTTATATCTAACATTTATTATCAATCATTCTCTTTACATGAATATTGATATCATATTCTTATTTATAAGGTCAGATTTATATTTTTTGGTATCTTTTTATGAATTAGAAATTGTAATGGTTATCTTATTTAGATTTTTAGTAATTTAGAGTTGTGATGGTAATTAATTTACTTTTATATTTAACATACTTATTTAGTTTCATATATAATATAGTTTATTTTTTCTAATGTGATTGTTAATTTCAATTAGTTGCTTACATATCTGCTTTATGACCGATGACTAGAAGACTTCCCAGCAATGGGGATTGGGGATGAAATCTCGGTGATAACAGACCCTAAGTGTAGTTTGACTGATGTAGACACGCCAAATTGGCTTGATTCGGAGCCCTAGACTCTTTCCATAGGTGATATCTTTTATTTGACCGTTATATGATCCGGATTACCTCGTGGAGATGAGCTAAGGACATTGGTGGAGCCCCTTGTAAGTTGAGAATGGACCAATGATTTCCGGAATATTGCCGTAACCTTCAAGCGAGAGCCACACGTGAACTGTAAAAACACGAAGCCTACTCGATGACCGACCTTGAATGGTCTATAATTGAAGGTCTCGGGAGTCCCGCATGTGTTCCGTAACATTCATGGTTTCCGAGAAGTCATTTCGGTAGGTGTCGGTCAATGACGGCTTTCGTTACGGCTTTTTCGATCTATGCTGACACGGCTATCCCGGACCACAAGTTAGGCCTTTCCGGTCATCACCGGGTCTTTTCAAGTCATCCAGGTCGATTCCAGCCGAATATTTTTCATCAACCGGGGCCATATGGCCATTTCGGTCAATTTTAGGGTTTCCCGGCTTTTCCAAGTTTCGGTTCACGTTTACCAGGTTAATATCAAATTTTTCGATGACTTCGGGTTTTATGGTCATACCGGACTTGTTCGGTCATCATTTTAAGTCATTCCGAGTTGACCCGAGATTTCTCAATCGGAACCGTGCTCTTTCAGGATCTTCGCCCCGGGTGTCGGCTTTCCGCGAGAGGGTAAACCGGTAGAAAGCCGCGTGCGAACATATTGCGAGTCATGCCGGCTGGTTTACCTACTTGAGGAGGTGCGGTTGAAGGCCCTCTTTCCAACGCGACAAACAGGAGCCGAATCGGACATCCCGTTTGCAAGATACGGCTCGCGGAACACGCGCGCAGGAGAGAGAGTGTACTGCGTCCCCGCTCCCTTTAAAAGTAGGAGGCCGCGCAGGGGCGCGCCCTCAAACCAGGGACACGCCCTGCGTGCCCCCGGTTCCTTTGAAAAGCGGGGACGCGGTCAATTTCTTTAAATCGCAAATTATCCCGATTAGCACCTTCTAAACCTGATTTTTGGAAGGTTTCCGGCGTTGATTTTCGATTATTTGTACCGCGCCCCCAGTTCGGGGGCGCGTTACGCATGTCAAGTCGATTTTTAGCAATTTCCGGAAGTTTCCGTCGATTTTTAGCAGTGAGACGCGTAACGCGCCTCCGCTTCCTTTGAAACAGGGGGGCGCGCAGACCGCGCCCCCGAACTGGGGGCACGCCCTGCGCGCCCTTGGTTTGAGGGCGCGCCCTGCGTGCCCTCATCCCCTTTGAAAAGCGAGGGCGCGGTCCGTCTAGTTTCCGAATTTTGTACCGGCTTCTTTCCCCTATAAATTGAGGGCCATTCTCAATGACCCGAGGTTAATCCCCGGTTCCTAGCTCGTCCAGAGGTCGTCCAAGCTCTTCTCCAAAGCCGTCCCGACGTCCAAAGGCGATCCGAATCAAGAGATCGATTCCGTGGTGAAGGAGAAGGCTCAATCCGGGTGTTCTGCATCAGCCAACTTCATCGACTTCTGCAGAAAATCCGAGACTCTTTCTGCAAATGTCTTCAACATAGAAGATGTTCATCTCTTCGTCCTCTTTCATCTCCAACTGATGGCCCTCAATTCTTACTTGCCGTTTGTTCGTGGCAATTGCTACACTGAGGGCGCGCATCCAGGTTCTATTTTCTATATCCGCCCACTTTCAGAATTTTTACTGACTTCTAAAAAAGGATTTCGGAGAATTCATCAACATAGGAACTCTTTCTATCTGAGTCCTCTGCCTACCCCAATAAACGTCACTCGATTCTGACATCGGGGTCGTCCGTAGCATCCTCTGTATCAAGGTCGCGCCAGAAGGGTGCAAATCTACCCGAACCGTTCTTCTTCATCCAACTCGGCTTCAACTCAAGCTGATCCATTCCATAAGCTTCCTAAATTCATTTAACTCAGGTTATTTAATGTTTTAAAGCATATTTTAGTTCATTTGCATCATTTTTACATAATCAAAAATACAAAAAACAGGGGGTTAAGGCTCACCCCAAAGCCGGTGAGTCCAATTCCAATTGCTTCTTTCTCATATTCTCTCTACAATTACTACACTTCCCATAGTTCTAATCATTTTCTTTCACTTGGTTTATTGTTCTAGTTGCACAGGTTTATCAATCTAGCACCGGTTGTGGACTCTTCTTCATCGGCCGGCCGAAGAAGAAGAAGGTTGAACTCACATCCCTTTCTCCCACGCTAAGGTACATACGGTCAACTTCTTAATTTACATCCCATAAAGCGGAGCCCGCGGCTCCTGGCGACCACATCTTTCATGTTTTAATTTCATCTCCTCCTCACTCTCCTCCCACATGACCCGAACCATCTCCGGTGCTCGAGCGACGCCGTGAGATGAAAGTTCGGGGATCAATGTGAGTGTGGGACCAAGGTGAGGACATTTTACCGCTTTCCGAGTGTTTTCAATTCACTCCCCTTTTTTCCCCAATTCCATCCATCTTTCACCTTCTTTTGAGGTGCCGATCTGGAACCCATTTCTGGAGTCGACAGCTTTTTGGCGACCACAGTGGGACAACCAATGTCTTCAACTGTGCTAGCTTGATTCAACCGTGCAACTAGTTATTTTCCAACTTGGTTCCCGCGTGAACCGGATTGTCCTTTACTTCTTCCATGTCAATTTGCCTTTAAAATTGCTGTTTACTCTTTATTTAAGATTGTCCCCCATGTGGAGTTAATTTGCTTGTCTTTCATTTCAACCTGGTTCCCGCGTGAACCACTTTTCTTCTTATAAACCGGTTCCCGCGTGAACCACCTTTCTTTTCCAACTCGGTTCCCGCATGAACCAACTTATTTTCAGATCGGTCCCCGCGTGGACAACCTCTTTAAAGCACCTTTAGATTAGCCCCACGTGGCCCTCTTTCTATTTTGTCAACTCTTACATCGGTCCCCGCGTGAACCACCCCTTTCTTCATTAAAACCGGTTCCCGCGTGAACCAAACCCTTTTCTAAACCAGTTCCCGCGTGAACCAACTCACCTTTAGATCGGTCCCCGCGTGGACCACCCCTTTTCACCACTTTAGATTGGCCCCAAGTGGCCCTCCTTTTCTTTTTCCAATCAAACAAACCGGTTCCCACATGAACCACCCCTTTTCCCTCAAAAAACCGGTTCCCGCGTGAACCACCTACCCTCTTCAAAACTCGGCTCCCGCGTGAGCCACTTTATTTTCAAATCGGTCCCCGCATGGACCATCCTTTTACCTTTACTTCATATTTGTCCCCAATTGGACACTCCAACACAAACCGGTTCCCGCGCGAACCACCTTTTAGTTGCTAGTGGCTAGTTACTTGTTTACTTTATCATTGCTTGTCTTGTTTGCACTCACTTGCTTAGTTTATTTATTAGCTTTCATTCATGTTTGCATATTGATTGCTTCCTTTTCTCCTACCCTCCATTTTTCATTTTTGCATTAGCTTTTGCATCGGGTACCGGACTTGCTCCGATCCGTAGGGCATTCGAGGCGGGGACTCTCTCTCCCAACACAGCCTCACCCTCCAAACACCTTCTTGGTGGATTCTAACATCTCTTCTGGGATATTCCTTCCTAGTTGATTTGGTTGTTTCCATCAAGACCTCCGTAAGTCCCCATCCGTGGAGTATTCCTCTCCGCACGATTGGGCCAGTTGTACCACTTCTCAAAACCTGAAGAACCCAAGTACCTACTCGTGGTGATTGAGTGATAACCTTAGGTCTTGAAGATTGAAGCAATAGGAATCATACCTACTTGAGTGAACAATTGCTAACAATCTATCTAATCTAAGGTTTTAACTCAAAAATTGTCGAGTAGTCATTTTAAAACCTTGTTTGCATAACTTGCTTGCTCACAACAATTGAAAACAACCAAAAAAATCTTCTTCTTTCAAAACACCTAAAAAAATCCCTTTTAACTTTTGTGTTCAACTTGCTTGCCAAACAACCAAAGTGAAACCAAATCAAATCAAACAAACAATCATGACCAAACAAAACTCTCTTTGCATTTACACCTTTCATTTGCTTTCTTTCAACCATTTTGTAAAGAAATTTGACAAGATGCCCACTCTAAGGTCCGGAAGACACATCGGGTGTCGGACTACTACGGCCAAGAAGAGGAGTACGAGACGGGTCACTACGAGCTTCAGCAACCCATGGTCCAACCAGATGGCCATGTTAATGCCGTGATGGAACCTGAGGTCGAAGATCCCGCTCACCGATCCGCCTCACATAGTAATTTTTACTGACTTCTACAGAAGTATTTCGGAGAATTAATCAACATAGGAACTCTTCCTCTATGCGTTATCTGTCTACTCCAACAAACAGCACTTGATTCTGACATTGGGGTCGTCCGTAGCATCCTCTGCACCAAAGTCGCGCCAGAAGGGTCCAAAGGCTACCCGAACCGGCCTTCTTCAACCAACTCGGCTTCAACTCAAGCCAATCCATTCCATAAGCTTTCTCAACTCATTTAACTCAGTTCATTTACTGTTTTAAAGCATATTTCAGTTCATTTACATCATTTTTACATAATCAAAAACACAAAAAAGGGGTTAGGACTCACCCCAATCCGGTGAGTTCGATTCCAATTGCTTCTTTCTCATCTTCTCACCATAGTTACTACACTTCTCATAGTTCTAATTATTTTCTTCACTTGGTTTATTGTTCTAGTTGCACAGGTTGAACAAGCTAGCATTGATTGGAGACTCTTCTTCATCGGCCGGCCGAAGAAGAAGAAGGTTGAACTCACATCCCTTTCTTCCACGGTAAGGTACACAGTCATATTCAATTTCTTTTATTTGTCAATTCCATAAAGCGGAGCCCGCGGCTCCTGGCGACCACCTTCATTTATGTTTTAAGTTCATCACCTCCTCACTCTCCTCCCACATGACCCGAACCATCTCCAGTGCTCGAGCGACGCCGTGAGATGAAAGTTTGGGGATCAATGTGAGTGTGAGACCGAGGTGAGGACCTTTTACTGCTTTCCGAGTATTTTCGATTCACCCACCTTCCCTCATTCTATCTTTCACCTTCTCTTGAGGTGTCAATCCGGAACCCATTTTCGGAGTCGACACATTCAACTTATCAAGTCCAAATTTTAGCAATTTTCGGAAGGTTCTGGCAATTTTTAGCAATAAGACCCGTAACGTGCCCCAGCTTTCTTTGAAATAGGGGGGCACGCAGACCGCACCCCTAGGGTGAGGGCATGACCTGTGCACCCCCAGGTTGAGGGTGCGCCCTGTGCGCCCTCACCTCCTTTGAAACGCGGGGGCGCGGTCGGGCCAGTTTCCATATTTTGCACCAGTTTCCATTCTGTATAAATTGAGGGCTATTACTAACGACCCAAGGTGGAACCCCCCATGCCTAGCTCATCCTAAGGTCATATAAGCTCCCTCCCAATGCCGTCCTGACATCCACGGCCGATCTGACGTTGAGAGATCGATCCCAAAGTGAAGAAGAAGCCCGATCCGTGCGTTCTGTAGCAACCGAACTTCGTCGGCTTATGTAGAAAATATGGGGATTTTGCTATGAATGTCTTCAACAAAATAATTGTTCTCTTCTTCATTCTCTTTCATTTGCAATCAGTGGCACTCAATTCCGACTTTCCGTCTATCCGTGGTGATTTCTGCACTGAGGGCGTGCATCCAGGTTATGTTCTTCCATATCTGTCCATTTTAAGATTTTTTACAGACTTATACAGGCGGATTTCAGAGAAGTAATCAACATTATATCTCTTTCTCTCCGAGTTCTCCATCCATAGAAACAAACAGAACTTGATTACGACATTGGGGTCATCCGTAGCATTTTTTGTACCAAAGTCGCACCAGAAGGGTGCAAGGCTACCCGAACCGGCCTTCTTCAACCAACTTGGCTTCAACTCAAGCCAATACACTTTATAAGTTCTTCTTAACTCATTTCATTCAGTTTATTTACTATTTTAGAACATATTTTAATTTATTTACATCATTTTTACATAATCAAAAAACATAAAAAAAGGGGTTAAGGCTTACCCCGAAGCCGGTGAGTTCGGTTTCAATTGCTTATTTCTTATCTTCTCTTTATAGTTACTACACTTCCCATAAGTCTAATCCGTTTCTTCACTTGTTTTATTGTTCTTAAGTTGCACAGATTGATCAAGCTAGCACCGGTTGGACTCTTCTTCATCGGCCGACCGAAGAAGAAGAAGGTTGAACTCACATCCCAATCTCCCGTGCTAGTACACATGGTCAACTCATATCTTATTTTACAATTCCATAAAGCGGAGCCCGTGGCTCCTGGCGACCACAATTTCTCTCATCATGTTCTAAGTTAATTCATTCCTCACTCTCTTCCCACATGACCTGAACCATCTTCGGTGCTCGAGCGACGCTGTGAGATGAAAGTTCGAGAATCAATGTGAGTGTGGGACTGAGGTGAGGACTCTTTACCACTTTCCGAGTGTTTACCGGTTCACTCCCCTTTCCCCTATTCCATCTTTCACCCTCTCTTGAGGTGCCGATCCGGAACCCATTTTCGAAGTCAACACTTGCAAGTAGCAAGATATGCAAGGCTGGCACTAGATCCAACATAGGTCACTGTCGGTGTTGATGATGATGTAATGCATCCCCTAGTGGGTGCTGACATAGATGAGCTCATGTAGGCTCCATTGCCCATCATTTGGGTGTCCCACATCAGTATCAAGATCTATGATGCCAACTGCTAACTGACCCAAAATCGTGGCATTGGGGTTAGAGAGGCCCAGGCTTTTAAGCATGGCCCTTGGCTCTGATACCATGTTAATCGACCCAAATCCACAATGTTGGGTTTTAGAGGCCCAAGCTTTTAAGCACTGGAACCTCTCCTCAACTGTCCGATATGGGACTATTTGACTGCTAACCAGTTGCACAGGACCATAGATGCCGCTATGGTTGGCATGCACCACCCCGCCAACTCATTCATGTGTATAAGCTATCCTCAACAAGTCATGGGCCATCATCTTGGTGACATCTGGCAGCTCGATGTGCCTAGGGAAACATGACCCGTACGTGTGCACAATCTTCACCGAATTATCTCTAAGAACTGAAGATATAAAAACATGCATCATATATGAGTTCACTCCGATGGAGGGAACTCTCATAGTCCCTAATGAGGTGACGGCAAGTGGTGTTGTGAAAGATGAAGCAAAAGTGCATATTAATGACGACGTAAAGTGGGTATGATGTCGTTCAATAGTGGGTCAATAGAGGATCGGTAGTGGGTCTTCAGAGTCTCAATAGCAAGTCCGTAGCCTTTGTAGCGAGTTAGTAGAGGGTTCCCCATAGCAACCCAATAGAGACTTGGTAATAGGTCTCCAGAGACTCGGTAGTGGGTCTCGATAAGAAGTCCTCAAAGGCTCGGTAGCATGTTATCACATGCTTGATAACAGGGTCTTAGGAAGCCGAAATGACAACATGTCATCTTTTAAAGTGCACTCCTACTTTGTCTTTCGTGACACCACATGTTGCCATCCTGTTGGGAACTGTGGGTGTTCCCTCCACTAGGGGACTGAGGTGATCTGAACTCTCTCTCTCTCTCTCTATATATATATATATGCATATATGGATTAATTAACATGCCAAGCCAGGAGATCCATAGGTGGGTTCTTCTGTATTGGGCTTAGGTAGGAATGATACTCCAATCTTTGTAATGATTATGCATTCAATTAGTTGCATGATATGATATTTTTTAGGTGACAAATTGTTAAAATAGTGTTTGACAATGATGATACAGATTCAATTTTATAAATAACTTCTTCTAGGATAAATGAAGAGCTAGCCGAGATATTTAATTTTATCTTCTCTAAAATCCCCCACAATTTTCTAGCCAAACATGATCTAATTTTAAGTTGTATTGATTTTTCTTTTTTATTTTGTTGTAGCAATTTATAACCAAAATGTACCTCGAAAGTTGATACTTTATATAAACCCCTAGTAAAATATAGCTTTTGTATATGTGGTGTGTACACATGTTTAATCAATTAATACATACATGAGATGTGTAGGGGTGTAAACAGAATTTGATATTTCAAAATTTCGATACGATTTAGATAAAAATTAATAAGTGTAGAAACTATTTTCTTATCTTATAAGCTATCAGAGACAGAATTGGATATTTTGTTAGCTTATCGAAATCGAAATTAGAATAAGGTGATTCTATTTTCATTTATCTAATTTTGATAAAATATGAACTTATATAAATAAAAGTAAATAAAATATATTCAAATAAATTATAAAATATGACATATATAAGTTAATAAAATAATAAAATATACTTTTAAAAGTATGATATCAAATTTTAGTAACTATAAGTGATTTATTAACTTATTTTTGAATAAAAATTAATATTTAATAAAAATTTAGAAATTATCAGATTCAATTTTAATTTCGTTAACCAAATCGGATCGAATAACAGAATCAAATTGAAATCAAAACATAGTGATTCCAAAATTATCAAAATTGGAATCAGAACACCTTAACTCTTATCATAATATGAATTGGATCCTGGTGATTCCACTACTAAATTCGACTTGTTTACACCTCTAGTGATGTGTGATGAAAATGGTCAATCAAAAAATGTAAAATATCAATGTAATTCTAAATGTGGAGTAGATGATAGCTAAGTGTCGAGTATTAAAAAAATACCATATTGATATCGATATTAGGTATTTCTAGAGGTTATGATATTAATATCAAAATTAATATAAGTTGACACTTGTATCATTTAATATCTTTTCTTTTCATCACAATTTCAAAATTGATATAATTAATCAAACACCTCTTTTTGATTATTATCAATATCAATTTTAAGATTGATCGATAGAGATGTCAAATAGTGTTACCAACCACAATCTAGGGATCTCTATGTTTGGTTAGAGTATCAAAAAATTATGTCTAATTTGATAATGATATCTTTTATAGACAGAATATATATATCAATATTAAAATGGAAACACCCTAATATTACATTGATTATGTTATTTCTACAATAAATTTTAAAGTTGATACTAGGAGCCAACTAAGCACCATATTAATAAATATGGATGAAGATATGTACCTTTTGATTCTGAGTAGACCATTTTATTTGCATAAATTTTCTCAAGGTTCAGCTAGTATTCTCCATGTACTATGGTATACTATAGTGTATATAGGACGAGGATGATCATGAGAGAGTAGAACATGGTTCCAATAGGAACCATGTCCATTTATTTCTAGCACACTGCACTGTAAAGTTCTTGAAGTATGTATAGAAAGAGGGAGGTCATTATATCTTGTGATGATCATTCACTGTCGACTCCGAAAACGGATTCCGAATCGGCACCACAAGATAGAAGGTGAAAGATGGAAAATGGGAAAAAGGGAGTGAATTGAAAACACTCGGAAAGCAGTAAAGATCCTCACCTCGGTCCCACACTCACATTGATCCCCGAACTTTCATCTCACGGCGTCGCTCGAGCAACGGAGACGGTTCGGGTCATGTGGGAGGAGAGTGAGGAACAAATGAACTTAAAACATGATAAGAGAAATTGTGGTCGCTAGGAGCCATGGGCTCCGCTTTATGGGATGTAAATTAAGATATGAGTTGAACTGACCGTGTACCTTAGCGCAGGAGATCGGGATATGGGTTCAACCTTCTTCTTCCTCGGCCGGCCGATGAAGAAGAGTCTCCAACCGATGCTAGCTTGATAGACCTGTGCAACTAGAACAATAAACCAAGTGAAAGAAAACGATTAGAACTATGGGAAGTGTAGTAACTGTAGTAAGAAGATGAGGAAGAAGCAATTGGAATTGAACTCACCGGATTGGGGCGAGTCCTAACCCCTTTTTTATATTTTTGATTCTGTAAAAATGATGCAAATAAACTGAAATATGCTTTAAAACAGTAAATAAACCGAGTTAAATGAGTTGAGAAAGCTTATGGAATGGATCAGCTTGAGTTGAAGCCGAGTTGGTTGAAGAAGGCCGGTTCGGGTAGCCTTGCACCCTCCTGGCGCGACTTTGGTGCAGAGAATGCTACGGACGACCCCGATGTCAGAGAGGAAGAGTTCCTATGTTGATAATTTCTCCAAAATCTTCCTGTAGAAGTCTGTAAAAATTCTGAAAGTGGGCGGATATAGAAAACAGATCCTGGATGCACGCCCTCAGTGCAGAAACTGCCACGAACGAACGACAAGTCGGAATTGAGTGCCGTTAGTTGGAGCTGAAAGAGGACGAAGCGAGGAACAACTTATATGTTGAATACTTTTGCAGAAGGAGTCCCGGATTTTCTGCATAGGTCGATGAAGTTTGTTGATGTAGAATGCCCGGATCGAGCCTTCTCCTTCACTTCGGGATCGATCTCTCAATGTCAGATCGCCTTTGGATGTCGGGATGGCTTCGGAGAAGAGCTTGGATGACCTCTGGACGAGCTAGGCATGGGAGATTCACCTTGGGTCGTTGAGAATGGCACTCAATTTATAGGCATGGGAGATTCACCTCCGGTGCAAAATATGGAAACTGGACCGACCGCGCCCCCGCTTTTCAAAGGGGACGAGGGCGCGCAGGGCGCACCCTCAAACCAAGGGTGCGCAGGGCACGCCCTCACTTCGGTGGCGCGGTCTGTGCGCCCCGCAGTTTCAAAGAAACTAGGGGCGCGGTACGTGTCTCATTGCTAAAATCCGTCAGAAACTTCTGAAAATTGCTAAAAATTGACTTGATATACATAACGCACCCCCGAACTGGGGGCACGGTACAAATAATTGAAAATCAGTGCCGGAAACCTTCCAAAAATTAGGTTTAGAAGGTGCTAATCGGGGTAATTTGCGATTTAAAGAAACTGACCGTGCCCCCGCTTTTCTAAGGAACCGGGGCGCACAGGACGTGCCCCCAGTTTGAGGGTGCGCAGGGCGTGCCCTCGGGTTGAGGGCGCGCAGAGCGCGCCCTCCCCTTTCAAGGGGAGTGGGGGCGCGGTACACTCTCTCTCCTGCGCGCGTGTTCCGTGAGCCGTATCTTGCAAACGGGATGTCCGATTTGGCTCCCGTTTGTCGCGTTGGAAAGAGGGCCTTCAACCGCACCTCCTCATGTTGGTAAACCAGCTGGCATGACTCCCGAGACATTTGCACGGGGATTTCTACCGGTTTACCTTCTCGTGGAAAGCCGAAACCCGGGGCGAAGATCCGAAAGAGCACGGTTCCGATTGAGAAATCTCGGGTCAACTCAGGATGACATAAAATGATGACCGAACAAGTCCGGTACGATCGAAAAACCTGAAGTCATCGAAAAAATCTGAAATTAACCTGGTAAACGTGAACCAAAACTCGGAAAAGCCGCGAAACCCTAAAATTGACCGAACCGGACGTATGGCCATGATTGATAAAAATATACGGATAGAATTGACCCGGACGACCCGAAAAGATCCGGTGATGACCGGAAAGGCCTAACACGTGGTCCAGGATAGCCGTGTCAGTATGGATCGAAAAAGCCGTAACGAAAGCCGTCATTGACCGACGCCTACCAAAATGACTTCTCGGAAACCTTGAATGTTATGGAATACATGCGGGACTCCCGAGACCTTCAATTATGGACCATTCAATGTTGGTCATCGAGCAAGCTTCGTGTTTTTATAGTTCACGCGCGGCTCTCGCTTGAAGGTTTCGGCATCATTCCGGAAATCATTGGTCCATTCTCAACTCACAAAGGGCTCCACCAATGTCCTTAGCTCAAGTCCACGAGGTAATCCGGATCAGATAACGGTCAAATAAAAGATATTGCCTATGGAATAAGAGTCTGGGGCTCTGAATCAGGCCAATTTGGCGTGTCTACAGCTTGCCTCGCCTTGATGTCGGCTTTGCAAGGGAATGACATGTAGCGGAGCGGAGTGAAACGCAGAGAAAGCATAGCGAAGCGAGATGGATTGTAGTAGAATGTAGTGGAGAAAAATAGTGATGGACTAAAAAGGTGGCATCAAGGTGTAGATATAGACATGCTCAACGACCAGATTCGGCAAGACGAATGTCCTCAAGACTCCTGGTTAACCGCCATGTTTCATCAAGTCTTCCTATGTTCGATTGGTAAAAGATGTGCCATTGGCATGAGAGAAGAATAGCCAACCCCCAACGCGGTGGGGAGTCCCCGAAACATGGGTTCGTAGGTTCATCATCAGCCGATAACCCGATCTTTGCGGTGTTCCTGTACTGTGATGGGCTAAAGTTTAAAAAGAGATTTGTTTTGAAAAAGTAAAAGAAAACCAATCAAGCACATTCAGGCTCTTAGATTCATTTAAGTCTTCCAAGAGACAAGATTTGATTCGTAATGGAATGATCTCAGATTCCAAAAGGCAAATGTTTAAGAATAGACCGTGAAGATAGGCCCTTGGCTGGATGAATTGGCTGCCATGGTGGGATAAATAGCAAGAAGGGTGTTGCAATGGCCATAGTGGTGATAGAAATAAAATAATTGGAGGCACAAGGTGACTACCGAACACGGTGGGATTCATAGACACGGTGGGATATTAGAAAGGTTGGTGGGACTAAAAAATACGGTGGTATTCGAAAACACGGTGGGATTGAGAATGATCGGGATTAGGATAAAAGATTTAGAGACTAGGGTGAGAAGGTAAAGATTATGAAAAGATGTATGCAAAGACAAAACAAAATGTAATGCAACTAATGCTACATGATGCATGTTGGGCTCAAGAAAACAAAACAAAACTTGTATAACAAATAGTTGAAGATATAGATTGTCTATGAGGTCAAGAAACCCATTTGGGAACTATCGTCCCTCACAGCACAACTTTGGTTTATCCGTGAGCATCAGAGATGACCTGACCGTAGTAGATTTTGATGAAGGGGATCTCGGGTCAAGTATTCTCCGTACTCTTGGTCTTCAACAAATAATGCATAAGATAAGAATACACGACTAACGACTTATATGCTAGCTGGCAAGTTATGGAGATTTCCCATGTCCATTCTTTCGCTTCTGTGAGTAATTCCTATTGGCGAGATTTCCCCCTCCTTGACTCGTGTTTCTTTCCTGAAATGCTTAATAAAGGGGTTAGATCTGCTCTATGGCTTACCCCCTTGCCTCTTGTCATCTTTCCTTGCTTATATGTCAAGGGGTGTAGCCTTATTAACCAGGTAGAATGCACAAAATGACAAACAAGGTAAAAGTTAAGAGAGCTTACCTGCTATGGTGAGAGTCACTCCCTTCTTGATCTCAGAATCCTAATACACTTAATGAAGGAGATTAAATCTTCACCATGGCTTATCCCTTTGCCTATTACTGTCTGTCTTGACTTAGGTCAAAGAGAGGAGCCTTATTAAGAAGGTATAAAAATAGACTAGATGACCGAAATGAAATGGTTAAGAGAACTTACCTGTCATTGAGAGAACCTCCCCCTCTTACTTTAAAGTCCCTGAAAATACTTGATAAAAAAGGATCATATCTTCACAACGACTCATCCCTTTGCCTATTATGGCCAACTTTGACTTAGGTCAAAGGGAGGAGCCCTCTTAATGGGGTGATAATGAAAGTAAATATGCGATGCAGAAATGAAACATGCAAGACATAAAAATAAACATGAATGCTAGCAAAGGCAAAAAATCAAGATTATGCCAAGCTAAATGATTCATTTTTTTTTAGTTTTTTTAGAAAATATTCATTTTTTATTTTTTATTTTTTTTTGAAAATATTCAACTTTTTTTTTGGATTTTTGAAAATATTCAATTTTTTGAATTTGTGAAAATATTCTATTTTTTTGGATTTTTGAAAATATTCATTTCATTTTTTTTGGATTTTTGTGGAGAATGTGCCGGTATTGAAACAATTCATCGATCTTTGAGTGTTAATCAAGATTTAAGCGATAAACACCACGTGAAAATAAGGTTCCCTACCAAGAATCTTTCTTGCCCTCTTCTCTTGATTGGTTTGAATTCCCCCTGAGTTTGGATAGTTCACCTTACCCTAAGGTTTTAAGATAGAAGATTAATAGAGGAAGTCCTTGATAGGATTTGGGGATGTCGAGGAGGGTTTCTCTACTCATGCCCAAATTGCCCGTTGGGGTTTGGCCTCTTCGGGTATTTACTACATGTGGCACTTACTTAGACAAGTCTTTGACCTGTGGGGTCATTGCCCATCTTTTGGTGCCTTCTTTGTATTTTCTACTCTTCCGGGTACTCATTCAAACAGGCCCATATTTGTTTAAACCTGTGGGGTTCATTGCCCATCTTTTGGCACCCTTTTGCACCCTATGAGACGACCTCCTACTAAGGTGGCGGGCATTTTTGATACTATCCTCCTCTAGTCCCCTTCACCTATTTCGGAACGAATAGAAGAGAATGGGGTAAGGTTTTCTTTCTGCCTTCAGGGTTCTGCCTTGCCTCTCTCGAGTGTTGGGCTATCTTGATTCTGGGATCGGGAGGTGTTGTGTGTGCAAGGTGATGCCTACCCTTGACTTCTTGCTAACACCCTCGGATCGATGACTTAATATCATACCAGAAATTCTCTATTTTATTTTCTAAGGAAAATATTTTTTGAGGTAGACGCCATTCCATGGATGGTTCAATTTTTCTCCATTGGCGTTGGTTAGCTCATATGCATTACCTGGATATTTTTCAGTTATAACAAAAGGCCTTTCCTAGTTAGGTTGCAACTTGGAGTGGGGACCACCTGGCTTAACGAATATATGTTTGACTACCATCTCACCGATTTCGAACTTTCTCTCTACCACCCTCTTTTGATAAAACCTTTTCAATCGGTTCTGATAAGTCCAGGCATGCTCAGAGGCGGCCAACCTTCTTTCATCTAGGAGTTCAAGTTGTGCAAGGAGAGATTCTCGTCTCTCATCGACAGGGATGTCCCTATCGAGTTGAACTCGGAGTGATGGAAGGAGTACTTCGTACGGGACCACCGCTTCCATCCCATATGCGAGAGCATACGGGGTTTGACCAGTGGGGGTCCGTATAGAAGTACGATAAGCCCATAGGGCATCTACAAGCTTATCTGGCTAGTCTGCGAACTTGCTAGACTTACAGGTTTTTTTGATGATTTTAATCAAAGTTTTATTGGTGGCTTCTGCTTGACCATTGCCTTGCGGGTAATAAGGAGATGAATGATGCAATGCAATGCGGTACTTGTTACAAAGATCACGCAGATCTTGAAAGAGAAATTGCGGTCCGTTGTCGGTGATGATGTCACTGGGTATCCCGAACCTGGCGATGATGTTGCGTTTGATGAAGGAGCACAGTGTTGATGCCTTGATCTCCACGAACGCTTCCGCTTCTGCCCACTTGGTGAAGTACTCTGTTGCCGTCAGGATGAACGATTTGGAACGGATTTCAGAGTTAAGATCACTTAAAGGGCCAATGATATCGAAAGCCCACATAGCGAAGGGCCATGGGGCATGAATC
This sequence comes from Cryptocoryne crispatula var. balansae, assembly GCA_036172225.1. Lineage (NCBI taxonomy): Eukaryota > Viridiplantae > Streptophyta > Magnoliopsida > Alismatales > Araceae > Cryptocoryne > Cryptocoryne crispatula. The sequence continues at coordinate 27,371,774 of CM069932.1, forward strand.
GGATGAAGGGAAGATACAGGAGAATAGATCTTGTCGGCATGGAGTTGACAAGAAAGACAGTGCCGAACAAAGATGGAGCAATCATCTTCTAGGGTTGGCCAATAATACCCTTACCTGATGATTTTCTTGGCAAGAGCTTGAGCATTGACATCCCCTACAGACCCCGGAATGTGCTTCCTTAAGCACCAATTCTGCCTCTTCTTCATCAACGCATCTCAATAAAATTCCGCTCAGGCTCCTCTTGTAGAGAACCCCTCCTAGGATGGTATACCTCTGGGATACTCTCCTGATGGCCTTCTTTTCTCTTGCATTTGATCCAGGTGGATATGTCTGATCTTGACAATACCTTGCGATCTCATCAAACCAAGGCCTCTCACCCTCATCTAACTCTTCTAACTTGATTAGAGAAACTTCCTCTTTCTGCTCTAAATATTCCTACCTACCAAATCTCTCCTTGACCTTCATAAATCGACCATCCTTAATCGCCGGCATCGACCTTCTACGGACATGGATAGTCTGCACCTGTCTACCTAGCTGGACTGATAGAGATGAAGCTAAGGAGGCAAGGGCATCAGCAGGGATATTCTGAGCTCTAGGGACATGAACAAAAGTGATTTTGGAAAAGAGTTTGATGTAGCAAGAGGTAAGTTCTTGGTAAGGTTTGAGGTTTGGATGAGAAGTTCGGTATTTGGTTAGGACTTGGCGAAGGATTAGTTGGCTATCACCTATCACCCTCAATTCCGTGGCACCATAGAAATGAGCGGCCTCCAGCCCGGCCAGCAAGGCTTCGTATTCAGCTATATTGTTGGTTGCTGGGAAGTCAAGCTAAAATGCCTGTGGAATGGTACACCCTCGGGTGATAGAAGAACGATTCCTATTCTTTTACCGTGTGAATTTAGAGCCCCGTCAAAATCTAATGTCTAAAGGTGGGAATATCGGATCAACATTAGTTCGACATCTGGGAGCTCTGACTGGACCGGGTCAAAGAGGGGTATAGCATGATGGGCTAGATGTTCGGCAATAGCATAGCCCTTAATCGCCTTCTGGGGGACATAGGTGATATCAAACTGGGAAAGGAAGCTCTGCCAATGACCTAACCGATCAGTCAGAATAGTTTTCTCCAGAAGGAATTTGATGGGATTGATGCGGGCAATAAGATTGACCTCATGAGCTAAGAAATAGTGTTTAAGCTTCTGAACTACCCAGACTAGTGCAGCACTGGTCTTCTCCACTACAGTATACTTCTGCTCACATGGATCAAAGATCTTTGACAAGTAGTAAGTTTCCCTCTCTTTCCCTTCTTTATTCACTTGTGCAAGGACTGCTCTAAGAGAATTCTCCAAAATCGAGATATACAGAACAAAGGGCTTGCCAGGGACCGGTGGTCTAAGCTCAGGGGGACTAGCCAGGTATCTTTTCAAACCATCGAATGCATCCTGGCACTTCGAATCCCATTTGAACTCGGCCCCCGCCTTGGTCAACTCATAGAAAGGTATACACCTTTGGGAGTGTTGTGAGATGAACCGGCGGACAAACTGTAGCCTCTCGATTAATCCTCGAAGTTCTTTCATATTTCTTGGAGGAGGCATACCAATGATTGCCTTGGCCTTGTTTGGGTTGATCTCTATGCCCCTTTTGCTCACTATGAACCCCAATAATTTTTCTGAGGATACTCCAAACGTGCATTTCTTTGGGTTCATCTTCAATTTATATTCCCTAGCCCTTTGCAAGACCTTTCTTAACACTTCCGGGTGATCTTCTTGGCTTTTGGACTTGACGACCAGGTCGTCCACGTACACCTCTACAAGGGTATGCATCATGTCATGAAAAATAGCCATCATAGCCCTCTGATAGGTAGCACCAGCATTCTTTAGTCCAAAGGGCATGACGCCATAGCAGTAGGTTCCCCAAGGTGTAGTGAACGAGATCTTCTCCTGGTCTTCTTCGGCCAATCGGATTTGGTTATATCCAGAATAACCATCCATGAATGACAACATCTCGAATTCAGCAGTGTTATCAACCAGTACATCAATATGAGGTAGAGGAAAGTCATCTTTAGGACATGCTCGATTTAAGTCCCTGAAGTCTATACAGATCCGAACTCTACCATCCTTCTTCATGACAGGGACTATGTTTGCCACCCATTGCAGATAAAGGACAACCTTAATAAATTTTGCTTAATGTAACTTGTCGACCTCTTCTTTCATCTTAAGTGCAACATCAGGGTGGAATCTCTTTAATCTTTGTTTGACCGGGGTAGCTCCAGGTTTCAAAGTTAGACGATGTTCAACTAACGAGTTGTCTAACCCCGGCATGTCTTCGTATGTCCATGCGAACGTGTCCCTATATTCTTCCAAAATTTCACTTAAACTTTGTTCCTCAGTGGGAGTGAGGTTTGCACTTAGAAGGATTGTCTTGGGATCTTCCGGTGTTCCAAGATTTAATTCTTTTGTCAGTTCATCCACCGTGGCTGATGGTTCTTCAAACCTTGTAGGTCCAAATGCATACGCATCAGCCAAGTCCTCAATTCCATCCTCAAAATCATGATTCTTTTCTGATAAAACCTCGTAAACTCCCAGTGTATGATCTACATTGAATTCATCCTCATATTGTATTTCATCAAGATGGATAGCATTTTCCAAAAACCTTGGCAGCCTTGCACATTGATTGCATTTTTGAGCTATTTGTTGGAGATACCTTTCTGGAACACGTTTACCTTGGGTTTTCTTCTTTCCTACCCTAACTACTCCTAAAGAAGATGGAATTGAAAAGGTGGTATCTATAGTGGGTGAAGGATTGAGTAGATCGATCAGTGAGTCAGAGAAGAGGGGTCCCTTATTGGGAGCACCCTCCAAGACAAGCAGAGACGTCTCCACAACGAAAAATTGAGTTTGCGAGAGGACATTTTTTTTGGGTGTTTTGGGTATTTTCAATAACAGAAAGAAAATGAGCCGGTGGGGCTCGAGTAGAAGTGGAAAGCTTAAGTAAACATAAGAAAAATGGGCTCGCGGGCCCTACAATGGCAAGAAAGGGGCAGATAGGCCCAAAGCTAGGGAAAAGATCTAAGGGGCACGTGGGCCCAAAGCAAGAAAAGGAATTTAGAGGGCACACGGGCCCGATTGGTGGGCACGCGGGCCCAAGGTTGTTGGATTGGAATGGGCATAGAAGCCCAGTGGAGTAAGAAGATTTGAATGGGCTCTCAGGCCTAATGATCAGTTCAGGTGGCCATTTTGGCCTAGAAGTAGGAATCGGGCTGGACAGCCCATCGAGTGAATCTAAGAAGGATAAAGTGAGGATTTTGAAATACGTGACCGTAGGATACGGCTCACGCGGGATGTTGTTTGGAGGTGGGTTCAAGTGGACAAGTTGTTTTGAGATGGACTTGCCCTCGACTGGCTCTTACTCCTCTATGAACAACCGAGTCAAAGATGAACTCAGGTTATCCACTTCCTCCTCTTGCTCTGGTGCCTTCCTTCTCTCGATTGGTTCTTCTTCTTTGTCCCCGACCATCATCATGGTCTCCCCTTTGATAAAGAATTTTTGGAGTCCCATGGCATTTTTTGGCCGGTAGACCATCCTCAGAGTGAAATTGGGCTCGTAGCCAAGCCTGTGTCTCTTTGGTCTTTGTACGGCTTTAATGGGGTGCACAACCCCTTGCAGCTCCTTTCCCAACCCCTTTCCTGGCTGATAGCCCATCCCTTTCATCATCCGCCATGCAACTGTATCTGGAGGCGTCGTTAACATCATGACCTCGGGCAGCTCTGTAGTGGAAACCAACGGCTGGACAAATTTTGATATTGGCAGTGCAGAAGAGGTGTCATCTATGTCATTCAGAATGGGGATGTTGGTTACTTTAATCACTTGGCCCTTGTATGGGAACTTCCGACACTGATGATTAGTGGAGGCAACAGCTCCTATTGCCTCAAGGTACGGGCGTCCCAAAATAGCTTTGAATGTAGGGTCCAGTTCTAGAACATGAAACTCGGCGATGACAGCACACAGTCCGAGCCCTACTTTCAATGTAACCACCCCTCATGCCGGCTTCCGGGAGTTGTCATAGGCTGTCACCGTGATGGCAGAAGGCTCGATTTCTTCATTGGAGATGCCGCAAAGTTGCAATGTTTCTGGCGGCATGACATTTATGAATTCTCCGGTGTTAATCTCCACGCCTCGGATGACTACTGCGACACGCAAGGCATACTTTCTGATCTCTGGCCGTGCCAACTCCTCTTGTGTGAATGTAAGTGCCGGATGTTCACTCCTCGGGGTCAGGACAGTAATGATCTTCTCGGGCGGGAGGTCCTTATTGACCATGACCCGCTGCAAGTACTATTGTAGAATGTCCTGATGGTTCTTTGACCTCTTTATCAGCTCCAGAATTGAAATCCGTGCCAGCATTTTGTCCAACTGCTTCAATAAGTCATATGCTGTGCCGGGCAACGGTTCTTCCACTGCCTCTTCTTCTACCTGTTCCTGTGGTTGTATCCCGACCTGGGGGAAGACCCTTTAGAACATCCTCCCGCTACGAAGTACCAGCGCCAATGTGGTAGGGGGAAGTGGTGATGATGGTGATGGTAGGGTTGGTTGGTATGTTGAGAAGCCCGTGGTAGGTAGGAGTGGTGAGGATCGGATGATGAGGGGTCGTGGATTGGTGGAGGCCGGTATGTTGGGTGATGGTTGGGGTGTTGGTGGTGATAGTCTAATGATGAGGGGTCATGGGGTGGCAGTGGATCGGTAGGTTAGGTGATGTACGGGGTGTTGGTGGCGGTCTAATGATTAGACGCCGCGGAAGGATTAATGGTGATTGATGGGTTAGGTTGGGGTGATGGTTGGCGTGCTGGTTGGGATGCTGGTGGTGTTCTAATGATTAGGCGCTATGGAGGGTTAATGGTTGGTGAGGGTAGTGGTGTTTGGGTAGTTTGTGGGCTGGGGGCAGCTCTCGGTATGAAGAGTATGGTGCGGTTTGTAGGTGGGGTTGGTCTGGCGGGCGTGGAGGCGATTTGATCCTCGACTTGCCAACCTTGGGAATGGTGGGTTGACTCCTCGATGGTGGAGTGGACAAGGCCGAGTCGTTGGTTTGGTGGTGCTGGTGCCGGTGCTTGTATGGGTGCATGTACCGGGAGCGGATCTTGGACTATGCCCAGGCCGGGCTGCTGTTGTGCTTGCTGTCGCCGTGGTTGATTCTGACGTGCCTTCATTGCTTGAATGGATTCTCCCATCTGTGCCCAGTCAATGTTCCCTTGATCTTTAAGGTCATGAATGTATTCTTTAAAATGGAAACAGACATCCACTATGTGCCCAGGATACCGATGGTAAGCGCAGTATTTTGTCATGTCAACATTCGTCAGCCATCCTTCTCTCTCCTTTGGAAGCCCCAACTGTTGTTCAGCCATCAATGCATTGAAAATATCGGTGAGGGGGAATGGCAGTTGAGGATAGTACTCTCTCTTGGGTCCCCCTCCTAGGTCAGTTGGCTGGTGGTGGCACTTGGTTGTAAGCTTGTTGTTGTGGTTGTGGTCGGTTGTAGACATGTTGTTGTTGAGGTGCTCGGTTGTAGGCATTTGGTTGCTGGGGCGCTCGGTTGTAGGTGGGTTGCTGTGGTGGTGCTCGATTGTATGCCGATTCTTGATGGGGCCGAGGAGCCGGTTGAGGAGTAGGCGGTATTGTTGGTTGGGTGGTGGGTTACGGTATTGGCTTTGGCGATACCCACCCTGGTTACCCATGGCATTGATGCTCTCATTGTTTACTACCCCTTCGGTGGTGGGTCCTACATGTGTAGGCTTTCTAGTGTTACGGGGTTTGGTGTCGAATGGGTTAACCATGGATGCATCCTTAAAGTGGGCTTGGAGGTAGCGGACGCTATCACACAACTCACTCATGGTTGTTGGGCGGTGCATGATCAAGAGGTTGCAAAGGTTGGGCGTGGTGTTCCCGATGAACATCCTCACCTGCTCCCCCTCTGAGATGGTATCCACTAGCCTCTCAGCCATTCCCCTCCACAAATCAGCAAATCTGGCAAAGTTTTCATCCGGCCTCATCTTTTTGGCAATCAAATCAGTTATCGAGTAGGCTGGCCCCACCCGATCCTTGTACCTCTGTAGAAACTTCACCTTGACAATGTCGAAATTCGCCGCCTCAGTGGAATCAAGAGAATAGAACCAGTCCAAGGTAGATCCCTCCAATGACCGACGGAATAGAAAGGCAAGGGCTTTGCGGTCATTTTTCCAGAATGCGGAGTCGTAGAGAAAGCTTTTTAGATGGTTGAAAGGATTACCAGTCCTGTTGTAACATTGGAAGACTGGTATCTCTGAAGGAGGAAGGTGTAGAACTGGGAAGGATGGGACAGAGATTTCAGGGATGGCTTTAGAATCGAGGTGGTGCCTCATCTCTTCAAAGCGCTCATCCATCTGGTTAAGTTTGTTCATTAATGCCTGGGTGAGGCTGGATTCCTGAGCCACGGGAGCAAAGTGTTTAGGTGAATGGTTCGAAAGAGGTGGGTTGGAAACAGGAACTGGAATAGTGTTATGTGAATGCCCCACAATGGGGTTAGTGGAGACATGGCAGGGTTGCCCAGGAGAAGAAATTATTAGGGGCCTGACTGCCGGTTGGGGTGGTGAGGTGGCTTGATTTCCCTCGATCGGATCTTGATTGGCGGGCATCTTGTCCTTAGTGGCAGATTGGATAATTGCAAAGGTCTCGGGATGAAGGTGAAGAAATAGATCCTTGAGAGCTTGTTCTATACTATGTGAGGCGGATCGGTGAGCGGGATCTTGGACCTCAGGTTCCATCACGGCATTAACATGGCCATCTGGTTTGACCATGGGTTGCTGAAGCTCGTAGTGACCCGTCTCGTACTCCTCTTCTTGGTCATAGTAGTCTGACATCCCGATGTGTCTTCCGGACCTTAGCGTCATGGGCATCCTGTCAAATTTTCTTACAAAATGGTTGAAAGAAAGCAAATGAAATGTGTAATTGCAAAGAGAATTTTGTTTGGTTATGATTGTTTGTTTGATTTGATTTGGTTTCGGTTTGGTTGTTTGGCAAGCAAGTTGAACATAAAAATTAAAAGGATTTTTTTCGTTTTGTTTTAGGTGTTTTGAAAGGAGAGAATTTTTTGGTTGTTTTCAATTGTTGTGAGCAAGCAAGTTATGCAAACAAGGTTTTAAAATTACTACTCGACAAATTTTTTTGGGTTGAAACCTTAGATTAGATAGATTGTTAGCAATTGTTCAGTCAAATGGGTATGATTCCTATTGCTTCAATCTTCAAGACCTAAGGTTATCACTCAATCACCACGAGTAGGTACATGGGTTCTTCAGGTTTTGGGAAGTGGTACAACTGGCCCAATCATGCAGAGAGGAATACTCCACGCATGGGGACTTATGGAGGTCTTGATGGAAACAACCAAATCAACTAGGAAGGAATATCCCAGAAAAGAGGTTAGAATCCACCAAGAAGGTGTTTGGAGGGTGAAAGTGTGTTGGGAGAGAGAGCCCCCGCCTTGAATGTCCTACGGATCGGAGCAAGTCCGGTACATGATGCAAAAGCTAATGCAAAAATGAAAAATGGAGGGTAGGAGGAGAAGAAGCAATCAATATGCAAACATGAATGAAAGCTATTAAATAAATCAAGCAAGTGAATGCAATCAAGACAAGCAATGATAAAGTAAACAAGTAACTAGCAACTAGCAACTAAAAGGTGGTTCGCGTGGGAACCGGCTTGTGTTGGAGTGTCCAAGTGGGGACAAATATGAAGTAAAGGTAAAAGGATGGTCCACGCGGGGACCAATTTGAAAATAAAGTGGCTCACGCGGGAGCCAAGTTTTGGAAAAGTAGGTGGTTCACGCGGGAACCGGTTTTTGAAGGAAAAGGGGTGGTTCACGCGGGAACCGATTTGTTTGATTGGAAAAAGGAAAGGAGGGCCACGTGGGGCCAATCTAAAGTGGTGCAAAAGGGTGGTCCACGCGGGGACCGATTTGTTTGATTGGAAAAAGGAAAGGAGGGCCACGTGGGGCCAATCTAAAGTGGTGCAAAAGGGTGGTCCACGCGGGGACCGATCTGAAAGTAGGTTGGTTCATGCGGGAACCGGTTTAGAAAAGGGTTTGGTTCATGCGGGAACCGGTTTTTTTTTTGAAGGAAAAGGGTGGTTCACGCGGGAACCGGTGTAAGAGTTGACGAAATAGAAAGAGGGCCACATGGGGCCAATCTAAAGGTGCTGTAAAGAGGTGGTCCACGTGGAGACCAATCTGAAAACAAGTTGGTTCACGCGGGAACCGAGTTGGAAAAGAAAGGTGGTTCACGCGGGAACCAGTTTATAAGAAGAAAAGTGGTTCACGCGGGAACCGGGTTGAAATTAAAGACAGGTAACTCAAGTCCACATGGGGGGACAATCTTAAAGAAAGAGTAAACAGCAAGTTTAAAGGTAAATTGACATGGAAAAGGTAAAGTACAAGCCGGTTCGCGCGGGAACAAAAGTCGGAAAACAACTAGTTGCACGAATCAATCAAGCTAGCACGGTTGAAGACATTGGTTGTCCCACTGTGGTCGCCAAAAAGCTGTCGACTCCGAAAATGGGTTCCGGATCGGCACCTCAAGATAGAAAGTGAAAGATGGAAAATGGGAAAAAGGGAGTGAATTGAAAACACTCGGATTGCTAGCTTGATAGACCTGTGCAACTAGAACAATAAACCAAGTGAATGAAAATGATTAGAACTATGGAAAGTGTAGTAACTGCAGTAAGAAGATAAGGAAGAAGCAATTGGAATTGAACTCACCGGATTGGGGCGAGTCCTAACCCCTTTTTTTGTATTTTTGATTATGTAAAAATGATGCAAATAAACTGAAATATGCTTTAAAATAGTAAATAAACTGAGTTAAATGAGTTTAGAAAGCTTATGGAATGGATCGGCATGAGTTGAAACCAAGCTGGTTGAAGAAGGCCGGTTCGGGTAGCCTTGAACCCTCCTGGCACGACTTTGGTGCAGAGAATTCTATGGATGGCCCCGATGACAGAATTGAGTGCCGTTGGTTGGAGTAGACATAGGACTCAGAGAGGAAGAGTTCCTATGTTGATTATTTCTCCGAAATCTTCTTGTAGAAGTCTGTAAAAATTCTGAAAGTGGGCGGATATTAAAAACAAATCCTGGATGCGCGCCCTCAGTGCAGCAACTGCCACGAACGAAGGACAAGTCGGAATTGAGTGCCGTCAGTTGGAGATGAAAGAGGACGAAGAGAGGAACAACTTCTATGTTGAATATTTTTGAGAAGAAATCCCGAATTTTCTGCATAAGTAGATGAAGTTGGTTGATGCAGAACGCCCGAATCGAGCCTTCTCCTTCACTTCGGGATCAATCTCTCAATGTTGGATCGCCTTTGGACGTCGGGTTGGCTTTGGAGAAGAGCTTGGATGACCTATGGATGAGCTAAGCATGGGGGATTCACCTTGGGTCATTGAGAATGGCCCTCAATTTACAGAAGAAGGAAGTCGGTGCAAAATATGGAAACTGGACCGACCGTGCCCCCGCTTTTCAAAGGGGACAACACGCGTAGGGTGCACCCTCAAACCAAGGGCGCGCAAGGCACGCCCTCACTTCGGGGGCATGGTTTGCGCACCCCCCAGTTTCAAAGAAACCGGGGGAGCGGTACGTGTCTCATTGCTAAAATCCGTCGGAAACTTCCAAAAATTGCTAAAAATCGACTTGATATACGTAACGCGCCCCCGAACCGGGGGCACAGTACAAATAATCGAAAATCAGCGCCGGAAACCTTCCAAAAATCAGGTTTAGAAGGTGCTAATCGAGGTAATTTGCGATTTAAGGAAATTGACTGTGCCCCCGCTTTTAAAAGGAACCGAGGGCGCACAGGACGTGCCCCCGGTTGAGGGTGCGCAGAGCGCACCCTCCCCTTTCAAGGGGAGTGGGGGCACGGTACACTCTCTCTCCTACGCGCGTGTTCCGCGAGCTGTATCATGCAAATGGGATGTCTGATTCGGCTCCCGTTTATTGCATTGGAAAGAGGGCCTTCAACTGCACCTCCTCAAGTCAGTAAACCAGCCGGCATGACTCCTGAGACATTCGCACGGGGCTTTCTACCAGTTTACATTCTCGCGGAAAGCCGAAACCCGGGGCGAAGATCCGAAAGAGCACGGTTCCGGTCGAGAAATCTCGGGTCAACTCGGGATGACTTAAAATGATGACCGAACAAGTCCAGTACGATCATAAAACCCGAAGTCATCGAAAAAATCTGAGATTAACCCGGTAAACGTGAACCGAAACTCGGAAAAGCCGCGAAACCCTAAAATTGACCGAACCGGACGTATGGCCATGATTGATGAAAATATACGGATAGAATCGACCCAGACGACCCGAAAAGACCCGGTGATGACCGAAAAGGCCTAACGCGTGGTCCGGGATAGCTATGTCAGTACGGATCGAAAAAGCCGTAACGAAAGCCGTCATTGACCGACGCCTACCGAAATGACTTCTCGGAAACCCTGAATGTTATGGAACACATGCGGGACTCCTGAGACCTTCAATTATGGACCATTAAAGGTTGGTCATCGAGCAGGCTTCGTGTTTTTATAGTTCACGCGCGGCCCTCGCTTGAAGGTTTCGGCATCATTCCGGAAATCATTGGTCCATTCTCAACTCACAAGGGGCTCCACCAATGTCCTTAGATCAAGTCCACGAGATAATCCAGATCAGATAACGGTCAAATAAAAGATATCGCCTATAAAATAAGAGTCTGGGGCTCCGAATCAGGCCAATTTGGCGTGTCTACACTCACATTTGTAGAGTTGAGGTTATGTTGGATATATTAGGTAATCTTAATTAGCAAAAGTTGCACCTTGCAACTCTAACTTCGTCCACCATAGATTGTAGAGATCATCTAGTTATTGAGGATGACATTTAGATCAAATAGATTATTTGGAATCCTAGAATGATGGATCAACATGAATAGTCGGGAGAATGCTAAAGAGAAACAAGATTAGACATTTTGATGCACCTACCTATCTCAATAGAAAAAAAGAAAAAAGAGACGGATAAGGCTGTAAATGATTTGAATAATATGTCCTGATCCTCAGCTGGTAATTAATCAATATTTTAGAGGTACCCTTTGGGTAGAGATTCAGATTCGAATGCTATCTACATGGTGATAAAAGCAGACAAAAAATAGTGTGTTCCCCTACGGTTAAGATCTGCTCTCCATAAATTTTTATAATATGTAATTAATGTATATAATTATATATTTAAAATCATTTTATTGACATTATATTTAAGTACTAAATATTGAATTGATAAATATATAATAACTTTTATAATAATGATTATCTTTCATTTTTTATATTAATACAATATTAATTAATAAATAAAATTTTGATCTAGATATTATATGGATCCAAAATGTGTCTAAACTATGTTGTGGGATTCGTATCCATATTCTATTTAAAACTGATAAATATTATCAATTTAGTTGAACGATGGATCTATTTAAGGCTTTGTTTGATAGGACTAAATCATCCTCTTATCTCCCATTCAGTCATATTTTAAATATTGAAAGGTGTTTGATAAAATGTCTTACATAAAATTTGAATTAATCTCTTATCTCTTAAAAATATTTAAGCTATTCAGATATTAATCGTAACCTTTTGTTAGTTCAGAGGAGGAGGAGCTCGAAGGAGGGGAACAGTGGCAAAGAGGGGGCTTGCGACTCATGGGGGATTTGAGAAGGGGGCTTGCGACTCATGGGGGATTTGAGAAGGGGGCTCGTGTCTATATACATGCCTAATTGACCTGATTTAGAGCTCTAGAGTCTTATTCCACTGGAAATACCATTTATTTGACTGTTATCCAATCCAAGCCACTTAAGGAGTTAAATCGAGGATGTCGGTGAGTGGACCGAGTGAGTTGAGAACAACCTGAAGATTTCTAAGTCATATCACAATGTGTCAATTTCTGGCTGTCGTATGATTATTCTAGTTCTTTTCACATCACCCCGATCAATGTTATGTGGACTATGGATCATGTCTTTCTGGTAGTCTTGAAATTTCCAAGTTATTTATGGATGTTTTAACCGAAACTGTATCTTTTTGGAACATTGCATTGGCTTTCGACACCGCAGGAGAAGTAAACCGGACATTAAAATCTCGTATGAAAATCTTGACAGGCGTGCTGACTGGTTTATTGAGTTGAGAAACAACATTTGCCAATCCTCTTTCCTAAGCAACAAACAGAAATCAAAACTGATGTTTTGTTCATAAATTACCGCTTCCGAACCATACACATGTTGGTGAGAGATGTGAACGCGTCCTCGACCCGAGGGTGTGGTATGCCCACCCTCAGGTTGAGGGTGCAATGACCATGCCCTCGCATGAGGGTGAGGTATGTGCACCCTCAGGGTGAGGGCATAGTATGTGTGCCCTCTCTCGAAGGCACAGCTAGTTCTGAAATCTGATTTCTTGCCTCGATTTTGAACTTCACAAAATGATTTTGGAAATTTTCCTTTTTCAAAAATGATTATTTTAAACATGCCCTCAACTTGGGGGCATGTCCATTTTAGAAAAACCCAGTTTAGAAACTTTCCAAATCAATAAAAGTAGATTTTGGCAAGTCATGTCGAACATGCCCTTGAGGTGAGTATGCGGTATGTGCGCCCTCATGGTGAGGGCACAATATGTGTGCCCTCATGGTGAGGGCATGCTAGGTATGCCCTGGACCCAATAGCACATTCGGTTTCCTTCTATATTTTGCGTCAGGTCTGCTTCTCCTATAAATTGAGAGCCATTCACAAAGATCCGGGGTTACCATGTATGTTGTAGCACGTCGAAAGGTCGTCCCAGCTCTTCCCAAAGCTATCTTTCACGTTCTACTCCATCCATTGGTGAGAGATCGAGCCCAATGTGAGAAAGGAGGGAGGCCCGATTCATGCTCTCGACATTGACGTCCTACATTGACCTCTACAGAATTGTTGGGACATGGGCTGAAAAAGTGGTCAACAAAAGAAAGCTTCATCTTTGCATCCTCTTTCATTTGCATCTGATGGCACTCGATTCCTACATGTTGTTTGTCTATGGCAATTGCTGTATCAAAGGTGCACAATCAAGATCTATTTTTTACATACGTTCAATTCCAAAAATTATAAAGGTCTACATGGGCATATTACGAAGAAGTGATAAACGTAAGATCTCCTCTCCAAGCTCTCTATTTCTTGAAATAAAGAACACTTGATTATGACATCTGGGTCAACCGTAGCAGCTTCAACACCGAAGTTGCGCTGGCAGGGAACTGTACTCACCCAAGTGCAGGCCATCCAAATTAGTTTCTTTTGTACGTTTCAGCTTTGATCTGAGTCATCCCACTCTCTAAGTCTCTCTTCCTTCATTTAAAGCTTTTTTAAGTCATTTTAATTCAGTTTTGCATCATTTTTATCATTAAAAATATAAAAAGAAAAGGAGTTAGGGCTTGCCCCAATCCGGTTGTCGACTCTGAAAATGGGTTCCGGATCGGCACCTCAAGAGAAAAGGGTGAAAGATAGAAGAGGGGAAAAAAGGAGGGAGTGAATCGAAAAATACTTGGAAAGCGGTAAAGACTCCTCACCTCGATCCCACACTCACATTGATCCCCGAACTTTCATCTCACGGCTTCGCTCGAGCACCGGATATGGTTCGGGTCATGTGGGAGGAGAGTGAGGAATAGATGAAATTAAAACATGAAAGATGTGGTCGCCAGGAGCCGCGGGCTCCGCTTTATGGAATGAAAATAGAAAGAAAGTTGAATTTGACCGTGTACCTTAGAGTGGGAGAAAGTGTGTGCGGGTTCAACCTTCTTCTTCTTCGGCCGGCTGATGAAGAATAGTCCAACCAATGCTAGCTTGATGTATTTGTGCAACTAGAAAACAATAAGACAAGAAAACAAGTGAAGAAGGATTAGAACTGACTGAAATGTAGTAACTTGTAAAAGTAATAACATAAAACGACAATTGGAAACAAACTCACCGGATTCGGGGTTAGCCCTAACCCTTTTTTTTTGGTTTTTTTATGATGTAAAACTGAATAAAAATGATGCTTAAACATGAACTAAATGATATGAATAAAGAGTTAGAAAAGAGAATATGAATGGTTAAATAAAGATAACACAACCCAGGCAAAGTGGCAATCGGGTTGGACTGATTCATTGTAAACTGCGCGACTCTGATACAGAGACCATAAAGAGCAGAACAAATGTCATAATAAAGTGATGTTTGTTTCAAAATAAAGAGTACTCACTGAGGGTGGTTTGATATGAAGACAAGTTTGCTTGAATCTTATGATAAGTAATCTGAGTTTACCTGATAATCCGGATCTTGGACAATGAAGTTCTGGAAACTCCCAGCACAATATTGATGTAGGACATGCTATGAAAACCACAGATATCTGAATTGAATGATTCTTATTTTAAATAAAATATAACTCACTGGGGAACAATTTCTATGAAGGATGTATGGGCTGAATCCACCATTAAATGTACTGAATTTGACTGAGAAAACAATGACTTAAAAGGGAAGACTTCGGATCTGTCTGTATAGTGTCGGTGTTGAAGCCGTAACAAACCGAGGGAATGTCAGAATTGATCTCAGTTTGTTGTATATGAAATATATCTTGATGTATAACACCTCTTCTGAAGAAAGTTAGGCCTGAAAATTAATATAAAGATCTGTAGAAGCCGATGATCAGCAGTGCAACACGTTGGAGCATAGACTGGCTTCTTCTTCACTTTGGGATGATCTCCGGGCACCGGGACGAAGATATAACGATTTGGTGAGGTTGGGAAGAGCCTAGGGTGTCTGGAGGATGAAGAGAGAAGTGCTGGAGGATGGGTATGCCCTTCTTAGGTCGTTCATATGAGTCTCCCTTTATAGGGGATGAGAACCAGGTCAAAAAATAGCAAGTTTTGATACATCCGACCATATGTTGGATTTTCTCCATTTAATGTTGCTGATTTTCCTACTGAGGTATCTAGAAACTTACCTAAATGATTGATAGAGATTTGAAACCGTGGATCACCTTATCCATGTTCAAAATATGTCTCCACTTGAAGAGGAAACAAATATAGTCTAAAAATGGTAAGTCTTGATATACAAGACAACAAGTTGGATTGCCACCATTTGATGATGCTAATTTCGACCATGGAGCTTCCAGATACTATAAAAAGTGATATGGAGAAGGAAAAGGAAGGTAAGGTCGTGAATTGGTCAGATATGTGCCCAATGGGCTGGGCTTGCATGCAATTGGGCTTGATTGGTGTTGCGTGCGAACAGAACTGCACGTCTGACTTATAAAACGCGCTGCAGACAAATGGTAGATCGGAATTGAATGCTGTTTGTTGCACTGAAAAGAGGACTCAGAGAGGAAGATTATTCATTTTAAATACTTCTTCATTAGACGTCCATATAATCCTGTGAAAAATTTTCAAATAGAGGATATGCTGGGAAAAGCATAATCTGGCACACCACCAAGAGTCTCTTGTTCAGCAAACCGGATTTGATTAGAAATTAGCAAATGATCCTCATATTTCCAATAAGCACCTCAGCTCATCCAAAAGGGTGGTTCATCATGATTTTGATGGTCTAAAAGAGATGTTGCCAATGGAATAATGGTTTAAGCTCTAAACAAGGCCAAATTGGCGTGTCTACAGCTTGCCTCGCCTTGATATCGGCTTTGCAAGGGAATGTTATGTAGTGAAGTGAAGTGAAATGTAGAGGAATGTAGAGAAGCGAAATGAGTTGTAATGGAATGCAGCGGAGTGAAATAGCGATGGACTGAAAAGGTGGCATTAAGGTGTAGATATAGACACGCTCAATGACCAGATTTGGCAAGATGAATCTCCTCAAGTCTCCTAGTTAACCACCATGTTTCATCAAGTCTTCCTATATTCAATTGGTAAAAGATGTGCCATTGGCATGAGAGAAGAATAGCCAACCCCCAACGTGGTGGGGAGTCCCCGAAACTTGGGTTCGTAGGTTCATCATCAGCTGGTAACCCGATCTTTGCGGTGTTCCTAAACTGTGATGGGCTAAAGTTTAAAAAAAAAGATTTGTTTTGAAAAGTAAAAGAATACCAATCAAGCACGTTTAGGCTCTTAGATTCATTTAAGTCTTTCAAGAGACAAGATTCAATTCGGAATGGAATGATCTCAGATTCCGAAAGGCAAATGTTTAAGCATAGACCGTGAAGATAATGACTGTGCAAGTTCTGATCAAATAGAAGGTCCTTGGTGGGATGAGTTGGCTGCCATGGTGGGACGAATAGCAAAGAAGTTGCAATGGCCACAGTGGTGAAAAGAAATGAAAGATTTGAGGGCACAAAGTGGTTACCGAACACGGTGGGATTAATAGACACGGTGGGATATTAGAGAGGTTGGTGGGACTAGAGATCATGGTGGGATTAGAGAACACGATGGGATTAGAATGATCGGAATTAGGATAAAAGATTTAGAGACTAAGGTGAGAAGGTGAATATTTTGAAAGAATGTATGCAATGATCATGAAATATGCAATGCAACTAATACTATATGATGCATGCTGGGCTCAAGAAAACAAAAACAAAACTTGTCTAACAATTAGTTGAAGACATAGATTGTCTATGAGGTCAGGATACCCATTTGGGAACCATCGTCCCTCACTGCACAATTTTGGCTTATCCATGAGCACAAAGAATGACCCGACCGTCATGGATTTTGATGAAGGGGATCTCGGGCCTGGTCTTCTTTGCATTCACGGTCTTCAACATCAATGCATAGTAATGCACCTAATATTTGCTAAGAAAGGAAATGATAACAGTGAGTTTGCGATGTGATGACATGCATTCTCACAAAAGAGTTCATGTGTCCTAATGAGGACACAGAATGAAAGTTTCTCGGCAAAGTAGAGGCCGAGGTTATGATGACACCTCCTCCTGAGAATCCTCAGGGGAGGGAAGTGGCGAGCATCGTCTGCAAAAGGTTTCTCGGCAAAATTAAGGCCGATGTTATGGTGACACCTCCTCCTAAGAATCCTCAGGGGAGGGAAGTAGCGAGCATCGCCTTATTGAAATCTTGAAAATGCTCCTCGACGAAGTTGAGGTCGAGGTCATGGTGGCACATCTGTAGACACCCCAAATTGGCCTAATTCGGAGCCCCAGACTCTTATTCCATAGGCGGTATCTTTTATCTGACCGTTATCGGATCTGGATTACCTCGTGAAAATGAGCTAAGGACATGGGTGGAGCCCCTTGTAAGTTGAGAATGGACCAATGATTTCCGGAATATTGCCGTAACCTTCAAGCGAGAGCCGCGCGTGAACCATAAAAAAAATACGAAGCCTTCTCGATGACCGACCTTGAATGGTCCATAATTGAAGGTCTCGGGAGTCCCGCATGTGTTCCGTAACATTCAGGGTTTCCGAGAAGTCATTTCAGTAGGCGTCGGTCAATGACGGCTTTCGTTACAGCTTTTTCGATCTGTGCTGACACGGCTATCCCGGACCACATGTTAGGCCTTTCCGGTCATCATCGGGTCTTTTCAGGTCATCCGGGTCGATTCTAGCCGAATATTTTCATCAACCGAAGCCATATGGTCATTTCGGTCAATTTTAGGGTTTTGCGGCTTTTACGGCTTTCGATTCACGTTTACCGGGTTAATCTCAGATTTTTCGATGACTTCGGGTTTTTCGATCATACCGGACTTGTTCGGTCATCATTTTAAGTCATCCCGAGTTGACCCGAGATTTATCGACCGGAACCGTGCTATTTCGGATCTTCGCCCCGGGTTTCGGCTTTCCGCGAGAGGGTAAACCGGTAGAAAGCCCCGTGCGAACATATCGGGAGTCATGCCGGCTGGTTTACCGACTTGAGGAGGTGTGGTTGGAGGCCCTCTTTCCAACGCGACAAACGAGAGCCGAATCGGACATCCCGTTTGCAAGATACGGCTCGCGGAACACGCGCGCAGGAGAGAGAGTGTATTGCACCCCCGCTCCCTTTGAAAGAGGAGGGCGCGCCCTGCGCGCCCCCAGTCCCTTTGAAAGGCGGGGGCGCGGTCAGTTTCTTTAAATCGAAAATTGCCCCGATTAGCGCCTTCTAAACCGGGTTTTTGGAAAGTTGCCAACGCTGATTTTCGATTATTTGTACCGCGCCCCCGGTTCGGGGGCGCGTTACGTATGTCAAGTCAATTTTTAGCAATTTCCGGAAGATTCCGCCGATTTTTAGCAGTGAGACGCGTAACGCGCCCCCGCCCCCTTTGAAACAGGGGGGCGCGCAGACCGCGCCCCCGAACTGGGGGCGCGCCCTGCGTGCCCTTGGTTTGAGGGCGCGCCTTGCGCGCCCTCGTCTCCTTTGAAACGCGGGGGCGCGTTACGTCCAGTTTCTAAATTTTGCACCGGCTCCCTTCCCCTATAAATTGAGGGCCATTCTCAACGACCCAAGGTTAATCCCCGGTGCCTAGCTCGTCCAGAGGTCGTCCAAGCTCTTCTCCAAAGCCGTCTCGACGTCTAAAGGTGATCCGAAGTCAAGAAATCGATCCCGAGGTGAAGGAGAAGGCTCGATCCGGGCGTTCTACATCAACCATCTTCATCGACTTATGCAGAAAATTCTAGGCATCTTCTGCAAAAGTCTTTAACATATAAGTTGATCCTTTCTTCGTCCTCTTTCATCTCCAACCGACGGCACTCAATTCCGACTTTCCGTTTATTCGTGGCGATTGCTGCATTGAGGGCGCGCACCCAGGTTCTGTTTTCCACATCCGCCCCCTTTCATAATTTTTACTGACTTCTACAAAAGTATTTCGGAGAATTTATCAACATAGGAACTCTTCTTCTCTGAGTTATCTGTCTACTCCAACAAACGGTACTCGATTCTGACATTGGGGTCATCTGTAGTATCCACTGCACCAAAGTCGCGCCAGAAGGGTCCAAATGCTACCCGAACCGGCCTTCTTCAACCAACTCGGCTTCAACTCAAGCCGATCAATTCCATAAGCTTTCTCAACTCCTTTAACTCAGTTCATCTACTATTTTAAAGCATATTTCAGTTTATTTGCATCATTTTTATATAATCAAAAATGCAAAAAAAAGGGGTTAAGGCTCACCCCGAAGCCGGTGAGTCCGATTCCAATTGCTCATTTCTTATCTTCTTACTACAGTTACTACACTTCTCACAAGTCTAACCAATCTCTTCACTTGGTTTATTGTTCTAGTTGCACAGGTTGAACAAGCTAGCATTGATTGGAGACTCTTCTTCATCGGCCGGCCGAAGAAGAAGAAGGTTGAACTCACATCCCTTTCTCCCACGCTAAGGTACACACGGTCAACTTCTTAATTTATATTCCATAAAGCGGAGCCCGCGGCTCCTGGCGACCACATTCTATTATGTTTTAAGTTCATCTCCTCCTCACTCTCCTCCCACATGACCCGAACCATCTCCGGTGCTCGAGCGACGCCGTGAGATGAAAGTTCGGGGATCAATGTGAGTGTGGGACCGAGGTGACGACATTTTACTGCTTTTCCGAGTGTTTTCCAATTCACTCCTTTTTCCCATATTCCATCTTTCACCTTCTTATCTTGAGGTGCCGATCCGGAACCCGTTTTCGGAGTCAACAACATCCTCCTAAGAATCCTTGGGGAGGGAAGTGGCGAGCTTCGCCTTGTTGTGAAGTTCTCCTCATTTGTTCTTCATGCCTAAAACACTAGAAAAAGGAGATTAGAATGCCAATATGGCTTATCCCCCTTGCAAGTTGCAGTATGCCTTGACCTTTGTCAAGGAGTGTAAAGTTTTTCTTGTGCCTGAAACACTTAGAAGGAAGAGATTAGAACAACAATGTGGCTTATCCCCCTTGCAAGTTGCAGTATGCCTTGACCTTTGTCAAGGGGTATAGCCTTCTTAGGAGTGTAAAAATCAAGTAGCAAATATGCAATGAAGAATTTGAAACATGATAGATTGAAAGAAAATATGAATGTAAAGACGAAAATTCAAACCAAGCATGGCGATAAAATATTTTAAAAAGTTTGAAAATTTTTGTTGAATTTGAAAAAGAAGTTTTCTTTTTTGTTGAAAAGATTCATTTTTTTTGGAATTTTTGAAAATGCTATTTTATTTTTTTGAGTTCTTGAAAATATTTATTTTTTTTGAGTTTTTGATGATATTCCACTTTTTTTGTAGTTTTTTTTGAAAATATTCAACTTTTTTTTGGAGCTTTTGAAATGTTCAACTTTTTTTTGAAAATATTTTTTTTTGGAGAGAAAAATCAGTATTGACATAAGTTCTCATTACTTGGTTGTTTTTTCTAGGTTCGTTGGTAGACATCATATGCAAAATGGGGTTCCTTACACAAAATCTTTCTAACCTTCAACCTCTGATCGGCTAGAGTTTAGCTTTGATTTGGTTGGTCCACCCGCACCTTGGGGGGTAAGAATGAAGAATTGAGGGAAAGTCCATGATAGCCTTTGGAGATGTTGAGAGGAATTTCTCTACTCACACCCAATTGCCCATTGGGGTTCGGCCTCTTCGGGCCTTTTCTTCTTTATCGACAAACCTATTTTTGTGGCACACATTCGGACAGGTGCTTTGACCTGTGGGGTCATTGCCCATCTTTTGGTGCCTTTTTTCATTTTCTGCATTTTTGGGTACTCATTCTGACAGGCCCATATTTGTTTAAACCTGTGGGGTTCATTGACCATCTTTTGGCACCCTCTTTTTTATTTGAGAAGTTGGACCTTCTGAGACGGCCTCCTACTAGGGCGGCGGATGCTTTCGATAGTCTCCCCCTCTAATCCCCTTCACCTATCTTGGACCGAACAGAAGAGAGTAGGGTGAGGGTTTTCCTTCCACCTCTGAGCCTTGCCTAGCTTCTCTCGAGTGTCAAGTCATCCGGATTCTGGGATCAGGACGTGTTGTGTGTGTAGAATGGTATCTACCCTCGACTCCTAGACAACAACCTAGAACATGTGGACTTAAGTCATACTAGTAGTTCTCTCCAATTTTTTGAGGTAGATTACATTCCATAGGTGAATCAATTGAAAACATGCCTTGCAATGTAAAAAATTTGTTTAATAAGAACAAGGTAGCTACAAATATCGTCAGTCATGAATTTCTCTCAATTAAAATTGTCATGTGAAATTCAAAATCATTTTTTTAAAAATATTGCTTTGCAGATGACATAATGATGATGAATGCAATTTCATGTAATACCTGAGAGAAGAAGAAGTTCATTGCTGATGACGGCTTTGCTTGTGCTTGCCTTGCCTTGTCTGCCATGCCTTGCCTTGCCTTGCCCAACTGCTTCCACTGTTGATATGCACCATATTGCATTGGATTGAAGACTCATAGTCATAGGATGAAGTGAAAATGTGGAGGATCTTATTTAGCATGGCGGAGTCAAAATTAATGATGTAAAAGGCAAAGATTGTGGTATCACCCAAGAAATTTCTCTACCCTTGATTTTTTTGTTGAAAGTAAAACTTGGGAAAAGAAAGAGAATTCAAAAAGGAAAGAAACACGCTTGGAAACAGAAGTGAGTTAAAATGGGCTCTTGGGCTCGTGAGTTGAAAGTGGGCTTGAAGGCCTGGGAGTAGTTGGAATTAAGAGGCACGTGAGCCCAAGATTTGAATGTGGGATAGAGGGCCCGGTTGATGTTGATGGGCATGAGGGCCCAATTGGAGGTTGAGCCCGAGGGACCCAATGAAAAGAGTGGGCACATGGACCCGATTTAAATGGTTGGGAGCAAGATTGTGATTTGTGATGGGCTCGCTGGCGCCATTGAAGAGTATGGGTGTGTAATCCCAAAGTTGAAGAAGTGGGTGCACGGGGGCCCGATTTCGAAGAAGTTTGGGCACATGGGCCCGATGGTGAAGAAATGGGTGCATACAGGCCCGAAGTTGAAGGAGTGTGGGCATGTGTGCCCGAGTTTGTTGGAAGGTGGGCACGTGGGCCCGATTTATAAGAAATTTGGGCACATGGGCCCGGTTGTAGAAAAACATGGGCATGTGAGCCCGGTTGAGGTGAATTGTGGGCACGTGGGCCCGATTTAAAAAAATTAAGGGCACATGGGCCCGATTGGGGAGAATTATGGGCACGTGGGCCTGATGGAAAGAAAGGGGCACGTAGGCCCAGTTGGGGAAAAGGGGCACATGGGCCCAGTTGAAGGAAAGGGGCATGCAAGCCCGATTGATTAAAAAGGGCACATGGGCCCGGTTGGATAAAGGGGGCACGTGGGCCTGGCTGATGGAAATGGGCACATGGGCCCAGTTGATGAAAAGGGGCATAAGTGCCCAAAAATGGGGCATAAGGGCCCAAAAATGGGGCATAAGGGCCCAATTGAGTGGGATGGGTGTGGGCCATGGCCCTAAGATTGACAGATTTTGGATCCATGGGCCTGATTGATGGTTGTAAGAAGAATAAAGAAAGGGCATTGGCCCTAAGATTGAGGAATTGTGGGCCCATGGGCCCAATCGTTGATTTGGAGGAGAATAAAGAAACGGTCGTGGCCCTAAGATTGATTGATCATGGGCCCATGGGCCGGATTGTTGCTTAGGAGAAGAATAGGGTAAGGGTCGTGGCCCTAAGATTGATTTCGAGGATTTTGCCTGCCTAGCTGGAGGAGGTCCTAGTATCCCTTTGCTATAGTCTACATCCTTCAGGAGGCTTGTCGATTCATTCCCCATTTCATTGACCAATTCTATTCCCTTATTTTTCAGTTCAGGGGTCAATTCTATCTCCCCATCTTCATTGATCAGTTCCAATGATGGCAACAGTTGATCAATGCCTGACAAATCCTTGCCTAGTCCATCATTGGATTGACAATCAACTAAGTTTATGATTCCTTCATCTAAGCTCCCTACAGTAGGCTTCTCCTCAGATTGTTCTAGGGAAGAGGGCATGCCTAGTTTAGAGGATTCTAGAATGATAGAAGAGTTTGGTTTGACCTCCCCTACTGACTGACTTTGATTTTGAGAGAGAGCAAGGATATGTTGAGGAGTTGATTCTTCTACCATGGCAGGAGCACAAATGGTTGGAGTTATTAATTTCTCTGCCAGGGCAGGAGCTTGAAGGGTTGAAGTGATCGGAATGGCTAGCTCCTCTACCATGGCAGGAGCTTGAAGAGTCGAAGTGTCTGAATCTTCTACTACAGCAGGAGCAAGAATAGTAGGAGTGATTGATTCCTTTGTTGAGGCAAGAGTAATAGAAGAAATGATTGGTTGTTGTGCAACCAATTGAGGAGGATCCCTACGCGGTGAGATTGGTCGAGAAGCTGGGGTTTGCTCGATTGGCTCATGATGAATGATTGGCCGAGGGACCATTGGTGAAGTGGGTTGAGGGACCAAGGCTTGCGTGGCTAGCCGAGGGATTGTTGTTGGAATAGGCTGAGAAGCCAATGGTCGGATGATTTGCCGATGGACCTTAAGAAATGTTGGTGGAGTCGAAGGTTGGGGAGCCAGTTTAGGTAAAGAGGTATTGGCACAATTGACAAGAGGAGCTTGATTGTGCACAATTGATTGTGCCATTGACATTGGTTGCATGACCGGCTGAGATTGGGGCATGGGTGGCCTAATCAACTGACGTCGAGGAATTGGCTGAAGATGATGATCTAGATGGGGTTGGGGAGGGCTCCTAGGTTGGTGCATAGTATCAATGTTCTTCTCAGCCATGGGCCTCAATTCATCATGATATTGTATTAATTCCATGTCTCTTTTTGCTTCCCCAATTATTGAATAGCCTGGCCCATATCGTTTCAAGAATTTGGCCTTGACAATTTTGAAATCCCATATCTCTACTTCGTTCAATGAAAAAAACCAATCTAGGGCTGCACCCTCTAAAGATCTCCTAAAAGGAAAGGCAAGCATCTTTCTATCATTCTGCCATCGAGATGATTTGCTCAGGAAATCATTGACATGGGTGAAGGGATCACCTGAGCCATTGTAGCGATGGTAGGTTGGCATTTGTGATTGGGGGATGTAGATAGTATAGAGGGGAAATTCAAGGGTTTGCTGATCCTTGGCAACAGGTGGGGAGGAATTCACTAGTGGGTGTGCATGTGGCACTCGGATGGGAGGGGGGTGGGTTGGTGTGCAAGCTAAGGAATGATCCACAATGGGGAGAGTAGATGAAGTAACATGGCAACACTGCTCAGGTGGGGTTATGGTAAGAGGTCGAACTGCCGATTGGGGAAGCGAGGCAGCTCGGTTGACTTTGGTTGGACCTTGATTAGTAGGCATCTTGCCCTTCACTAAAGATTGTATGAATGACAAGGTATTGGGATCAAGATGAAAAGATAGATCCTTAAGAGCTTGTTCTATACTAAATGAAGCAGACTGATGGGCATCCCCTTGCACTTCAGGTTCCATAGCAACATTGACATGGCTCTCGGGTTGTTGTTGGAGCTTGTAGAGAGCTTCCCCATACTCCTGTTGCTTATAGTAGTCCGACCTCCCAACGTGGCTTCCGGACATTAGCATCATGGGCATCACGTCGATATTTCTAGAAAGATGGTTAGAAAAGAGAGCAAGCAAAGCACACAATTGAAGATTTTTTTTATGTTTTGTTTTGTTTGATTTTTTTGTTTCAATTTGGTTGGTTGGAAAACAAGTTGAACACAAAATTAAAAAGCTTTTTTTGTTTTTTTAGGTGTTTTTCAAGAAGAAATTTTTGGTTTTTTTCAATTTTTGGTGAGCAAGCAAGTTATGTAAACAATGTTTTAAAATGACTACTCGACAATATTTGGGTTGAAACCTTAAATTAGATAGATTGTTAGCAATTGTTCACTCAAATGGGTATGGTTCCTATTGCTTCAATCTTCAAGACCTAAGGTTGTCACTCAATCACCACGAGTAGGTACTTGGGTTCTTCGGGTTTTGGGAAAAGTGGTACAACCGGCCCAATCGTGCGGAGAGGAATACTCCACGGATGGGGACTTACGGAGGTCTTGATGGAAACCACCAAATCAACTAGGAAGGAATATCCCAGAATAGAGATAAGAATCCACGAAGAAGGTGTTTGGAGGGTGAGGGTGTGTTGGGAGAGAGAGCCCCCGCCTCGAATGCCCTACGGATCGGAGCAAGTCCGGTACCCGATGCAAAAAGCTAATGCAAAAGTAAAAATGGAGGGTAAGAGAAGAAGAAGCAATCAATATGCAAACATGAATGAAAGCTATTAAATAAACCAAGCAAGTGAATGCAAACAAGACAAGCAATGATAAAGTAAACAAGTAACTAGCAACTAGCAACTAGAAGGTGGTTCGCGCGGGAACCGGCTTGTTTTGGAGTCTCCAATTGGGGACAAATCTGAAGTAAAGGTAAAAGGATGGTCCACGCGGGGACCAATTTGAAAAGTGGCTCACACGGGAGCCGAGTTTTGGAAAGGTAGGTGGTTCACGCGGGAACCGGTTTTTGAAGGAAAAGGGGTGGTTCACGCGGGAACCGGTTTGTTTGATTGGAAAAAGGAAAGGAGGGCCACACGGGGCCAATCTAAAGTGGTGCTAAGGGGTGGTCCACGTAGGGACCGATCTGAAAGTGGATTGGTTCACATGGGAACCGGTTTAGAAAAGGGGGTTGGTTCACGCGGGAACCGGTTTTTGTGAAGAAAAGGGTGGTTCACGCGGGAACCGGTGTAAGAGTTGACAAAATGAAAAGAGAGCCACGTGGGGACAATCTAAAGGTGCTGAAAATGGGTGGTCCACGCGTGGACTGATCTGAAAGTAAGTTGGTTCACGCGGGAACCGAGTTGGAAAAGAATGGTGGTTCACACGGGAACCGGTTTATAAGAAGAAAAGAGGTTCACGCGGGAACCGAGTTGAAATTAAAGACAAGAAAATCAAGTCCACATAGAGGACAATCTTAAAGGAAGAGTAAACAACAAGTTTAAAGGTAAATTGATATGAAAAAGTAAAGGACAAGCCGGTTCACACGGGAACCAAGTTGGAAAATAACAAGTTGCACGATTAAATCAAGCTAGCACGGTTGAAGACATTGGTTGTCCCACCGTGGTCGCCAAAAAGCTGTCGACTCCGAAAATGGGTTCCGGATCGGCACCTCAAGAGAAAAGGGTGAAAGATAGAAGAGGGGGAAAAAGGAGGGAGTGAATCGGAAAATATTCAGAAAGCGGTAAAGACTCCTCACCTCGATCCCACACTCACATTGATCCCCGAACTTTCATCTCACGGCGTCGCTCAAGCACCGGAGATGGTTCGGGTCATGTGGGAGGAGAGTGAGGAATAGATAAATTAAAACATGAAAGATGTGGTCGCCAGGAGCCGCGGGCTCCGCTTTATGGAATGAAAATAGAAAGAAAGTTGAATTTGACCGTGTACCTTAGCGTGGGAGAAAGTGTGTGCGGGTTCAACCTTCTTCTTCTTCGGCCGGCCGATGAAGAAGACTCCAACCAATGCTAGCTTGATGTATTTGTGCAACTAGAAAACATTAAGACAAGAAAACAAGTGAAGAAGGATTAGAACTGAGTGAAAAGCAGTAACTTGTAAAAGTAATAACATAAAACGACAATTGGAAACAAACTCACCAGATTCGGGGTTAGCCCTAACCCCTTTTTTTGGTTTTTTTATGATGTATGAAATGATGTAAAACTAAATAAAAATGATGCTTAAAAATTAACTAAATGATGTGAATAAAGAGTTAGAAAATAGAATATGAATGGTTAAAGATAACACAACCCAGGCAAAGTGGCAATCGGGTTGGACAGATTCATTGTAAACTGTGCGACTCAGATACAGAGACCATAAAGAGCAGCACAAATGTCAAAATAAAGTGATGTTTGTTTAAAAATAAAGAGGACTCACCGAGGGTGGTTTGATATGAAGACAAGTTTGCTTGAATCTTATTATAAGTAATCTTAATTTACCTGATAATCCTAATCTTGGACAATGAAGTTCTGAAAACTCCCAGCACAATATTGATGTAGGACATGCTATGGGAACCACAGATATTGAATGATTCTTGTTTTAAATAAAATATAACTCACCGGGGAACAATTTATATGAAGGATGTATGGGCTGAATCCACCATTAAATGTACTGAAATTGACTGAGAAAACAATGACTTAGAAGAGAAGACTCCGGATCTGTCTGTATAGTGTCGGTGTTGAAGCCGTAACAAACCGAGGGAATGTCAGAATTGATATCCGTTTGTTGGAGATGAAATATATATTGATGTAGAACACTTCTTCTGAAGGAAGTTAGGCTTGAAAATGACTATAAAGATATGTAGAAGCCGATGATCAGCAGTGCAGCACGTTGGAGCATAGACTGGCTTCTTCTTCACTTTGGGATGATCTCCGGGCACCGGGACGAAGATAGAACGATTTGGGGAGGTTGGGAAGATCCTAGGGTGTCTGGAGGACGAAGAGAGGAGTGCTGTAGGATGGGTATGCCCTTCTTAGGTCGTTCATATGAGTCTCCCTTTATAGGGGATGAGAACCAGGTCAAAAAATAGCAAGTTTTGATACATCCGACCATAGGTTGGATTTCCTCCATTTAATGTTTCTGATTTTCCTACTGAGATATCTAGAAACTTACCTAAATGATTGAGAGAGATTGGAAACCGTGGATCACCTTCTCCATGTTCAAAATATGTCTCCACTTGAAGAGGAAACAAATCTAGTTTAAAAATGGCAAGTCTTGATATACAAGACAACAAGTTGGATTGCCACCATTTGATGATGCTAATTTCGACCATGGAACTTCCAGATACTATAAAAAGTTATATGTATGAGGAAAAGGAAGGTAAGGTCGTGAATTGGTCAGATATGTGCCCAATGGGCTGGGCTTGCATGCAATTGGGCTTGATTGGTGTTGCGTGCGAACAGAACTGCACGTCTGACTTATAAAAGGCGCTGCAGACAAATGGTAGATCGGAATTGAATGATGTTTGTTGCATTGAAAATAGGACTCAGAGAGGAAGATTATTCATTTTAAATACTTCTTCATTAGACGTCCATATAATCCTGTGAAAAATTTTCAAATAGAGGATATGCTGGGAAAAGCATAATCTGGCACACCACCAAGAGTCTCTTGTTCAGCAAACACGGATTTGATTAGAAATTAGCAAATGATCCTCATATTTCCAATAAGCACCTCAGCTCATCCAAAAGGGCGTTCATCATGATTTTGATGGTATAAAAGAGATGTTGCCAATGGAATAATGGTTTAAGCTCTAAACAAGGCCAAATTGGCATGTCTACACCGGTGAGTTCAAATCCAATTGCTTATTTTCTTATGTTTCTTTTTACAATTTCTACACTTCATCTAGTTCTAATCAACTTCTTTCACTTGGTTCATTGTTCAAGTTGCTAAGATTTATCAAGCTAGCACCGGTTGAGAACTCTTCTTCATTAGCTGGCCAAAGAAGGAGAAGGTTGAACACGAGCACTTGTTTCCCGTGCTAAAGTTCACACGTCATATTTTCTTAATTTACACTTTGTTTGATTCAAAGTGGACCCTGCGGCTCTTTAAAACCACCTATTTTTCATTACTTTATGCATTAAGTTTTTTTTCCATTTTCACTTTTCTCCCACATGACCCAAACCATCTCTCCGGTGCTCGAGCGACACCGAGAGATGAAAGTTTGAGAATCAATGTGAGTGTGGAACCAAGGTGAGAGTTTTTCACATTTTTTCTTCCTATCTTTCTCATCTCCTCTTGAGTTGGCAATTTGGATAATGACAAACCCATTTTTATAGTTGACAACATAGTGGTGACCACGGTGGGATAGCTAATATCTTTAACTGTGCTAGCTTCATTTATCCGTGCAACTAGTTGTGTTCTGATTTGGTTCACGCACGAACTAGCTCATATTTCACCTTTCCCATGCTCATTTTCCATAAAAGCTTGCTGTTTACCTTTCCTCTTAATATTGCCCCTATGTGGATCTGATTTTCTCTCTTTTAATTTCAAAACCGGTTCCTGCAAGAACCGCTTGTTTCTCCTAAAAACCGGTTCCCGCGTGAACCAACCCTCCTTTTCAACCCAATTCCGGCCTGAACCAACCCACTTTCAGATCGGTCCCCACATGGACCACCCCATTGCAATACCTTCATACTGGCCCCATGTGGCCCTCTTTTCCTTTTGTCATCTTTTACACTAGTTCCTGCGTGAATCACCCTTTTCTTCATCAAAATTGGTTCATGCATGAACCAACCTCTTTTTCACCCCAGTTCCCGCGTGAACCAACCCACTTTTAGATCTATCCCTGCGTGGACCACCCTTGTGCACCACCTTTAGATTGGCTCCACGTGGCATTCCTTCCCTTTTACAACCAAATAAACCGTTACCACGTGAACCACCCCTTTCCTTTAAAAATCGGTTCTCGCGTGAACCACCCACCTTTGCAAAACTCGGCTCCCACGTGAGCCACTCTACTTTCAGATCGGTCCCTACATGGACCACCCCTTTTTCTTCCACTTCATATCTATCCCCACGTGGACACTCATTCACAAACTGGTTCCCACATGAACCACCTTTTAGTTACTAGTCTCTGGTTGCTTATTTTGCTATATGATTGCTTGCATGACTCATGTTTGGTTCATTTGATAGCTTAATATCATTTCATGTTTGCGCATATTGATTGCTTCTTCTCCTCTTACCCTTCATTTTTATTTTTTCTTTAGCTTTTTGCATTGGGTACTGGACTTGTTCCGATCCGTAGGACATTCGAGGCGGGAGGTCTCTCTCCCAACACACCCTCACCCTCCAAATGCTTTCTTGGTGGATTCTAACCTCTCTTCTAAGATATTTATTCCTAGTTGATATGGTTGTTTCCATCAAGACCTCCGTAAGTTCCCATCTGTGGAGTATTCCTATCTGCACGATTGGGCTGATTGTACCATTCATCCCAAAACCCCGAAGAACCCAAGTACCTAATCATGGTGATTGTGTGACAACCTTAGGTCTTGGAGATTGGAGCAATAGGGACCATACCCAACATGAGTGGACAATTGCTAATAACCTATCTAATCTAAAGTTTGAACCCAAAAATTGTCAAGTAGTCATTCTAAAAACTTGTTTGAACAACTTGCTTGCTCACCAAAATTGAAAACAACAAAATTCCTTCTCTCAAAACACGTAAACAAAGAAAAAAAAAGTCCTTTTAATTTTGTGTACAACTTTTTTTCCAACAACAAAACTGAAACAACAAAAAAATCCAACAAAAACAAAACATAACAAAAAAATTTTATTTGTAGGTTCCACTTGCTCTATTTCAACAATCATTTTAGAAAGATTGATAGGATACCCATGATGCTAAGGTCTGGAAGACACGTCGGTATGTCAGACTACGACGGGCAAGAAGAACAATACGAGATGGGTCACTATGAGCTTCATCAACCCATGGTCCAACCAGAGGGCCATATTAACACTGTCATGAAACCTGAAGTTCAAGATCCCACTCACCAATTTGCTCCATGTAGTTTGGAGCAAATTCTCAAAGATCTATCTCTCCACTTTGATCCTGAATCCTTGTCAATCGTGCAGTCCATGGCAAAGAGAAGATGCCTACCAACCAAGGTCCAATTGAGGGCGACCAAACCACTTCACCACCCCGATCAGTAGCTAGGCCTCTTATTATCGTCTCTCTTGGGCAACCTTGCTATGTCTCCTTGCCTGCTCACCCAGTCGTGGGTTGTCCATCAAATTCTATGCAGATTCCTGCTTCTAACCCACCACTTCCAGCCCATTCCACTAATCATCCTGCAAATCATGTACTAGCAACAGTAGCTTAGGAACCTAACCTCACCCAAACATTCTTAGATAAACTCAATCAAATGGATGAACGCTTTGAAGAACTCAGGCACCGGTTGGATTCCAAAGCCACTCCTGAGATATATGTTTCATCCTTTTCTATTATACATCTTCCTTTTTCAGAGATACCAGTCTTCCAACATTACAATGGGACTAGTAATCCCTTCACACACCTCAAGAGCTTCTTGTATGACTCTGCCTTTTGGAAAAATGACCTCAAAGCCCTCACTTTTCTCTTCTGTTAGTCATTGGAAGGGCCTGCCCTTGAATGGTTATATTCTCTTGATTCTTTTAGGCAGTGGACTTCAATGTGGTAAAGGCAAAGTTTCTGCAATGATATAGGGACCGGGTGGGGCCAACTTACTCTATCATGGACTTAATTGCTAAGAAGATGAAGCCATATGAAGACTTCACCAAATTTGTTGACTAGTGGAGAGGAATGGTAGAAAAATTGGTTGATACTATTCCAGAGGAGGAAAAAGTGAGGATGCTCATCAAGAATACCACACTAGACCTTCGCAACCTCTTAGTCATGCACTACCCAACCACCATGAGTAAGCTCTGCAACAATGTTTGATGCCTTCAAGCCCACTTTAGGGATGCCTCCATGATTAATCCATGTTGACCCCAAACCCCACAACACTAGAAAACCTGCACCTGTAGAGCCTACCAGCAAGGGGTGGTGAACAATGAGAGTGTCAACGCCATAGGGAACTAGGGCGGGAATCACCAAAACTAATACCAGAACCCCCATTGAACCATCAATACTGACCAGCTCCTCAGCCAACCCATCAACAACCTCAGCATTAACCTACCTACAACTGAGCACCACAGTAGCAACCTACCTACAACCAAGTACCCCGGCTGGCCAACCAACTTAGGAGGGGAGACCAAAGAGAGAATACTACCATCAACTTCCCTTTCCCCTCAAAGATATTTTTACTGCATTAATGGTTGAATAGTAGTTGGAGCACCCAAAGGAAAGAGAGGCATGGCCGACAAATGCAAACATGTCAAAGTATTGTGCCTACCATCGGTACCCAGGGCACATTGTGGAGGTTTACTTCCAATTCACAGATTGCATTCATGATCTTAACAATCATGGGAACATGGATTGGGTGTAGATGGGGGAGTCCATACAGGTCATGAAAGCATGACAAAATCAACCACGGTGCCAACATCAACAAGCTCAACGGCAGCCCGGCCACAGGCATAGTTTAAAATCCACTCCCAGTACATGCACCTATTGAAGCACCGGCACCAGCCCCTCCAAACCCATGGATCAGTCTTGTCTACTCTACCACTGGGGAGTCAACCAACAACTCCCGGGGTTGGCAGGTGGAGGATCAAACCGCCACCATGCCAGCAAGACCAGCTCCACCCACAACCCATACCATACTCTCCATTCCAAGAGCCAGCCCTGGTCGACAACTTATCCAAGCACACCAAAGCCCAACCTTACCAACACTACCATAACCAACTATTAATCCTTACCGGCACCTAATAATTAGACTGCTCCCGACAGGCCAATCAGCACCTAACACATAAACCACCACCATTGCACGGACTCTCATATCCAACCATCACCTAACCCACCAACCACCACCACTCCATGACCTCTCATCACTCAACCTTCACCACCAACACCTCAACCATCACCTAACCTACCAGCCACCACCATTCCATGCCCTTTATAATCCAACCCTCACAACCCCTACCTACCTCAGGCACCTCAACAACCCTAATAGCCATATCATCACCACCTTCATCACTCCCCCCTACCATGCTGGCGCCGGTACTTAGGAGAGGGAGGATGTTCCAACAAGTCTTCCCCCAAGCTGGGATGCAGTCACAGGAACAGGCAGAAGAGGAGGTAATAGAGTAACCATTGTCTGACACAGCATATGACTTATTAAAGCATCTAGATAAAATGCTGGCACAAATTTCAATTCTAGAGCTCATAAAAAGGTCAAAGACTCACCAGGAAATTCTATAACAGTACTTGGAGCGGGTCATGGTCAATGAGGACCTCCCGCTCGAAACTATCATTACTACCTTAACCCCTAGGAGTGAGCACCCATCATTCACATTCACACAAGAAGAGTTAGCACGACCAGAAATTAAAAAGTATGCCTTGTGTGTTGCAGTTATCATCAAAAGCATTGAGATTAAATCCTGCTTGATTGACACTGGAGCCTCAATTAATGTCCTATTGCCAAAAATATTGCAGCTATACAGCTTCTCCGATGAAGAAATTGAGTTATCTGCCATCACTATGACTGCATATGATAACTCTAGGAAGTTAGTGTGAGGAGTGGTTATATTGGAAGTAGGGCTTGGGCCATGTATTGTCACTGCCAAGTTCCATGTTCTAGAATTAGACCCCACATTTAAAGCCATATTGGGATGTCCATATCTCAAAACAATAAGAGTTGTTGCCTCGACTAATCATCAATGTGTGAAGTTCTCATACAAAGGATAGGTCATTAAAGTAACCAATGTCCCTATTCTGAACAACGTGAGTAATCTCTCATTTGCACTGTCGCTATCAAAATCAACTGCTATTCTCAACTACAGTAGCTGCCCAGGGTAATGACATTGATGACCTCACCCCCAAATACTGTCATTTGGCATATGATGAGAAGGATGAGATGTCAACCAAGAAAAGGGTTGGGTATGGAGTTGTAGGGGATTGTACACCCCATTGAAACTGTGCAGAGACCAAGAAGGCAAGGGCTCGACTATGAGCCACATTTTGTTCTAAGGATGGTCTACCAACCAAAACATGCCATGAGGCTCCAAAAATTCTTCAACAAAGGGGAGACCATGATGATGGCCGAAGATGAAGAAGAACCATACACTACAACCAAGAGAAGGAGGGCCCCAAAACATAAGGAAGAAATGGATGACCTAAGTTTATCCTTGGACTGGTTGTTCATGGAGGAGGAAGAATTGAAAGAACCATTTAAGGGTGAACCCTTTTCTAGAAAGCTCGTTGTCTCAAGTAACCTCCATACAACATCCTACATGAGCCATATCCTATGGTCATGTATTTCAAGGTCTTCATGCCCCTCCTCTTGAATTCACTTGTTGGGCTTTCTATCCCAATTCTCACCTCTGGGCCAGTATGGCAACCCAAATTGATCAAGCCTGGGATCTTGTTCAAATATTCCTACCCCACCAAGCTTCCACGCCCATGTGATGCTAACATCAGGCCCATATGCCCACCAGTTGGGCACACATGTTCCTTTTTTCCCTAGCTTTGGGCCTATATGTCCATTTCTTGTCATTATGGGGCTCGTGAGCCTAATTTTCTTATTTATGCCTAAGCTTTTCATTTCTTCTCAAGCCCCACTATCTCAATCTCTCTTTCTCATTAAAAACACCCAAAAAAAGTCTTCACAAACTCACTTTTCCATTGAGATGTCTCTACTTATCTCGGAGGGTGCTTCCAACCAGGGACCCGCTCTTCTCTAATTCACTGATCGATCTTCTCGATCCTTCATCCATTGTACATACCACCTTTTCAATTACATCTTCTGTAGGAGTAGTTAGGTTAGGGAAAAATAAAATTCAAGGTAAGTGAGTTTTAGAAAGATATCTCCAATAGTTAGCTCAGAAATGTAAAGAATGTGCAAGGCTACCAAATTTACGGGAAAATGCTATCCAACTTAATGAAATCCATTATGAGGATGAACTTATTATAGATCATACACTAGGAGTCTATGAGGTGGTATCAGAGAAGAATCCTGATTTTGAGAAAAGAATTGAGGACTTGGCTTATGCATATGCATCTGGACATAAAAGTTTGAGGAACCATCAGCCACAATTGATGTGCCAACAAAAGAATTAAATCTTAGAATACTGGAGGATCTCAAGACCGTCCTCCGAAGTGCAAACCTTATTTCCACTGAGGACTAGAGCTTAATCAAAATCTTAAGAGAATACAAGGACACGTTCGTATAGACATACGAAGATATGTCGGGGTTAGACAACTCATTGGTTGAACATCATTTACCTTTAAAACCTGTAGCTACCTTGGTCAAACAAAAATTAAGGAGATTCCACTCTGATGTTGCATTTAAAATGAAAGAAGATGTTAACAAATTACATCAAACAAAATTTTTAAGGTCATCATTTATCCACAATGAATGGCAAACATAGTCTCTATCATGAAAAAGAATGGACATGTTTAGATCTATATAGACTTTAGGGACTTAAACCAAGCGTGTCTGTTGGCATCAAAATTTTCTGCTTAGCTCACTTGATACAGATTTCAGCAATGCCGAAGCCGGCACAGAAAATCTGACCTAGATTCAAAAAATTCAAGAACAGATGATGCAAATAGGCTCTGAAAATGCCTTGGCATGGCTTTACAAGCTACAAAAGATAATGTGCTCATTGCATAGCCCCAGTTGAGAGCTTTTCAACAGTGCCCAAAACATGGAAAATGGACATCGAAAGACAGAAATGACCATTTTTCCACCGACACTTTTGGACATGTTGGGACTCTAACATGGAGTTAAAACATTACCACACTATCAATATTTGATAGAGTTAGGCAATGCTAGAAACGGATCAAAAATCGACCACCGGATGAAAAGATATGCAAAGAATATCAAATCGCCAAAGTTCGTGTTATGACGCTAGGGGCATAATGGTCCTATCAGCTCCTGGATCGACCCATGGGCTGGAAATTTTAATTTATTGGCCTAAAACATAGATCTCATGAATATTGATGCATGAAAAATAAAATTTATCTAATTGCATAACTTAATTACAATTTCTAGATTATCGACGGCCGAGATCACATAGATTGGAGAAACTAGCTAATTTAGGAGATCCGATGCAATTCAAGTGATCTCAACCACACATCATGATAAAGCATAAGATCAATGGCCATAAGGTCATGTTCTTGATTTGTTTGGAGTCAATTTGGAATTTATTTAATTAGTTTTGGCCGAAATTAATGTTAGCCATTACATCGGGAGCACTCTAATCAAACTAGGGTTAAACCTAACCCAAGATGGGCTAACCCAACCTGTCTTGGCCGAACCTACCATCCTCCCTCATCTTATGGGTGTGCAAACATCCCTAGAAAGTGGGGGAAGGTGAGCAAGGCTTTCCCAACTCTCTCTATCTCTTGTTGGTTTATTATTATCTCATCTTCAACCACCTCAACTTCCCCTGGCTTATCCTTATCACCCTCAACCACTCCCGTGATTTATCGTCATCCAAACTAATCCTACAACAACCCAAGGCCTATCCTCATATGATGGCTGGCCAAAACACCTGTCCGCATTCCCTTTGTCGCCGAATCTCCAACAATGTAGGGAGCTTGCTGAACATGCTTGCATTCCCTCTCTCCCTTGATGGGTGCACACCCTCCAGCTCAACAACCACCTTTGGTTTATACTTATCACTCTAAACCTCCCCCATGGCCTATCCTTATCCACCCTCAATAGCCCATGGCTTATCCCTAGCTGAAGTTGGTGCCCCCACTCTTATAGAAACCCCCTGCCGCCATGTGCGATAGACACAAGCTGATCACCCTGTGGAAGCCCTGCCTCTCTTCCCTCTACCCTGCTTCAAGACATCTTCTCCTTGCTTGGACGTCTTCAGAAACAAGTCAGCAATCTCTATAGTCCATTTGTGGTTCTTTAAGTGAATAAGAATAAAGAGAAATCTGGTCCCTCTTGCAGGTGCGCCAGCAGCAGTCCATTTTGGGGTACATCAACTTCAACAGCATGTGCTCCATCATGGTGCGCCAATTTCATCCCCATCCATAGAAAGAAAATAAGAATAAAAAGAAAAAAGAGCCATCCTTTTTTTTCTTCATTCTCTAACAAGAATTGTGCCAAAAGGGTGAGCGAAGATGTAGTACTGTCTAGTTCTCTTCCTCCCCTCTTCTTTCTTTTCTCCTCAGCCTCCTCCTTGGTCATTCAAATGTTTCAAAAAAACCAGCCATGTTGGTATCATTAAAGCCATGTTCGACCTCCCTATGTTGGCTTTATAAACATTCTTTGATCAGCCCCTTTAGTCTCCTCATTTCAGACCCCTTTACTATCCATGTGTGCACAGCCCATAGGTGGCCTATAAACAGCCCATTCGGTATCGCCAAGCAACCCCATGATGTTGCCTAACACCATCCCCCTTGTTTCCACCCCTCTAGGAGCCAATTAGGCTCCTGAACATGCTTCTAATCAGGCCATGTTCGACCATCCTTTCTGCCCAGGTTGACAGACTTCAGAAAATACCCAAATCAGGCCCCTCTGCTGGCCTTGAAATCAGGCCCCTCTGATGGCTTCGAAAGTAGCACCTGTTTAACCCCTCTGATGGCCATCTAAACAGCACCTAATCAGCCCTATTTTATTTTATACACAGCTCCCTTACCCATTGAGGAGGATGGAGTGATTTCCCGAGCATTCTTGGATCCACAAGATAGGCCAAGTCTCCACCCTGGTGGGCTCCTGATCCTTCGTTTTGGTTGAAGAAGAGAGTGATATCCTGGGTATTCTCGGAATTCGTACGATGGGCCAAGTCTCCTCTAGGTAGATTCCCAACTTCAATCAAGACAGCCACCTGTGTTTGGCCTTCTCCATTTGTATTTCAAAAAATAGCCCCTTTGTGACATTTAAATTCCCATTCCATTACCCCTTGTGTAGTCCTTCCAAGATGGTCCTAAACCTCGCTCCTTGTGCAGTCCCCTTTTTAATCCTTCCAACCAGAACCCTAGCCAGTCCATTTTAGCCCTCTAAGGCACCATTTGACCATTGCTACATCATGGGTACAAGTGTAAAAATGCTGCAAACATGTGCTGCAAACAAGTGTAAGAATCAGATTCTGCAGATAGTCCAAACAGGCCATGTTGGCTAATGATGTTGCAAGACAAGTCCTTGTGAGGACCAGGTTGGGAGTGACGGCCTGATCCCCCATTGCTCACATGATGGGTCAAGGGCTTGAGAAGGTGGCTCTCAATTTGGGTCCAAACAAGGTGTAAAACAGGCCAACCAGGCCATGAAGACATGAAGCTTGAATTGGGCCAACTGGGCCGACATGTCATGAAGCCAACCTTCTCAAGCCATGAGACATGAAGACCAGACCATTGTGCTGATGAAGCTGGCCATTGGGCCATGGACATTTAAAAATCATGCTTAACTAAATCTGAAGGTGAGATGCCAAAACTAAATAAGGAGATTTGCTCCACTTCATAAGTTCTCCACAAATGGGTGGCTCATCTGGCATGCACTGAAATGCTGACCCGGGCGTAGGCATGGGACACGCTTCCCACTGCGAACGGACTCTTACCACTACTTGGAAAGTCAAAATACTATGCCATGTGGGATGGGTAAAAAATTTTACACCGATCGACAAATAAGGCGGCATGCTGTCAAAATTTTCTCAGTCAAGTGGGATTTTTCACCAAGGGAAGGACTTCGTCACATTTACACTTTGACAGAATTGAACATGGCATATGAATTGGCACATCTGATGTACATTGACATGGAATACTTTGAACATGAACATTTCAAGTGCCGAGTTGATTGCAGGTGATTGGGTATCGACACTAGCCCGACAGACCGGATGTGATGCAAACCAAACAAGAGTTAACCAAATCTGAAGTTAACTTAATCATATCTAAAAATGCATTCAAACGAACATTAAAACATGCTTAAAAAAGGTCGTTAAAACTTTAACATTCAACTAATATCATATTTAATACAATCTATAAAATGATTCAATGCACTTAATTCATTGAAATTCATCTTTTTTAGACAAGTGAAAACAAAATGATTTCTAACCAACTAAAATGAACTCATTAAAAACATATTAAAGCATCTAAAATCCATCTTAAAACATGTGAAATCAGATCATTAACAATATGAAGATTAGACCTAATCAAGTGGAATCAAAGTTTGAAAATGTTTAAAACATACCGAACACACCCAAATTTGTATTAAAACACCAATCGCCACAAGAAAATAGCATAAAAATGACACAACTCATGTCATCAAAATATAAATAAGTCAAATTGTCTCAACACATCTAAAATTCAAAACTTAAAAACAAAATTAAACAAAATTCAATCAATTAAAATAAAAATAAATTAAACAAAACAAAGCAAAACAAATAACATTCAAATCTAAGTCAAATTGAAATATGAAGTTAACATTTTAAACTAAACTTAAATTAATATTTAAAACCACATTAAAATCAATTCATAAATCAACATAAGTCAATTCCAAACCAAATCTAATCAAACTTGTTTTCATCTCATTGGGCCCGAACGACTGGGGCCCTTTGTGTTCTTTACACATTGTGGATGTACACACTGTCATCATACAAGATCGCTATGGCAGTTAATCAAGGGTGTTCGAGTGTTTACTCGATGTAAATGAACATCGAATAATTGTACCATCTGATGGAGAGAGGTCAAAAATATCACCAGAACCTCAATTCTATATTCTTTTAATATCACCTGGACTATCTAGTATTTTTTATGGTCTAACACCTATTTTTCTAGAAAATTTGGGTACGATCTTTCAACATTCAAAAAAAACTAATCTTTTAAACATGTTTAAAAACAAAATATTCCCAAGGTTCCCACATTGTCCTAATGATGACTTTTCTCTACCTCATATTGATTATTAGTTGACAACACTGTTGGATTTGAAATGCTTTCATTCATGGATGGCTATTCTGGGTATAATCAAATTTGGTTAGCCAAAGAGGACCATAAGAAGACCTTGTTCACTACACCTTAAGGAACATATTGCTATGTTGTCATACCCTTTGGGTTGAAGAATGTTGGTGCAACATATCAAAAGGCCATGATGGCTATTTTTCATGACGTGATGCATACCTTTGTAGAGGTGTACGTGGACGACCTGGTCGTTAAGTCCATAAGCCGAGAAGATCATCCTGAGCTGTTAAGAAAGGTCTTGTAAAGGGCTAGGGAATATAAATTGAAAATGAACCCTAAGAAATGCACATTTGGAGTATCCTCAGAAAAGTTGTTGGGGTTCATAGTGAGCAAAAGGGGTATAAAGATCGACCCAAACAAGGCCAAAGAAATCATTGGTATGCCTCCTCCGAAAAATATGAAAGAATTTTGAGGATTAATCAGAAGGTTACAGTTTGTTTGTCGATTTATCTCACAACATTCCCAAAGTAGAAAACCTTTCTATGAGTTAACCAAGGTGGGGGCCAAGTTTAAATAGGATTCGAAGTGCCCAGAATCATTCGATAGTTTGAAAAAAATACCTGGCTAGTCCCCCTGTGCTTAGACCACCAGTCCTTGGCAACCCTTTAGTGCTGTATATCTCGATGTTGAAAATTCTATTGGGCAATCCTTGCATAAGTAGATGAATAAGGAAAAGAGTGGGCAACCTATTATTTGTCCAATATTTTTGATCTGTGTGAGTAGAAGTATATGGTATTGGAGAAGACCTGTGCTGCACTAATCTAAGTAGTTTAGAAACTTAAATACTATTTTCTTGCTCATGTGGTCAACCTTATTGCTCGCATCAATCCCATCAAGTTCCTTCTTGAGAAGACTATTCTAACTGATTGGCAAGATTATAGGTTTCTTTCACAATTCGATATCACCTAGGTTCCCCAGAAGACAGTTAAGGGCTATGCCATAGCCAAACATCTTCCCACCACTTTATACCCATCTTTGACCCAATCTAGTTGGAGCTTCCGGATGATGAACTAATGTTGATCCGATCTTCCAACCTTTGGACATTATTTTTTGACGGGGTTCTGAATTCACATGGTAGGGGAATAGGAATCATCCTTTTGTCACCTGAAGGTGTCACCATTCCACATGCATTCAGCTCGACTTTCTAGCAACCAACAATATAGCTGAATATAAAGCATTGCTGGTTGGGCTGGAGGCTGCTCACTTCTATGATGCCACTGAAATGTAGGTGATTGGTGATAGCCAACTGATTCTGCGTTAAGTCCTAACCAAATACCAAACTTCTCATCTAAACCTCAAACCATACCAAGAACTCACCTCTTGCTACATCAAGCTATTTTCCAAACTCACTTTTGTCCATGTTCCCCGAGCTCCGAATATTCTTGCTAATGCCTTAGCCTTCTTAGCTTCATCTTTATCAGTCTTACTAGGTAGGCAGTGTGGACTATCCATGTCCATAGGAAGTCAATGTCTATGACTAAAGATGAATGTTTTCTAAAGGTCAAGGAGAGATTGGGAAGGAAGGAATATTTGGAGCAGAAAAAGAAGATTTCTCTAGTTGAGTTGAAAGAATTAGATGAGGGTGAGAAACCTTGGTATGGTGAGATTGCGAGGTATTGTTAAGATCAAACGTACCCACCTTGATCCAATGCAAAGGAGAAGGCCTTCAGAAGAGTATTCCAAAGGTACACAATCCTAGGAGGAGTGCTCTAAAAGAAGAGCCTGAGTGGAATCTTAATGAGGTGCGTTGATGAAGAAGAAGCAGAGTTGATGCTTAAAGAAGCACATTCTGGGGTCTGTGGGGGCCATGTCATTGCTCAAGTTCTTGCCAAAAAGATCATCCAACAAAGAAGATTGCT
The DNA here is from genome assembly GCA_036172225.1 of Cryptocoryne crispatula var. balansae. Lineage (NCBI taxonomy): Eukaryota > Viridiplantae > Streptophyta > Magnoliopsida > Alismatales > Araceae > Cryptocoryne > Cryptocoryne crispatula. Next base: position 27,413,079 of record CM069932.1, read on the forward strand.
CTATCTTTTTCTTGCACTATCACTCTTGCCAACTTCATGCCGACAACATCTATTCTCCCGCTTCTTCTCTTCACCCGATTCATGCCCCATGGCCTTCACTATGTGGGCTTTTGATATCGTTGGTGCTCTAAGTGATCTCAACTATGTACTGCGCTCCAAATCATTCATCTTGATGGCTATAGAGTACTTCACCAAGTGCACAGAAGCGGAAGCCTTCATGGAGATCGTGCATCAACACCGTGCTCCTTCATCAAGCACAACATCATCATCGAGCTTGAGATTCCCGGCGACATCATCACCGATAATGGACCACAATTCCTCTCTCAAGATCTATGTGATATTTGCAACAGTACCACATTACAATGCATCATTCATCTCTAAACTATCCACAAGGTAATGGTCAAGTCGAAGCCACCAATAAAACCTTGATCAAGATTATCAAGAAAACCTACAAGTCTAGCAAGTTTGTGGACTGGCCAAATAAGCTTGTAGATGCCCTATGGGCTTATTGTACTTTTGTGTAGACTCCCATCGGTCAAAGCCAGTATGCCCTCGCATACGGGATGAAACTAGTGGTCCCATACGAAGTACTCCTATCACGCTAGGTTCAACTCGACAGGGACATCCTCTTCGATGAGAGATGATAATCTCTCCTTGTACAGCTTGAACTTCTAGATAAAAGAAGGTTGTCCGCCTCCAAGCATGCCCGGACTTATCAGATTAGACTGAAAAAGTTTTATCAAAAGAGGGTGGTAGAGAGAAAATTCAAAATTGGTGAGATGGTAGTCAAATGTATATTCATTAAGTTGGGTGGTCCACACTTCAAGTTGCAACCTAACTGAAAAGGGTCTTTTTTATCACTGAAAAGTATCCAAGCAACACATATGAGCTAACCAATGCCGATGGAGAAAAATTGAGTCATCCATGGAACGACATTTACCTCAAAAAATATTTCCTTGAAAAAAAAAGTATAAAATGGAGAATCTCGGGTAAGATATTAAGTCATTGATCCTAAAGTGTTCAATAGAGGACAAGGGTAGACATTACTTTGCACACACAACACCTCCCGATCCCGTAATCCGTATAGCCCAATACTAGAAAGAGGTAATGTCGGTCCTTAAAGGCGAGAAAGGGACCGTTACCTTATTCTCTTCTATTCGGTCCAAGATAGGTGAAAGAGATTAAAGAAGGGTAATATTGAAAATGTTTGCCACCTTAGTAGAAGGCCATCTCATAGGGTGCAAAAGGGTGCCAAAAGATGGACAATGAACCCCACTAGTTTAAACAATTATGGACCTGTCTGAATGAGTACTCAAAAATGTAAAAAATGAAAAAAATGGCACCAAAAGATGGGCAATGACCCCATATGTCAATGACTTGTCTAAACGAGTGCCACATAAAGAAAATATGAAACGACCCGAAGAGGCCGAACCCCAACGGGAAACTTGGACATGAGTGGAGAAACCCTCCTTGACATCTCCAAATCCTATCAAGGACTTCCTCTATTATCCTTCCTTCTTAAACTCTTAGAGTAGGGTAAACTGTCCAAATTCAGGGGGAACCCAAGCTAATTAAAAGAAGGCAAGAAAGATTCTAGGTAGGGAACCTCATTTTCACGTGGTGTTTACCACTTGAAACTTCATTAACATTATAGGACTGATGAATTGTCTCAATACCATCACATTCTTCATAAAACCCAAAAAAGTAAATATTTTCAAAAAGAATAATTAATTTTTTTCAAAAATCCAAAAAAGTGAATGAATATTTTCAGAAATCCAAAAACATATCTTCAAAAATCCAAAAAATGCAAAAAATTGAATATTTTAAAAAATCTAAACAAATGTAAATACTTTAAAAAAATTAAATTTTTTTTGAAAAAATAGTGCATGTTTTCAAAATAAAAAAATGCATTTTTTGTCTTTACTTTCATCCATGTTTATTTTCTGGTCTTGCATGTTTCCATTTTCGCAATGCATATTTATCTTTGTTATCACCCGTTAAAAGGGCTCATCCCTTTGACCTAAGTCAAGGTAGATGACAATAGGCAAAGGGGTGAGTCATGGTGAAGAGTTAATCTTCTTTATCAAGTGTTTTAGGAATGCAAGAACAAAATGGAAGTGATTCTCACCATGATAGGTAAGTCCTCTCACTTTTATCACATCTCATTTCTTTTAGTCATCTATTCATCCCACCTTATTAATAAGGCTACCCCTTGACATATAAGCAAGGCAAGATGACAATAACCAAGGGGGTAAGCCATGGCATAGATCTAACCCCTTTAGTGGGCATTTCAGAAAAAACACAAGTCAAAGGTGGGGGGAAGTTTCACCAACAAGTATGTTTCTTACCCTTACACTTGCTATTTTATTTTATTGTCATTTACCATTTTTTAAGAGGCTTTTGCCCCTTGACAAACTTGCAAGGGGCCAAGCTGGAATGTGATGCTAACTAGCCTTTTGAGTGATGTCGAGCAAGAAAAAGTAGTTCAAATAACTCTGAAGCAAATAAAGGTCTTAATACATCATCAAGTGAAACAACAAGAAAGAAACAAAGTAGCAACAACAAAAGAAGAGCTAAGCCTCCTACAAACTTAAGAGCCTTTACCGCCCTCTCCGGGGGAATGACCACATGGAGGAGGCATGGATGTCGTGTCCGCTAATGCCACCGCAGCTGCCTTGTTCCGATGATGCTCGAAGAAGTAGCCAAGTACGTTGTCGCACCACTTGTGTGGCTCGACTCGCCCCTGGCCGGCTCGGCCATGGTGACACCGGTTGTGATGGGTGCAGCTCTAATGTGTGCCATTCAGGTGGGAGCAGCTCTGATGTGTACGGCTCTAGCTTGGCTAAGTTGGAATGCCCCGATGGTAAACCGCAACGTCACCTCTACCGTAGCCAAGCAAACTTGTGTCCGTAGGTGCAACTACTCTAAGGACCGGATGGCTCGGGTATGCTGGCATTCCATTTCCCACATAGCTCTATCATGTTGCTATTGAAGATCGGAGACAACCATCTAGGACCTCAAGTCAGCCGGTACTGACCGTCATGTCTCTAGCTCTATCTCCAAGGTCTAGATGCGTGCAGAAAGTGTACTCTGAAGATCAGCATACTGGGGAAGAAAATAAGCCAAAAGAGCCGAAAGAACAATGACCAAATAAAAGTTCTATCAAGAATACTTTTGTCTCCTTGGCCGCCAGGGCCTCCTTGGCCTCACTCAAACACTGACGAAGCTCGACTACTTCTTCCCTCGACAGGAAGGAGGGTAACCCTTGGTGCGAGCCTTGCATTGTAAACCAAAAAGAAGATATATATAACCGGACAAGAAATAAGACCAACATTGAGGAAACATAGAAACCTTTTACCACGGTCTCCAAGGTAGCATGAAGAGTGGCCACCTCCTCCCATAGGCTAATGATCTTAGTCCTTTGACAGAACAACAATGCTCGAGCTTCCTGAAAAATTACATATTAGTAGCAAAAAAAGGTGCAGCTAGAACATGAGAAGGTTACCTGACCCTCTAGGATGAACAAGTGACTGTACATGTCTTCATAGCAGCGTAGGTAGTCTAAGCTATCGTGTGCCCAAATATTGACCACCTCACTCCCCCAGTACCAAAGCTTGATGAAATCATGGTACTGCTCTGTCCAATCTACTGTAAGAATCAGATGTCTAACTTTGACTGGTGGAAGAGGCAAGGAGGCTCCAACCATGGCTGCTACTAACCAAGAGAGTGTACCAAGAAACGAAGTCACAAGTGGATCCATTCATTAACACAGAGGAGGTGTAGGTCACGACCAACGACCCGTTGAGCACCAACAACCCAGGCATGTAGATGATCGTCCGTCTTGAGATAAGCCGCCAACACACTTGCAAAAGTAAAAAAAGACTAATTCATTGACTCAGAGGGAAATTCAATTAATTAATCAAATATACCCTGGTGTGTGGAAAATGGAAAATCTGAGCTTGAATGAATGCCAACTGGCTTCTATGGCCCTCGACAGGGTGGATAGGCTCTCTGCGAGCCATCGATGGGAGACGAGTGGGGGAAAGACCGTTGCATGTGGCCCAGGGGGAAAAGTACAAGTAGCTTTAGACCTACAAAAGGCAACTCGTCGTGTAACAAACAAAGTATAAAGCAAAGCATCAATAGAGCAAAAGCTACTAAGACTACTTGAACATAGGGAGAGAAGCCTCGCCATAGAAATTGAGCTCGACTCGTGTTGAAGGCCATAGAACGTATGGGCAAGCATTGTTGCACCCCATGCATATGTGCCAACCTGCTCCATGTTAGCAAGCAAAAGAAGAAATCACAGGTGGATGTGGTCTATCTTTGAGCCCAAAAGCAAGCTCCAAAAGAAGAAAAGAAGGAAATGACACAGGCCTACATCGGCCTCTACGGTGCTAGGTAAACTGGTAAAGGTGGCTGAAGCCTGGCCGACGATGCGACCAAAGAGGCTCTCCAAGTCTTCACTACTAAAATGCATGGCGTCAACTAGGCCAACCATGTCATTGGCCTGAAGCCGGGCAATGGTGTCAAGACCCTCGTTAGGGTCGAACTTGGGCTCGTAAGCAAGAAGAGCTTGAAACTTGAGTAATCGGTAGATGTCGCACACACTACCGCCGACCATCTACATGGAGGCCAATAATGTGTGTGACATCCTCCAAGGATGGCACCATGTGCCCCTAGGAAAAGAGAAAAACAAAGAGTCCGGGTCCCATGACTCGCAAATGACCTACACTAGGTGTAGGACCTCCCAAAAAGGGGTCACCCAGAGGAGGTAAGTCCTGAAGGCCATGGTAAGCCGAGCACACCAAGTCCCACGACATTTGGGATCTCACCCGTGCTTGCAAGAAATTCATTTCATTACTTCATTCAATTCTATTGTTGAAAGACAAAAGAACTAATTACTAAGTGCAAGAGAAATAAAATGTACCTCAAAGTAAATCAGGAGGTCAAGCTCCTCGAACTCGGAGTAGTGCTAATGAGAGTGTCTTGAAATCTCGCATCGAAAGAGAAGTTAGCATTGTAGACACACTAAATTTGCCTAATTTAGTGCATAAAACTAGTGTTTTATTGGGTAACATGTGTGATTGATCTTAGAATGATGCCGGGCACTTTTAATGTTGATTTGGAGCTCGTCGAATGAAATCGTACATTTTCTAGAGTTTTCGCACAAAATCATAATTTTTGAGCGAAAGCCACACGTAAATCATGTAAACACAGAAATTGGCTGGGTGACCAATTCCTAATGATCATACATTGAAGTTTATGGTCAGATTCATGTTCTAGACAAGTTTTGTTTCATGCCGTGTCATTTTCGGTTGGCCATTGGAATCATTCCGACCAGTATCAGATCTTTCATTCACTCTCTTAAATTCTGGATAAAATTCTGAAGTTTTGAAGAGTGTGATGGCTGATGCATTACTGTATAAGTTTCTTCGGCTTGTTATCTTTCTAATGCAACAAATGGTGTCAAATTCTGAGTTTGGGAGTGTCCACAATGGCTTCCGAACACGGGTGTGTGGAACCGGGGCCCCATGCGCCCCCGGTCCCGGGGCACATGTGCCCGGGCTCGAGAGAACGTGCCCATGCGCCCCCATCTAGAGACGCATGACCATGCACCCCCGAACAGGGACACATGGGAACCGGTTTTCAATCAAAACTCTACCTCCGACCAGATCGGATTGAAATTGTTGATCAGATCGAGGTGTTTTTTTGGAAGGATAGCATGCACCTCCGTGTGGGGGCGCAAGCACCTTGAACTAGGGCTCAAGGGACCTATTTTTTAGGCTAGATCATGGCGCCCGTTTCCTATAAATTGAGATGACCTCTGGTCATTCCGCAGGTAGGTTGATGACCCCCTAGACTTCTAATATGTCCAAGCTCCCTCCGTATCAGTTTGGTGATTTTTAGAGTGAGAATTTTGAGTTTTTAGAAAGAGAGAAGTCGGTCTAGGAGAGAGGAAGGCCGATCTGTAGGAGATTTGCAATCATCGGCATCTATAGTAACGTGTGGATGTCTTCTGCCTGAGCTCTCAATATCAAAGTTCTTCTACTCTGAGTCTTTTTATGTTATCAATTGATGGCATGTGATTCTGAGGTTGGGGTTCATCGTGGTGAGCACTGAAGCAAACTCGTGCCGGCATATCTCGGACTGCTGTTTGGCTTTTTCAACAATACAGATTTGGCCATATCTTAATTCTTCTCAAAAATTTCCTGTTCTTTTACCTATCTTTTTGTTTCTTCATTCTCCATCCACCTATTATTATTTTTTACATTAGTTACAGATTGTTAATTTGAAAATAAAAAGGGGTTAGAGATAACCGTAATCGGTCGCTTTCCTTTTAGTTGTGTGTTTTCATATTATTTTCTTTACAAATACTCTACTTTATTTAGTTCTACTTGTCTCTTCATTTTATTTTTATTGTCTATTTGCACAGAAATCAAGCACCCACGAGTTGAGGACTCTTCTTCATCACCGGCCGAAGAAAGAGAAGTTTTAACCTGCACTCTTCTTGCTAAGGTACACATGGTCATTTTTATTGCATAAAGCGGAACCTGTGGTTCCTGACAACCACTTCATGTCTTAAGTTTACTTCTCCTCATCCTCCTCCCACATGACCGAAACCATCCTTTCGGTGATCAAGCGACGCCGAGGGATGAAAGTTTGGAGATTAATGTGAGTGTGAGACCGAGGTGAGTTGTTTTTCCATGTTTTCTTTCCTTTCTTTTTCATCTCCACTTGAGGTGGCGATCTGGATTCATCAACCTTAAAAAGAGAGCCTCATTTTTGGAGTCAACAACCTTGTGATGACCATGGTGGGACAAGCAATGTCTTTAACCATGGGTGCTTAGTGTTTTTTTGCAACTAGATCTAGTTCTAGACCAGTTCCCGCGTGACCCTTCCTTCCTTTCCACCTTTTCTAATTTGACTCCACCTCAAATTTTTTGATTTCACCATTCTTTGATCAAATCTACAGTGCCAAGTACCTCATTTAATTTCTGCCATTTTATTTTAGTTGGTTCCCGCGTGAACCCACCTTTTGCTTTTAAAACCAAGATTCGCACGAATCAACTCTCTTCTACAAACCGGTTCCTATGTGAACCAACATTTATTTTCATATATTAAAATCAGATTTTCTTCTTTTTTCTGTAGGTTATCCCACCTTCAAAGTGGTCACTGCATGACCCTCTTTTATTTTTCAGTTATCATTTAAATCGGTTCCGCGTATACCACCCTTTCCTAGTTCAAATCAGTTACCACATGAACCAATCTCTTTCTTTACTTCAGTTCTCACGTGAAACAAACCTCTTTCCTTGTTTGCTTTGCCAACTCATTTGTTTTAACCTCTTCTTGAAGTTGAAGGGTGACAATGCAATTAAGGTCTAGAAGGCACGTTGGAATGATGGAACACACTGAATGTCAAGAGAACGTGATGGGTCACCAACAAATTCTTTAGATCGTTGTAGACATGCAATTTTGGCCTAGTTGGAGAGCTTAAATTCTTGTTTTCATGAAGAATATTTGAGTAACCTTTCAAGGGAACCGAGTTTTCCAGAAAAATTAAGGTTTTTGGCACATTTTAAAGAGGGCAATACCCTGTGTATAAGGGCACCTGGCGTATACAGGCACCGTGCGTCCTATATACAGGCGCCCGGATCCAAATTAAATTGATTTGACAGCTGATTTGACGCCCCACGTTGACTTGTCTTGTCGACCTGACATATCTCATGATGTTGGCGCCCCATATATAGGGGGCTATGCCACATGGCACTGTTTTTCGAAAATGGCCAAAGTACCCTCTTTTGGGCTATAAATAGACCCCCATTTGAGACTAAAAGGAGGTTCCAACTTCGGGCCACCCAAGAGCTCATCCAATACCACGATTCTAAGCCATATTCACCCTCCAAAAGCCTCCAAACCGATCCAAAATCATCCACCAAAAACCCTAAAAACCTTCTGTTTCTGTCACCCGTAAACATGATTTTTCTCCAACTTTGAGAGCCCCTATCCGTCTTTCCTCTTACATCCAGCATCCAAACCACTTCTCATTAGCTTTATTTGCATATTGTCTACAAGGAGGAGCTCTTACTTCGTCCCGGAAGCCACCCAGCACTCCGGAGCGGCGTCGCGAAGAGGAGAGGAAAATCTGTTCGGGCCAGACTTAGTGCCCCGTATACAGGGCGCTTTGACCTTGGTCAACGTGCCCCATAAAGGGGCACCTGCTCCGGCGCCCTATATATTGGGCACCGTGAAGGGTAGAAGCTTGTTTCGTCATTTTCGGAGTCCGATCGCCCGTTTAATCGAGTTCAATTCTTCTTTTTTCGCTTTAGCATTGATCATCATGTTATTTAGCATGTCTTAGAACATTTTGCATCTCATATATGTTTAAAACCTATCAAAAATAGGGGTTGGAATTTCATCCCAATCCGATTAGTCTCTTTCCATTTGCATGTTTGAATCCAAATTTGAGCACGATACTATGCTTTCGTTAGAACTAATGAAACTTTCACTTGTCTCTATGTTTTCTTATGGACATTCTTAGGTAAATCCGATCGAGGCGGAGCTTCAAACGGATTGAAGGCAAAGGATTCACTAAAGACCCTCTTGGTGGTTGCCAACTCCTCCTTCGGGGATTCCCTCTCGGAAGGACCGGGTAGCTTCCATCAAGACCTCCATAAGTCCCCGCACGTGAAGGATTCCCTCTTCACCGATCAGCCGGGTTGTACCATTTTATCCCAAAACCCAGAGTACCTATTACCTATCGTTGTGAAAAGAGTGACAACCTTAGATTGCTCGGCGTTGTGAGAGCATAGGGTCCTACCCATTTATTTGAGTGGACAATATTTCTCTTAACAAGCCATTAATTTGAGGTTGAAACAACAAAAAAATTTTGCGTTAATCATTCCAAAGTCTTTGTTATTACTTGTTTGCAAACAAAAACTGAAAATTAAACAAAAATCCCAAAATCACCTAAAAAGAACCAAAACGAAAAAATTTGCTTGAGGATAATTTGCTTGACAACTTGCTTGTCCGACTAAAAAGAAAATCAAAACAAAAAAAGGGGGACAAAAATCAAAACCAAAAAATCCTTGGGCTTTTATTTGTCAACCTTCTTTTCCTGTTGTGTTTATGAATTTGAGGTCGTGTCGAGTTATCGGAATGGCGCATCAAAGGTGCGAGCAACTACAATTGGAATACGACCAGTCTTATCTCTACCCCGATGGCGTATGTGCCATCAGTGAACCTGAAGTTGTCCCCGAACCTAGTCGAACTTCTCCTCGACCCAAAACAAATTCACTTTGGGAGGTATTCTCTCATGCCGATCCTACCCAACTCCAGGCTATCAAAGCCATCCTCAAGGGCAAGTCTCCCGCCGCCCACATTCCTCCCGAAGGCGGTCTTCATATCTCTACCCCTCGGTCAGTGGCACATCAACCCAATGTGCCAACTCATGGCCATTCTCATACCGGGCTCATGGCCCCAATTTCTCCTCATCCGGTGGCTCATCTAGATCATCCCAATACAAATGTTGTTGTTCCTTCTAGAGCACCAGTTTATTCTTCTAATCATCTCAACCCTACTCACCCTTTGGTGCATCCCCCAATATACCCTTCTCATCCGGTCACTTCGGCCCATCAAATCCCAATCCCGGTGCACCAAGCACCCACTCCTCCTCCTCCTCTTGGGGAACCTTCTGTTGATCTGGCTATGATTAATAAAATCAATCGCATGGACGAGAAATATAGAGAGCTTAGATGTTTAATCGACGCCAAGGCAGCCCCCGAAATTTCTCTTCCTTTTCTCCCTACTTTTCATCTACCTCCCTCTGAGATGCCGGTATACCGTCGCTACAACGGAACCGGTAATCCCTTCATTCATATCAAAGACTTTCTGTATGAGTCGGTAATGTGGCAAAATGATCCAAGGGCCCTGGCTTTTCTTTTCAGAAGATCATTAGAGGGTTCATTTTAGAGTGGTTCTACTCGCTTGACCCTTCGGAGGCAAGTAACTTTGAAATTGTCAAAGCTAAATTTTTGCAAAGATATCAAGATAGGGTCGGACCAACATATTCCATCACCGACCTCATGGCTGAGAGAATAAAAAATGATGAAGATTTTATCAGATATGTTGATAGGTGGAGAGCAATGGCAGAAAGGTTGACCAATGCACTGTCCGAATCAGAACAAGTTAAGATGATCATCACCAACGCCACTCCCGCTCTGAAAAATGTATTGGCATTACATCACCCGGTCACAATGAGCGAACTCTACAAGAGAGCACGGTACATCCAAACCCAACTCCGAGACTCTCCCATCATGAACCTCTTCGACCCTAGGCCCCGAATCACCAAAAAGACAACCACCACCACCGCTGGGCCCGTGACTGAAGGCGTGGTAACCAACGAACATGTCAATATCCTAGGGAACCCGCCCATCAACCACCAACAGCAATACAGAACCCCCAAGATAGAAACCCACGCCAAACCCAACCGGCACCTCGCCCTCGTATCCAACCTTTCCGCCACCAAGCACCGAACCAATATCCCCAACAACCAATACGTACATCGCTCCTTAGCAACCCGTGCGGTGGTCGTACGTACCTTTGCACCTCAACCCCCCGCCAACCAACCACCTATAACCAGCACCTCCCCCGCCACCTACGTGCCACGAAGAGCAGGGCCTAGAAGAAACTATTACCCGCCATTACCGTACTCTCTCGTAGACATTTTTAACACTCTTATGGCGGCAGGGCAAATCTCATTGTCAAGAGAAAAGTTGGAGTGGCCGCAAAATGCCAACACGGACAAATATTGCTTATACCACAGATACCCGGGGCATACAGTGGAGAACTGCTTTCAGTTTAAAGATTATATCCATGACCTCCACGAGCAGGGAAGTATTGACTGGGGTCAAATGGGTGAGTACATCAAGGCGGTAAAGAACCAACCCCAGCAGCAGCAGCAGGCACCAGCTCGACAACAACAACAGGAACCCGGCCTGGGAATTATTCAGAACCCGCTACCCGTGCACGCACCTGCAACAGCACCAGAAAACCAGAGGGTTAACCCTATCTTAACCTCCACCGATGAACCCCGCGATAGAGGCCAGAATTGGCAAATCGAGGGACCAGCTTCCTTCATAAACATCAACTCTCCAAACCACGTTAACCAACCCGTTCTCTCTTTACCACGCGTTATCCCCCCAAGAAGAAGCCAACCGCCAATTATCCGCACGCCACCACAACCAACCATAACGCCACCAGCCATACAACTCCAACCGGGTAGGACCTTGATCCGCCCGGTCGAGCCCCCACAAATACCATCGCCATTAGGACCCATCATTGTACCACCTCATACAACCATGCCACCACAACCTACCCGTATCCCTACAACTCGAACCATCATCACTACACCCCTGCCTAGGCCTCCCATCATCCGACCTAACCCTCTCGTCTACCTCCACTACGCCAACCATAGCTCCCCACTCGCCACGGTGCTTAGAAGCGGGCGCATGTTTCAAAGAATTTTTCCCCGCACCGGTCAACCAGACGACCACAAGAAGAAGAAGAAGAGCACCCGGAAGAACCAAAGGCCGGGAACATCCTATGATTTGCTGAAGCACCTTGACAAAACCCCTGCGCAGATTTCCATTATGGAGCTGATCAAAAGGTCCAAAGCTCATCAAGAAGTTCTTCAACAATATCTGCAAAGAGTGATGGTCAATGAAACTCTCCCCCGCAGAAGATTGCATCGGTCTTGACCCCGAGAAGTGAACACCCTGCTCTCACTTTCACCAAAGAAGAATTGGCCGAACCGAAACAAGAAAATATGCACTTTGTATCACCGTCGTATTAAAGAAACAGATGTTGAGTCTTGTCTAGTCGATACCGGTGCATCCATCAATGTGTTGCCACCAGAGACACTACAATTGTGTGGAATCCCGAGAAGAGGATATTCGGCCATCGCAAATCACCGTAACAAAGATATGACAATTCCAAGAGACCCGCCCATGGCATGGTCACACTTGAAGTCAAACTCGGACCCCGGGTTGTTACTGTCGACTTCCACATCTTGGATATGGACCCAACTTATAAAGCTATCTTGGGAAGGCCTTACCTTGAGGCATTGGAGGCTGTAGCTTCAACCAATCACCAATGCATTAAATTTTCCTTCAAGGGACAAGTTCCCAAGGTGGTAAGTATGCCCGTGGATTGCTTAATCACTCCCCCTACTGGCTTGCCAAATCAACCGGTCTTCACAATCCTCGATCTACCGAGGGATGGAAGACAGTTCAGGCAAGTTTAGAGAAAGAAGAAGGATGACTCCAAAACCCTTGGGTGGCGTATGATAGAGAATCTGGGATATCAAGAAGGCCGAGGACTTGGAAGAGAATTGCAGGGTATCACAGAACCCATCCAGCTGGTAAAGACAACATCAAGAAATGGGATAGGGTACGATGGGACATGTGATAATGGCCAAAAGACCGGCCAAAAATACTTCCGGGGGTGTTTACACAAGTTCTTCGACAAGAGAGAAACAATACAGATAATTGAAGAGCAAGAACCACAAGAACGAGCAAAGAGAAAGAAGGTGGACAACCTGGAGGATGAGCCATATCTTGATGTATCATGGTTATTTTCTGAAGAAGGGTCAAGTGATGAATCATTCCGCAATGAGCCTTCGGCGCCGTAATCCAGCATTCACCCCATGCCATCTCCTTGAACCCATTTCCAATAAGTTCACCATCAGATCCGCTGCATAGCGAAGACAGATACCCGTCTTTGCTTGATTTGTTCCCCTCTCTGTCAATATCTCAACCCACATTGGAAATCGCAATCAACCAAACCCCTCTCCGTATTCATGTTTAGTACTTCTCAAAAAGATCAAAAAACAACGTCCTTTTCTCAACCCAAATTTCGCTCAAAGAAACATCCCAACTCGCTCCGAAGGATGACTCGAATCAGGAGGCCACCCGGTCTCTAAATGATCTCCTTTGCCCTTCGTCAATAAATTCCACTCCATCCACCTCCTCTTCCTCTCCTTATTTACCTTCTTCTTCTTTAGATTTAGTTTTCAGTAAAAGCAGAGCAAAAATCAGAGGGAAGAGAGTTCCAGGGAGATACTTGCATCAGTTAGCTAAAAAAAGCATAGAATGTGCTAAGCTACCGGAGTATCTAGAAAATGCAATCTAAATAGGAGAAATTCGATATGAGGAGAGAGACAATATTGATCCGACTATAGGGGTTTACGAGGTTGTATCAGAAAAGGATCCTGACATTGAGGATGAAGAGGAGGATTTGGCTGATGCTTATGCGTCTGGTTTAAGAAGATTCGAAGAACCATCAGCCACGGTGGATGAACCGACTAGGGAACTTAATCTTGGAACACCGGAAGATCCTAAGAATATCCTCATCAATACCAACCTCGCCCCTTTAGAAGAGCAGAATCTAATGGGGGTGTTGCAAGAATACAAAGATACATTCGCTTGGACATACGAAGATATGCCGCGGTTAGATAAGTCATTGGTAGAGCATCGACCGACTCTAAAACCCAAAGCTACCCGTGTCAAGCAAAAGTTAAGGAGAATCCACCTAGATATAGCATTAAAGATGAAGGAAGAGGTCGATAAGTTACACCAAGCAAAATTCATTAGAGTTGTCCTCTATCCGCAATGGGTGGTAAATATAGTCCCACCATGAAGAAAGATGGAAAGGTTCGAATTTGCATTGACTTCGTGGACTTAAACCGAGCGTGCCCAAAGGATGATTTCCCCCTTCCTCATATCGATGTCCATGTTGACAACACAGCTGGATACGAAACCCTATCATTCATGGATGGATACTCAGGGTATAATCAAATCCGGCTAGCAAAAGAGGATCAAGAGAAGACCTCAATCACTGCACCTTGGGGAACCTATTGCTACGTCGTCATGCCCTTCGGATTAAAGAATGCCGGAGCAACTTATCAAAGGGCCATGGTGGCAATATTTTATGATATGATGCATAAATTTGTAGAGGTGTACGTGGATGATTTAGTGGTCAAATCTCGAACCCAAGATGAGCATGCTGAAGTATTGAAAAGGGTTTTGCAACGAGCCAGGGAATATAAGCTCAAGATGAATCCCAAGAAGTGTGTGTTTGGAGTATCATCCGGAAAGTTACTTGGGTTCATTGTCAAGAAGAAAGAGGCATCGAAATCGATCCCAACAAGGCCAAAGCCATTATTGACATGCCTCCACCAAAGAACCTAAAAGAGCTGAGAGGGTTGATTGGTAGGCTACAGTTTGTTCGCCGGTTTATCTCACAACACTCCCAAAGGTGCAAACCTTTCTATGAGTTAACCAAGGCGAAGGCCAAATTTAGATGGGATTCGAGATGTCAAAAGGCATTCGATGGTTTGAAGAAATACTTGTCAAGCCCACCTGTGCTCAAACCTCCAGTCCCGGCAAACCTTTGATCTTATACATCTCAGTTTTGGAAGGATCCCTGGGAGCAGTATTGGCACAATTAGATGATGAAGGGAAAGAGCGAGCAAGCATACTATCCGTCCAAAATCTTTGATCCTTGTGAAATGTATATACAACCATGGAGAAAACCTGTGTCGCTCTGGTTTGGGTGGTCCAGAAGCTTAAACACTACTTTCTGGCCAACGAGGTTAATCTCATTGCTCGCATGAATCCCATCAATGTTCTTCTTGAATAATCTGTCCTAACTGACCGTTTGGCACGCCGCGCAGCTTTCTCTCACGCTTGACATCACCTACACTCAACAAGGCAATCAAGGGCTACGCAATTGCTGAACACCTTGCCCATCACCCTGTCCCAATATTTGACCCTATCCAATCAGAATTTCCCGATGAAGAATTGATGTCCATTCGATCTTCCAATCTATAGACTTTGTATTTTGACGGGGCATTAAACTCCCAGGGTAGAGGGATAGGGATTGTTCTTCTATCACCCGAAGGTGTCACCATTCCACAGGCTTTTCAGTTCCATTTTCCAAAGAACAAACAATATAGATGAATATGAAGCCTTGTTGGCCGGACCGGGAGGCCGCTCACTTCTATGGTGTCACTAAACTAAGGGTGATCGGTGATAGTCGCTGATTCTCCGCGAAGTACTGGCCAAATACCGCACATCTCATCCCGGGCTCAGGCCATACCAAGAACTCACCACCTGTTACATCAAGCTATTCTCCAAACTCAAATTCATTCATGTTCCTCGTGCTCAAAATATTCTTGCCGATGCTCTCGCTTCCCTGGCATCTTCACTATCTGTCCCGCTAGGCAGATAGGTTAGGACGATCTATGTCCGCCGACGAACCATTCTGGCAGTAGAAGATGCGCGATTCTTGAGGGTTAAAGAAAATTTTGAAAGGAAAGAGTACATTGAGCAAAAGAAAGAAGTATCTTTGGTTGAGTTGTAAGAATTAGAAGAGGGTGAGAAACCATGGTATCATGAGATTGCAAATTACCGTCGTGATCGACATATCCACCGGGATCGACTGCCGACGAAAGGAGAGCCATAAGAAGGGTCTCCCACAGATACACCATCTTAGGTGGAGTACTTTACAAAAGGAGCTTGGCCGGTATCCTATTAAGATGCGTAGACGAAGAAGAGGCTGAGTTGGTGCTTAAAGAAGCACACTCCGGAGTATGTGGGGGCCATGTAAATGCTCAAGCCCTCGCCAAGAAAATCATCAGGCAAGGGTACTATTGGCCTACTCTGGAAGAAGATTGCTCGATCTTTGTCCGGCACTGTCATCAATGTCAACTTCACGCCGACAAGATTCACTCTCCCGCATCTTCCCTTCATCCGATTCACGCCCCATGGCCCTTCGTTATGTGGGCTTTTGATGTTATCGGACCCCTCGGTGACCCAAACTCCACAAATAAAACCAAATCCTTCATCCTAACTGCAACGGAGTACTTCACCAAGTGGGCGAAGCGGAAGCATACGTGGAGATCAAGGCATCAACAAATACACCTTCATCAAGCGCAACATCATTGCCAGGTGCGGGAACCCATGCGACATCACCACCGACAACGGACCACAATTCATCTCTCAGGAGTTGCGTGACCTTTGCAACAGGTATTGCATCAGATTGCATCATTCATCTCCATATTATCCTCAAGGCAATGGTCAAGGTAAGCCACCAATAAAACCTTGATAAAAGTCATTAAGAAGACTTGTAAGTCTACAAGTTCGCGTACCGGCCGTATAAGTTAGTTGATGCTCTATGGGCCTACCGCACTTCTATTAGAACCCCAACGGGTCGACCCCTATGCCTTGGCATTTGGGATGGAGGCGGTAGTTCCATACGAAGTAATCATTCCTTCCTCCGAGTCCGCATCGATCGAGATATCCCGATGGATGAACGACGAGATTCTCTTCTCGCGCAACTCGAACTCTTGGACGAAAGGAGGTCGGCCGCCGCCGAACATGCTAGATCTTATCGTAATAGACTTAAAAGATTTTATCAAAAGAGGGTGGTGGAGAGAAAATTTGAAATCAGTGAGGTTGTGCTTAAAAGAATATTCGCTAAGCCGGGCGGTCCCCGCTCCAAACTTCAACCTAATTGGGAGGATCCGTATGTAATTTCTGCTATTTATCCTGGTAATTCATATAAGCTAACTAATGCAGAAGGAGAAGAACTAGCTCATCACTGGAATGGTGTGTATCTCAAAAAATATTTCCCTTAAAATAAAAATTACAAAAAATCTTTAAAATCCAAAAGGTGTGAAGTATAATGATAACATCCAACGCTTGCTTGCTCGGTACACCAACTTGTCACTTGGGGAGATAAGGATAAGCATCATACTGCACACACTACACACCAAGTCTTGAGATCCGATAATCGGAAGTCAAAAGAAAGCTAGGTAATGCTTGGCAAAAGGAGGTCAACCCAATCCCGTTCTCTTCTCGTTTCGGTCCATAATAGATGAAAGGGGTTAGAATGAGGAGTATCGAAAGTGCCCGTTACCTTAGTAAGAGGATGCCTCGAAGGTCCGACTTATTAAAATAAAAAGGTACCAAAAGATGGGCAATGACCCCTCGTGTCGGCAAAAGAATAGACTTGTCTGAATGTGTACCAACCAAAGCCCAAAAGAAAAAAGGCTCCAAAAGATGGGCAATGAACCCCTCGGGTCAAAATCAAGCAAAAGAAAAGAAAAGACCTGTACGAATGTGGGCCATCAAAGAAAAGGGCTAGAAGGAAGGACCCAAGGATGTCAAATTCCAAACAGCAACGCGGGCAACAAGAGAGAAACAAATTCGACACCCCGAATCCTATTAAGGACTTACCAATAATCCTCTTCCCTCTTTAACCTTGCGGGTAAAGTTGACCGACCGGATCCGAGAAGAGCCATTGCCTATCAAAGGCGAAGGTCGAAGATCTCGGACTAGGCACTTTCTTACACGTGATGCCTAATCTTAACCCTTAGGTAACAATGAGAGGCACCTATGGCAAGCAAGGCAAAGGATGAGATGGTCGTTTCTTTCACACCAAACCAAAAAAAATTTAAAACTTTAAAAACACAAAAAATCTATAAAGTCAAAACTCTTAAAAATTAAATATTCAAAACACCAAAAAAATCATAAAAGTTCCCAAAACACCAAAAACATTATAAAACCATCAAAAACCCAAACAAATCAAAAATTTCGAAACACCTAAAAATTGCTTTCTAGATTGGCTAGCTGCCTTTGCATTCATGTTTAATTTCGTCTTGCATATTTTCTTTTGTGCATACTTATGTTTTTCTGTTATCTTTACCTTAATAAGGCCTATGTCCCTTGACAAAAGATCAAGGCAACTTTGCCCTCTCCTTGCAAGGGACTAAGCGAAAATAAAGTTTTAATATCTTCTCTCAAGTGGATGCAGGAATAGGAGAAGACATGCCAGCTTCATATCCCCAGAAACTTAGAAGAAGCAAAAACAACAAAAAAATCAAAAATTGAAAAACAAAAGTGGACTACCCCGACCCCTATTAGGACTTGCATTTAGTATTGCATCTATC
Source organism: Cryptocoryne crispatula var. balansae (assembly GCA_036172225.1). Classification (NCBI taxonomy): domain Eukaryota; kingdom Viridiplantae; phylum Streptophyta; class Magnoliopsida; order Alismatales; family Araceae; genus Cryptocoryne; species Cryptocoryne crispatula. Next base: position 27,431,092 of record CM069932.1, read on the forward strand.
AAAATAAATAATATTTGAGATGTTGAAGACCTCAAGTCTAGAGGGAGCTGAGCTCCGAGAACCCCTTCAACAAAATCGTTGAAGGCTCACCTATTCCCTAGGCTTGCGGATAGGCCAAAGTTGAATATGCGGGGATGACGGTTTCTTCATAGATGTCCCGACCCGTTATGTTCAACCTATATCTTCAACTATTTTCTTATACTTATTTAAACACAAAGATGCATCATTTCATACACCAACATGCATCATCCCACCATGACCATTCCCCGCTTCCTAATCCTCGCTATTACCTCCTTCCGCCGCATCGTGAACCCTTTTAAAGATGGTCTTTTATAGCCCCTAGAGAAGTCTTGATTTTTCAGAGAATCGGTTTCCAACGGGTTTTAACAATGATTTCATCAAAACAAGAAGTTTTTCCATGTTGAACTGAACCGGTATTGTTGAGTAAGACCTAATGAATTTGAAGAACCCAACCTTGGTTGATTGGCTGTCTCCTCTTTACTTTTCGCAATTTACTGCATTTCTACCGAGTCCAGAACACCATGCAGTTCGGGTCCTGGCCAGCAACAATTCTCCCCCGCGTGGGATTTTAGTTATTTACTTTCAGTACTGTTCTTCTCTTTAACCAATCAACCAGAGGGAAGGGTTCGATAAGACAAAGGGTAATCTCGGAGTCCGGTAAAGTTTTATTCCACTCAACTAGGCCAATGAGGGCGTGTCTAAATCTACACCTTGGCGTCACCTTTTCAGTCCATTACCACTTCATTCCGCTACACCTCATTACGCTTCGCTACATTCGCCTACGCTTCATTCGTGTCACTCCCCTACAAAGCCGACGCCAAGGCGAGGCAAGCTGTAGACACGCAATTTTGGCCTAGTTGGAAAGCTTAAATTCTTGTTTTCATGAAGAATATTTGAGTAACCTTTCAAGGGAACCGAGTTTTCCGAAAAAAATTAAGGTTTTTGGCACATTTCAAAGAGGGCAATACCTCGTGTATAAGGGCACTGGCACTCGTATACGGGGCACCAGCACCCTCGTATATAGGCACTGTGCACCCCGTATACAGGCGCCCGGATCCAAATTAAATTCATTTGACGGCTGATTTGCCCCCCCCACATTGACTTATCTTGTCGACCTGACATATCTCATGATGCTGGCGCCCCATATATAGGGCGCTATGCCACATGGCACTGTTTTTCAAAAATGGCCAAAGTACCCTATTTTGGGCTATAAATAGACCCCCATTTGAGACTAAAAGGAGGTTCCAACTTCTTGCCACCCTAGAGCTCATTCAATACCACGATTCTAAGCCATATTCACCCTCTAAAAGCCTCCAAACCGATCCAAAATCATCCACCAAAAACCCTAAAAACCTTCGTTTCGTCACCTTAAACATGATTTTTCTCCAACTTTGAGAGCCCCTATCCATCTCTCCTCTTACATCCAAGATCCAAACCACTTTTCATTAGCTTTACTTGGATATTGTCTACAAGGAGGAGCTCTTACTTCGTCCGGAAGCCACCCAGCACTCCGAAGCGGCGTCGCGAAGATGAGAGGAAAATGCGTTCGGGCCGGACTTAGTGCCCCGTATACAAGGCGCTTTGACCTTGGTCAACGCGCCCCATAAGGGGGGCACCTACTCCTGGCGCCCTATATAGGGCCCCAGGAAGGGCAGAAGCTTGTTTCGTCATTTTCGGAGTCCGATCGCCCGTTTAATCGAGTTCTTTTCTTCCTTTTTCGCTTTAGCATTGATCATCATGTTATGTAGCATGTCTTAGAACATTTTGCATCTCATATATGTTTAAAACCTATCAAAAATAGGGGTTGGGATTTCGTCCCAATCCGGTTAGTCACTTTCCATTTGCATGTTTGAATCCAAATTTGAGCACGATACTATGCTTTCGTTAGAACTAATGAAACTTTCACTTGTCTCTATGTTTTCTTATGAACATTCTTAGGTAAATCCGATCGAGGCGGAGCTTCAACCGGATTGAAGGCAAAGGATTCACTAAGCTCTCTTCTTTCGGCCGGCCGAGAGAGGAGAAGTCGGAACTCAACAATCTCCCCGCTTCCAAAGGTACGACGGTCATCTCTCTATTTTATTTTCTTTCATTCTACCATATTTTGGAGCCTTTGGCTCCGGGCGACCACACCCACTAACACACCACCCACCAAGACACCAAGAAGGGTGTAAGGGGCCGGGAGGGGTGATCCGCGGATGTCCCGTTTCGGGTGCTTACAATCATCATATTAATCCCATGTTTGAGCCGAAGTGTCAACTCCAAAAACAAAGTTCCGTATCGGCACCTCAAGAGAAGGTGAAAGATAGAATAGGAGAAAAGGAAGTGAATTAAGAAAACACTCGGAAAGCGATAAAAGTCCTCACCTCAATCCCACACTCACATTGATCCCTGAAATTTCATCTCACGGCGTCGCTCAAGCACCGGAGATGGTTTGGGTCATGTGGGAGGAGAGTGAGGAGGATATGAACTTAGAACATGAATAAAAAGGTGGTCGCCAGGAGCCGCGGGCTCTGCTTTATGGAATAAAAGACAAGATTAAGTTGAATTGACCGTGTGTACCTTAGCGTGGGAGATTGGGATGTGGGTTCAACCTTCTTCTTCTTCAGCCGGCCGATGAAGAAGAGTCCAACCGGTGCTAGCTTGATAGACCTGTGCAACTAGAATAACAAACCAAGTGAAAGAAACCGATTAGAACTATGGGAAGTGTAGAAACTATAAGAGAGGAGATGTAAGAAAGAAGCAATTGGAATCGAACTCACCAGATTGGGGCAAGCCCTAACCTTTTTTTTTGTATTTTTGGTTATGTAAAAATGATGCAAACTAAGTAAAAGATGTTCTAACAATTAAATTAACCGATTTAAGAGAAACTTATAGAATGAAATGGCTTGAGTTGAAGCCGAAACGAGTGAAATAAGTCGGTTCGGATAGCTTTGCACCCTTCTAGCGCAACTTCAGTGAAGAGAACTTTACGTACCACCCTAATGTCGTAATTGAGTGATGTTTATTTCATATGGATACAGTAACTCTTAGATAATGAGATCTTCCGTTGATAGCTTCTCCGGAATCCATCTATAGAAGCCTATAAAAAATACGAAAGTTGGTGGATATGGAAAATAGAACTCGGATGTGCGCCCTCGTAGCAAAGAATCGCCATGGATAGACGAAGAGTCAAAATCGAGTGCTTCTGGTTGAAAATAAAAGAGGATGAAGAGAGGAACAACACCTCCGTTGAAGACTTTTGCAGCGAGGAGCCCCGTATTTTCTACGAAGCCGATGAAGCTCGGTTGCTGTAGAACGCACGGATCGGGCTTCTCCTTCGCTTCGGGATCAATATCTCGATGTCGGATCAGTTTTGGATGTTGGGACAGCCTTTGGAGAGAGCTTGGACGACCACAAGTTGAGCTAGGCACGGGGGATTGACCTTGGATCATTGAGAATGACCCTTAATTTATAGAGAATGGAAACCAGTGCAAAACATTGAAACTGGACTGACCGTGCCCCCACATTTCAAAGGAGGCGAGGGCGCGTAGGGCGCGCCAGCGGTCTGCGTGCCCCCCTGTTTCAAAGGAAGAAGGGGCGCATTACGCGTCTCACTATTAAAAATAGCTGGAATCTTCCAAAAATTGCTAAATTCGGACTTCATAAGATGAACGCGCCCCCGACCCGGAGGTGCGGTCAAAATAAACGATAATTAGTGGGGGAAACCTTCTAAATTCTAGTTTAGAAGGTGCTAATCAGAGTAATTTCTGGTTTTCGATAACAGACCATACCCTTGCATTTCAAAGGAAGTGGGGGCGTGCAGGGCGTGGCCCCAGGTTGAGGGTGCGGTGACTGCGCCCTCCCATTTCAAAGGGGGCGGGGGTGCGGTACACTCTCTCTCCCGTGTGCGTGTTCCGCACGCCGTAACTTGCAAATGGGATGTCCAATTCGGCTCCTATTTTTGTGTTGGAAAGAGGACCTTCAACCGCACCTCCTCAAGTCGCAAGAACCAGCTGGCATGACTCCTGAGACATTCGCATGGGGCTTTCTATAGGTTTACCCTCTCGTAGAAAGCCAAAAACCGAGGTGGAGATCCAAAAGGGCATGGTACCAGTCGAGAAATTTTGGGTTAACTCGAGATGACTTAAAATGATGACCGAACAAGTCCAGTACGATTGGGAAACCAAAATCATCGAAAAATATGAAATTAACCCGGTAAACGTGAACCGAAGCTCGGAAAAGCCAGAAATAATCGGGAAACCCTAAAATCGACCAAACCGGCTGTGTGGCCCCGGTTGATGAAATATACAGCTAGTATCACCCCAAATGACCCGAAAAGACCCGGTGATGACTAGAAAAGCCTAACACGTTGTCCGAGATAACCATGTCAATATAGATCGAAAAGCCATAACGAAGAAATCGTTATAGACTAATGCCTACCGAAATGACTTGTCAAAAACCCTGAATGTCACGGAACACACGCAGGACTCCCGAAACGTTCAAGTATAGACCATTCAAGGTTGGTCATTAAGCAAAGCTTTGTGTTTTCATGATTCACGCGTGACTCTCGCTTGAAGGTTACGGCATTATTCCGTAAAATCATCGAGTCCATTCCCAACTCACAAGGGGCTCCACTAACGTCCTTAGCTCATCTCCACGATGTAATATGGATTAGATAATCGGTCAAATAATGTGTATTGCCAATGGAATAGGAGTCTCA